>OY986964.1:31302096-31604596 GCA_963920575.1 Narthecium ossifragum
AAACAAAACAATCCCAGAACCAGGGGACTATTAACAGATGCACCAGCCCCTCCTTCCTCTCTCTCTCTCTCTCTCTCTCACTAGAAAATTAGAGCATGCACATCTCCATCCTTACTGAGAGAAACCAAACCGACGAAGAAGAACAGTGAGACGCCTCTAAATAAAAAAAGAACAGAGATCGACACGCTTTTGTAGACTTGGAAGACAAAGTAAAGGAAGAAGAGAAGGCAGAGACGTTGATGTTTCTCTCTTTGAAGGTGGTGGGTGGCGAACCGATCCCCTCCTTCACCCTCTCCAAGTAGCCGGCGAACCGATCCTTGTTGGAGCTCCCGACGCCGACCTCAACTCCGGCCAACCCTGACCTCGTTTCACCCAAGCCGCCCCGGTGCTGGCCTGACCGGACCTATCCCGCCGCTCCAACCTCCTCTATACTCCACCTCCCCGGTGCTGGCGCATCGTCGTCGAAGGAGATAGCGGCCGGCATGGTGGGAGAGACAGGAGAGAGGAATGAGCTGACGTGTGGACTAAGTAGTCAAAATTGACCTATAACAGTCAAAATTCATCAAAATTGGTCTCACCGTTAGGCCGATGATGACACAGGGACGGAGGGATCAGATTGAGCCGGTCCATCAAAGTAAAGGGATTCAATCAGAAATTTTTAAAGTAAAAAAATTTAATAAAAACTTGTCAGAAACCTCAAACACATATTTTAGCCTAATTAATTATTTTGTGTCCACTTTTGACGATGTCCATTCCATTACTTGGTCAAAGGTACCACAGAGAGGGCAGTTTGACTTAAAAATAAAAAGTGATCATAAAAATGACATGATGTAAAAATATATATAAAAAAATGACAAGATGACAAGATGACATATATCTATTTGCATGACAGTGCACGCTGATTAATTAGTTTACATATATCTATCTGTATGACATTACACGCTGATTAATTAATTTATTGCTAGCCATGAGTATAGTTACATCCCTATATATATATGGCCATTTTCTTGCGTGTTGTCATTTTTTTTTTTCTCCTGGAGAAGAAAACATCAATTGAGGATGTGAATGCCGTCCCCGTTCTGTCTATGGAGGGGCTATTTGTTTTTTTCTTTAATATTATAATTTCTGTATATTAATTGTGGCACCCAAACGCCAGCGGATCCTCTAATTTAGTCTATACACATACGGTCTGAATCTTGGTAGCCATCCATCATCAAAGAAATAAAGACATAATTAAACAGCATGAAGAGCCTTCCAGGCTATATATATACTAGGTGGGCCCCCTCTGTCACCTGGCAGGGGCAGGGTAACCATCAAGTTAATGGGTGATTCGGTTATAATTAAAACTAACCTAGGGAATATGATAAAAATATACAAAGTTAACTTAGGAAAATATACATGTAAACAAACTAATATAAGGGAAACGGTTGTAACCGTTATTGCTCCTTATAGGTGGTGGGCCCGTGCCACCTGGCACGGCTAACTGCCCGCCCCCACTATCTCTTAATAACTTACGCCACATCAACCCACTATCTCTATAATAACTTATGTCACGTGTGTATAATGTTATGACTCGGATGATGAGTCATAAAAATATAAAACTAACTTAGGGAAAATGAACATGTTATAAGGTAGCTAGGGAATATCTATATGTAAATATAGGAATATATATAAAACTAACTTAGGGAAAATGAACATGTAAACAAACTAATAAGGGAAACGGTTATAACCGTTTTTACTCCTTATAAGATTGATATATATATATGAGCATCGAAATATAAGTCTATAGACATAATTAGCACAAGCCACACACAATCTCCCTTTAGAACTCTCTCTCTCTCTCTTCTTCTCTCATGACGGCCGGGAAGGATGGTATGTCGAAGACGACGCCGGCGGTTCTAATGGCACACCTATTCGGCATAACAGGGATAACCCTCATGCTCGTTTGGTTGCTGCACTTCAGAGAAGGCGTCATGCTGAAATCAGATAACAAAGCGAAAATCTTCAATGTGAGCTAGTTTTCTTAGAATCTCATGACTCATGAGTACCATACGTACTTATAACTCATCATCAACTGATCAATGACGACAACTCGCATGCATGCATTATCTAAGTTCATACTAAATTTGTTTTTCTTCAGGGGCATCCACTTTTCATGCTACTAGGACTCATAATTTGTGGAGGCGAAGGTAATAATTAAGGATGAGTTCCGGCCATTCATGAATCATTAGAAGAACATATATATATATATATATATATATATATATATACACACACATATATTGGCTTGTTATGGCACTAATTGGAAGTTTATTTTGGTGAAATATATATAGCCATTATGGCTTTCAGAACTGTTCCTGGAGAAAAGAAGGCTAGTAAGTTTGTCCACATGGCATTGCATCTTGTGGCCTTGATCTTGGGTGGCCTGGGGCTCTATGCTGTTTTCAAGTTTCATATGGATTTGGGGATCCCAAACATGAAGAGCTTGCACTCTTGGCTGGGGTTGGGGACCATAGTCTTATTTGCACTACAGGTAATTAAAATTCCTTTAAGATTAACGTACCATATGTATTTTTAGGATTAATATCATATAAACCCCCTCAAAATCTATAAAATATCTCTAAACCTCTTACGATTCTAACAATATTTCATGTACACCCTTGAACCCATTTGATATGGGATGAGAAAAAGCACGGCCAAGGGGGAATAGGGTTAGAAATGATTAGAAAAAATGAGGTTAAGGAATGGAGATAGAAAAAAATAGAGTGATGATGGTAGGTGGAACGAGGATAAAATATTAATGATGATATTTGGTGTTTGGAGATAGGAATGGGGTTAAGGGGGGGCCATACCAAACATGGGCTAAAAGTTAGTTCACATGAGTCCTATATTTCTGGGAGTTTTGTTGTAGTGGGTTTTGTGATATTTAATATACAAATTTACCTCTTTTCTTGATTTTTAATTTTATTTTCCCCCTCTAAGGGATCCATCTCTCTCTTTCAAATTTCACTTTATTTCCCACCTCGAAATTATCAATAACTACGTGTTGGTTATATTGTCAATGTCAAGTAATTTTGGCCATCAACAATTGCTTGTTTTATATCATGCCCATTAATTGCATGGGCAATATTGACTCAGTTATGTCTAGATTCAAGTTTTTTAAATTCAATTTTGATATATGAAACTCTGGGGTTTGAAACGTTATGAATTATGGTCATCATGAATATATTACCTCTTCTATATACGTTTTCGTGTTGATTGATCAATATCTCAAGTTTTACTTAATTATATATCAAAAATTGTTTTTTGTTGAGATTGTCATAGATCCATTATGATAGTAACTATAACTTAAATTAAAGCACTATAGATATAATTCCTGGCCCCGCCCTTGTGAAATATATATAAGAATACCATATATGCATGCTTAATTATGTAGACTTTAATTAAAAATGCTCATTTGACAGTGGTTCGTTGGCTTCTTTTCCTTCTTGTTTCCTGGCGCAACGATGGACTTAAGGGCAAAACTTGTGCCGTGGCACGCGTTGTTGGGGCTAATAATCTTCGTCATGGCCATCTGCTCAGCTGAGACAGGCTTGGCGGGGACGAGACCGAGACATGGCAAAGAAACACTTGTAGTGAACTCTACAGGGATAACCATCCTTCTCTTTGGCGTCTTCGTCATCATTCACGCAATTCTTGTGAGAAAATATTATTAGTATCTTAATTATCTGAATGATGGAAATAATATGGAGTCAATTCCTATACTCTGTTTTGAGACTAGCTTATGTGTGAAGATGAATTCGTGTATATCAGAGTCAATTCCTATAGGGAGACAGTAGATATATATGGAGTCTGCTTATATTATGGAATGCAAAGCAGGGTCTGTTCCCTCTATTAATTCTTGCATCTGGGATCATCCTTCTAAACCAAAACAGTATAGCACCGGTGATTGGAAGGTCTAAACCAAGGAAAAGTAGAGTTTCTTCCTTCTACGTACATCAGTGGGCATCTAGGATCATCCTTTCAAACCAAAGCAGTTTGGGACAGGGTGATTGCAAGTTTTCATAAAAGAGTCGATTATTTTTTTTTCAAAAGGTGGATAGATGCTGATTAATAGCAGTTTATTAACTTGCCAACATATCTCATCATTTTGTACCCATGAAAACTTGAGAAAATGGTTAACATGCCCATTGGGTTACTTGCCGGCGAATCATCATGGAATATTCTTAACGCCGTTAACGGCGGCAGCTAAAAAGACGTTATTATCCCTGTTTATATGCCCCTCACAATCACCCTCTCCGGCGTCGGGATCACCGATCAGACCTCGGGGATCGATTTCCCAGGTCCTCACGACCCTACCGGTGCCAATCTCGACCACCGCGTGAACTTATTCCACCGTCGATCCATCATCAACGTTTTTTAGTCGCAACCGTTGGACTGCCTCTTCCGGCGCCATCGAGCTTATCCACAACCATGGTACCATACATATTTCTCTTTTCACGCTCTCTTTTGTCCGACCTCGAGGTGTTGGACCGCCACCATGACTAAGGTCATCGTCGACGCCATCGGGAAGGGTGGCTGCGGCGTGGACGAGAGGTGCACGACTCACGCATGGGTGCCGGAGGTAGTGGCGCGACACCACAAGCACGAGGCATCGGCAGAGGGATCCATGCAGTGCTGCTCGCGGTGGCGCAACTCCCTTCTTCCTTGTATTTTTCTTTTATACGAATTATGGTGATTTATCTGGCAGTCTGTGACGGGATTGGTCTGAATCCGCTGACCATTGGGGTCGATCCCAATCAGATTGGGATTGATCCCAACCCAAATGTCATGGGCAAAATCTGCATGACTAGTGGGATCGATCCCATCCTGATTGGGATCGATCCCAACCCAAATAAAAAGGGGGCTGAATCAACCGGACTCAGTTGGGATCGATCCCAACTTGGGTGGGATCGATCCAAATCTGGTAGAGCATGTATTCTTAGCCGTTCTTGGTGGTTTTCGTAGATTCATTCGATCTGATTTTTTGGGAAGATTTTTGTATCGATGAGTTGAGTTAACATACCTGTTTTTCATGAATTTGAAATATTTATGCAATGTTTATGGTATGTTTAGATAATTGCTAAGTTTCTAGCGAGTTATGATTTATATTAGAATGATAGCATGCTTTATATATCCCTTATATATATTAGACGCATATGTGGGGTCGAGCCTTATGAATAAGTGATAAGACGTGAAAAGTGCACAAATCACCATTTTAACTGGGTTTCGTTAGCCTCCAAACAATGTTATTTTGATTATCTTCTCCCCATTTCAGGTATTAGGACCCTCGGCGAAGATTAGATCAAGTTTAGTGCTAAAACAAACAAATAAAGAACCTGCGAAGTCAAAGGAGCAACGATGGGTCATCTTTGACATCAAAACTGTACCTTCTTAGGAAGAACCAGATGATATGCCATATATGGTTGGAAAGCTCTGGAAGTCTAGTTTCATGACAATTTTACAGTTCATGATTCCGAGTTTCATATAAGAAGTTACGATATTTTTAGTACTAATGGCGCAGTCTGAATGACAAAAGAGTAAATACGCAGAATGTAAGGATGGATCATCCTCCCTTAAAGGATTGATCCTTGCACTGTAGCAGAGGCAACATAGAGTCATATTTTACATTATTGATCATTCCCTTTTGAATGATCGATTCTACTCGGGCGCAACCAATTTTTTGGGTTCAAAGGATCGATCTTCACCCCTGAATGATCGATTCTTTGATATATATGAAGCAAAATCAAAGGCCCAGATCTAATCCGAGTTAAGGGGATACTTAGGCTATAAATAGGCATGTTTTAGGGTTTTGGGGGGTCTTCTTCTCTCTTGAAGGTGAAGAACAGTTTTCTTAGTTTCTTTTTCCTCTTTTTAACTTTTCTTTTTAGAATCTTTTGGGAGGAAATCCATGACGGAAGAGTTTCATCAACCTTCATCTATGGATCAAACCCTAAAGATGAGTAGCTAAACTTTTTGCCATGGGTTTCTTATGATGTAACTAGGGTTTCTACTAGGGATTTCTGAGATCTAGGGCTTATATACATTATTGATTAGCTTATATGGATTGATCTCTATTTCTTTTATATTTTGGTGTTGATTTCTTACTGGATGTGTGGATTGTTCTCGTTTGCATTTGATTCTAAAACTTATGCGTGTTAGGGCTTGGATTGGATCCATCTACTATGAGTACCATGCTAGTACCATGGTATCTCAGATGAACTCTTCTTCGTGATTGGGGATTGCATAGTGCTAGAACCACTATAGTAGTGCTAGAACCACTACGTTCTATCTCTAATCCTCCATATATCCTGTCTTTTTAGATTTTGCCATCAAGATATCAAACCCATCTTGATTCTACACCTAAATCCATATCCTTATTACTACTAGCGATGAATTCATCCTAATCAGAGGATTCATTAGCAGTGAACGTAACTAATCATTCGGTCACTGACTCTTAGGTAATTGTTCTTGACAACAAGGGATCCTAACCAGAACTTGTTGAGTGATAAGGAGAACTAGTCATTCACTTATCAACTATTAGGAAAGCCATTTAGCGTGATTAATGTGCTCTGATCTTAGAAAGACCTGGTAGAATCCTAGTTATTGATTAAGAATTCCCTGGTACATTTGCTTGTATTTATCAATCCTTTAATATAAAGTTAGTTTAATTTCAATTCTGAATCTTTCCCAACTTATTGATAGGAATACTTAGATTGAGTTTAGTAGTTTAATTATTTTCCTACCCATTCCCTGTGAATTCGACTCAGACTCACTGCTAGCTACCCCTAAAGTAGTTAGTTAGTAGTTTGATTATAAATTTGTAATTTTGAGTAGATTTATTAAGCCGCAACACTTTTCAAGTTCTATCAATAAGGGATGTTGTTAACTGAGGCGTGATGACCATTGAAAATGTGTAGTATAAATGGGCTGAAGGTGTGCTCTATATGTTTTTACCTGTATGGTTATTTGTTGGTTTGTTGTTTGACCAGTTATGGTCGCCGACATTGCGCCGAGGGTGGTCATTTAGATATTATATATTTTATACACTTTACGTATAAACATTTGAAATAACTTAATAATTAATTCAAATATTATAATCTTAACCCACTAGCTTACCCACTATTATAATATTATATATTTTATACACTTTACGTACAAACATTTGAATTAATTCAATAATTAATTCAAATATTATAATCTTAACCCACTAGCTTATCCACTATTATAATATTATAAATATTATACACTTTACATACAAATATTTGAATTAACTTTAGAATTAAATCAAATATTATAATCTTAACCCACTAGCTTACTCACTATTATAATATTATATATTTTTATATATTATATAATTCTTATCCTTATCCCAAGCTTAACTCACTGACTTGCTCCTGTTTTTGAGCCAACTTATTCTTGTTTTTGAGCCAAACATCAAAAGTGTGTTAAGCTTATCCCCATAAGTTATTTCAACTTTTTTACCTTTAAACCCCCCTTAATCCTATTCCCCTTAACCCCGAACCAAACGGGGGCTAACAGTGCAGATATAATGAATAGAGGTACGAAGAATAGTAACAATCACAGAGAATATCATAGTAAGAAATAGACCTACAATAGCAAATCATAGATTTTAGACATATATTTAAATCAACAAATAGGTGAATAGATCCACATTAAAATCGACACCCCATTGCAGTAAAATAAGATACAAAATCCATAGATTGGTCAGTTTCTTTAGAATCTATGTAAAAATCTCGCATGAAACATCTTAAAATTCAGACTTAAACCATAATGTCACCAAAACGCAGCCTCTCAGAAAGGGAATCAGAGGGCACATCCTCGATCTCCACAGATCGAGTTCATAATGTACTTTTTTTTTTTTTTTAATAGTCAAGCACGGCTGAGGGGGGAGAGAGAGTACCTAAGGGTGAGAGAGGTACCAACCATCAAACCCGGATCCTTCGTAGGACACTCAAGCTGGTATACCAGATAAGCCAAGGGAGGTTGGTAAGTTCATAATGTACTAGCTATGACAGTATTTAACATAAAAGTTGATGATCAAAGCATGAAACCCAGAAGTCATCACAAAAAGCCAGCGATTCATCATCTGCGAACCATTAATTTACGGCGAAATAGGGATCAAAGATGGGTGGACGAAAGTTGTGAAGCTTCCTCTCCAACAGGATAGCGACAGAGGCAAGGCGGCGGCAGAAGCAAAGAGGAGCAGGTGCGAAGAAGATGACAGCGGTAAGCCGCCATACCTTAATCTCTCTCTGGAATTAGCTTCTAGATGAGACTCCTCGATCGGCCATGAAGAGAGGCCAAAACCCTGGACAGGAGCATAGTTGAAGTGGTTCACTCCGCTTCTGGATACACTTTAATCTGCCAAACGCATAGAAGTGGTAGAGTTTGGCAAATTACTCCACTTATGTCATTCACTTAGCGCAAACCAAACACACCCTTGAAACTTTCCTGACTTTAACAAAGCCTACATTCATGTGTACTATGTGTGTGCTCCCACCAAGACTATTGTTATTAGCAACACGGTCCCTGTGAGGCTGTGAGAGATTTTAAACCTAACCATTAGTACTATAAATAAGTTACACTTTAAAAGGATAAGAAGGTTGCCATCCCCTAAGAGCTACCTTGTTTTAGTCGTTAGAACCAAGTACACCTCCAGAATTGCCATATGAGGCAGTTAATCTATTTCTCAGGCCACTTCAAAGCATTTTCACATATACCCTGTCACATTTAGATGTTCAAGCAATTTCATTGACTTCTGCAGATGCATATGGACAAATGAGGTTTGCTGCATTTCTCCTCCGTTTCTTAGGGTACCCAGAATCCTCTTATACCCCTGCTCTTTTCCTCTCCCAATTGATTATTTCATCCGCTCACAATTTTGTCTTGTTTTTTCTTAGTTTTGTTTCTTTTTTTTCCATTAGTTTTGTTATTTTTAATCAGTTTTCTTTCTTTATTTTTTTAATCAATTTTATTTTTTTTATCAGTTTTTTTTGTCTTTTTGGATATATAATTTTTTTATTATATGTTTGTAATCTTTTGTTCATTTTTTAGTTGTAGTTTTTGGGAGTGATTATTTGGCAAAATTTTTAAAAGTATAAAAACATGGATCAAAATAAAAAGGTATATATATATAAATAACAAAAATACTAACAGTTAAAAAATGCAATGTCTTTCGTGAAAAGCATACTAAACCAATACTGATTTAGCAGGGAAGAGCAATTGTAACAATATACAAAAAAAAGGGATATACAAAAAAATATATATATATAAATTATAATCAATATTGCCTCCAATTTTTGCTCCGGAGCGCTTGGTGTTGTACATGTTTCTTCGTACCATAAATAAACACGTGCCATATAACGAGTGGTTCATCATTTAGCTTCGTACGATGAATGTTGCCACCAACACGTTGGAATGGGTGGTACAAAATAACGAGGGTGTAAAAAAACTTGCACAAAATGATTGCCAACATGGACAATAGCTATTTCTCGACGCTCTTAGTTTGGAACTAGAGGACTCCTTGATGGCATGTGAGTAAAATAACTCATGAATTTTTAAATCTCCTAAATTTAAAATTTTAAAATTTCTATGATTTGAAATTCAAAATTTAAATTTTTTTAAATTTATACTATTTGAAATTTATATGATTTGAAATTTAAATTTTTTTGAAATTTATATGATTTAAAATTTGAATTTTTAAATTTTTAAGATTTAAAATTTGAAATTTTTACGATTTGATTGCTTAAAAAGTTAAAATATGAAGAGTTGTTTTGGGAAGGGTATTTTGGATTTTTTTCTCAAAAATGAACTAAATATCTAAAACTTCTTGTTGCCGGTCTAATTGTTAGATTGGGTCTAAACAAAGGACCTCTGATTCTTTTCTCTAAGAATAATAAACAAAAATAATTTAAAAACAAAATAATACATAAAATTAAATAAAATTAATCAAAACTGAAAAACAAACAAAGAGAAAAAACCCACAGAAATAGGGGAGAGAAATTAAACAAAAGTGAAACAAAAAAGGAAAAAGGAAAAGAAAAAGGAAAAAGGAAAAGAAAAAGGAAAAGAAGAAAACGTGTATAGAGAGATGGAGAGAGAAAGGAGGTAAAGGATATAAGGGTAAAATATAAGGGGGACAGTACGGGGGAGGCAAAGGATATAAGGGTAAAATATAGGGGGTGGTGGTGGCGGCGCCGGCGCCGGCGGCGCCGCGCAGGCGAAATTTCGTACATAGTACATGGCCCTGTATAATAAAGAGGACCATAGGCACCTAGCTAGGCCTCGATCTTCAACCAACTAGTTGACACTCTAGTACATGCCCTTATATACATGACTGACAGCAAAACGACAGAGAGATAAAAACATCGGCAAGTGGCTATCTCAGTAGCCAGGCTCACGTAGCCTTTGACAGGGCTTTTGGAAGAAAGGGAAAGAACGTATTTACACGGTAAAAAATAAATAAACGCTGCTCGTTCATTAATGGAGTGTTTGATTGCGGAAATTGTTATCACAGATGCATCATGGAATGCATACATCGATCATCTGATGTTGATATGTATACATCGGTCATCTGATGCTGATGTTTGATTTACCTTTAGGATCATATGATGTAACATTATTTATATAATGTTCATATTAAAATAATATATATTATTATATAAAATATTATTATATATATTATTCGTATAATTTTCATATAATGATGCAATAAAGTTAAATTTATATATATATATATTAAAATATTTATATTATTTTTAATCTCAATGATATATATATTATTGATATAATGATATGAATATATATTAAAATATTATTATATTATGTTTGGTTTGCCTTTGGGTCAGTGTCGGGTTCGCCTGTAAAGCTCGCGCAAGGGTGCATAGTATGAAACAGTCATTTTGGTCGTTTCATATGATGCACGAAATCAGCTGAAAATGCATCGTGTGATGCATGCGTCGCGCCGTGCGAACCAAACGATGGATCGGAGTATCAGGGTGCATCGCGCGATGCACCCTACGAACCAAACAAGGGATAGGTGCATCAGGGTGCATCGCATCGTGCGATGCACCCTGATACACTGAACCAAACAAGCCCTGAAACATGGAACATAACGGTATTTATGACTCTTGGCATGCGCAGTAAGGAAGCTACCATAATTGTTGGCTTCGTCAAAAATGATTTTCTTTTGACTATATTGTAGGACAAATCAGCCGAGATCGTATCGCCAAAGGAAGAAAGGCCACTGAGTAAACACATGTCGGCCAGTGTAATGATCATAGTACCAAACGGGAAGACAAATATGTTTGAGTTTGAGGACCAAAAATAAAAAGAAGCTAATATAAGTGATATGAGCACTTAGCTCGTAAACCTTCTAAGCTTGCGTGCCGGGCCAATGAGGCCGGAACGCCGACGTGAGGGTTCCCTTGAGCTTAAGTTTCTCCTTCTTGATGGTGGCGAAAAGGAGAACGGTTCCGAACATAGCCTAAGTCCTCCAGATTTGGAGCCGAAGTAGGTGACTCAAGTTGGCGTGGCCGAAGTGGAGTTGATGCGAAGGAGTGTGCCGGTGTGGCACGGTCATGGCACAGCGGCATGGTGTGGTCATGGCACAAGAGCGACACAGTGGGGTGCATGCGTCGAGATGCAGTGCGAAGGCGTGCGGTGTGGCAATGAGCAAGCGAGCGGAGCGACTTATGAGACGTGCGGGTGGCGTGGGCGTGGGTGAGCAAAGGGTGGTGGCACAGCATGCGGAGGGTGAGTGGTGAGAGAGAGAGAGGTGCCCGCAACGACACGCCAAGCGAAGGAGGGGGGACGGAAGTGAGGGAGGAGAGAGGGAGAGAGTGATGAAGAAATAAGGGGTGAGGGATTTGGGTTTTATAGAGGAAAGCTAGGTGAAGTTTTAGTGACATTAGGAAGGTCAGGGTGAAAGGAATTAGGGAAGTGTCGGAGTCATAGAGTAATTAGAACTATGACTTTCCTAATAGGAATTTTAGGAAGAAATCTCAACAAAAAATCCTTGGTCAACTCCAAGTAGAGTTGCAAGTTCTTCCAAGACATCACAAGTCACCCTTCATGGATCTCAATACTATAAAGTTCTTAAAAAATCACCCTAGTTTTGGAAAATCAGTGCTATGTTTTGTTTGACACACATATGTAGGATTTTTGGTAGCCTCATAGCTTTATGCTTACCAAAATGAGGACTGTTTCAGTCAGATTTATGCCTCTTGAACTTGAACAAGCGGCAAACCATAGCAACTAGCCACTGCCAAAATAGGGCAAGGCCATTCAGCCGCTTGGGCTTGGGTTCAGGAAGCGGTCCAAAAATTCCTTTATAAATCTCCTTTTGCTTCTGATAAACGGCCTTTGTCATGCTCTGCGAGCAGCCTCAGCTCCCCAGCAATTGCCTCGTCTTTAGGAGCCAACTTCCTGGGCTTTCTGAAAATCTTAACGTGCAGCATCTGTTTGGCCAAGTTCTGCTCTAGCTTTTCCACGTCTGAATAATGGTTTTACATTGTTTTCGTCTTCTGATAGTACCTGCAAACCCCATTCACGTAGCATCAGATATCAAATAACACCGTTGAACCTCAGAAGCATGACCTAAGTCGATTTTATGCTGAATGACAGTCGAGCATACAAACCACTCTGACACCTCACGAACAAGAAATGTTTTGAGATAACATCAGCAAAGGATAAAGAATCAAGAACAGAGGAAGTTTAAAGCTTAAGATGAGTCAATTGTCATTGAGTAAATTGAAAGGGTTCCTGATCCATAATTCACTATCTGCGGATAAAACTTCTCGAATTATCTTTCCTAAATGCAATCATTCAGTTTTGGACAAAAGTAGGAAGAAACTTTCTTATCAGTTCAGGAGATTATCACATTCATATTGAGTTATGAAAGTTGGTGATGAACGTATCTAGTAGGAAGAAACTTTCTTATGAGTTCAAGAGATTATCACATTCATATTGAGTTATGAAAGTTGGTGATGAACGTATCTACTCAACAGGATGGCCAATGCAGGAAAGATATTGTCAATGACAAGAAGCCAAAATGATTAAAGTAACTAGTACATGCTCGTGACTGACGACAAGTTTTTCCTGATTCGAAAAACCCATAGGTAACTTCATCACAGCAATGAGGCTGGTAATGCAGGCAGTCCCTGATGCCAATAAAAGCCGAACAGGAATTTTGACAAGCTGTCTGCTGATTAAGTCAAACTTGTAAATGCGCTATAGAGTGGCAGTGAACGTGCAGGCATTTAGTTACAAGGATCTGGATATGGGAAGTGATTTAACTAAGAGAGAATATGGCCAGCAAATAGATTTTCACCATTAAAGGGGTCAATGTATACCAGGCTAATATAAGCAGAGTCACTATTCAATAAACTCCAAGTATCTTTGGGCAGCAGGTATCATATGCAAGTATATTATGAGATAAGATGCCGCAGCAGGTGGAAGATGTAATGTACGGTCACCAAGATTATGAACATATTATGGCAGTTTTGAGCAAAAACTCTAACAACATAAAAGTCCAAGAAGAGGAAAAGAGATGATACCAAGATGAACCAATCATCCAACTATGTATTAAGGAAAATGAGTAATACACAGATTTCAGAAGGGTAGAGGACCAACAATTAGTTTGTACATTGTTTGTTTGCACAGCTCAGCTAAAACAGAATGCTCAAAAGCCAGCAGAAAGAAGCGCCACAAACTTTGAAGCTAAAATATGCCCAACAGAGAACAAAAAAAAACACAAGGTATTGATAACGTGTAAAAGATGCAAAAACAAGGAAAATAACACAAACAAGTTTTCAACATGAGGCCAAAGTATGTGATGCACCTTAGAACATGAAACAAGCATGTGGGACTGGAGTCAAGTTTAACATGAAGGAACAAGGCTGTGTTGACGACAATTTGGTTTACTTCAACGATAAAAGAGAAAATCTGGTGGTGACATGATCCGAAATTGAACACCTCAATCTTATTGTTTTCACTGGCATAATCTCCTCGGTTACACAGAATCATAAAACTTGTGAATTTACTTGCCTGATTTCTCCTAAATTTTTGAGACATGCTAATGGAAAAGAAAGAAATAAATAAAAGGATGCAAAGGAAAAACAAGTGATCCGTCGAGGACTTCAAATATATCCGTATGAACATCATGCTTTACTATATACCACAACTAAATATAAATACTTAGTCCCTAGCAGCCTGAAAGAGTGTGTGCATCAGTGTCTTGTCATTATCAAAATTTGGAGTTCAGGCCATCACGTTATGCTAGCAAATATTTTAGAAAGAATATGTGCTCAAGGAATGAAGGAAAGTCATGTATCTACTATTCAGTTAAATCAATACATATTTAGATATTCCGCATTGAGTGCTCTTCTCATCTAGAAACGACACAAAGTTATGATTAATACATTCAGATGTAGATTTTGTTGCATATCCAAAATGACCCATCTTCTAAAGTTTCAACAATTATCAAAGAACGAAATATGACAAATATACGGATGAATTTAACAGCTTATCTATTACCTGGTTCATCAGTATCTGTGTTTAAGTTCATTATCTTTATATATCGACAATGAACTTGAATCCTTTCGAATTACGTCCATTCAGAAGTAACTGATTTGGCCGAAGAAGTTAGAGAGGGTGGTAAAAAGAGTTTGAATGTGGCAAGTCATTTTGTATATGTTTCTCTTGTTTTTGTTTCCAGGTCTTGTATACTGGAGGTGGATAGGCTTGCTAAAGAGGCAAGAAGAATGCCTCTTGATAGGTGTTTCCCCCTTGGAACGGCCATAGGTCGGAACCAGGGAGGGGACTCGTGTCGCATGTATTTTGATTTAGCTTGGGCTCATCTAACCAAAAAAAGAAGAAGAAGAAAGTAACTGGTTTATCTGTATCTTTTTCCTCTGCTCTCCGCCCACCATTTTGCTTTCTGATCAGGAGTTAAAAATATGCCTTCCTGATCCTGCTTTAATTTTAAAGGATATGACCATTACGATTAGAGAGAAAGAAAGAGGATGTCAAGATATCAGTGATGTACGCACAATGCTGCACTGTCCAATTGCTTCTTCATATCTCTTTAGCTTGATGAAGCATGCTGCCATATTGAGATGACAAGGGTTTTTAACCCCCAAGGCCATGTCCCTATATTTTCCAAATAACTGGAACATGAAGTCATCTCTTATGCACGCTATTGCCTGAAGAGAGGAAAGTAAAAAAATGCGTCATGAGAATGTGGAGCCATATATTCACGAAAATAGGAACAAGAGTAGGAAAAGAAAATAGTTGGTAACCATTTCATACGGTTGCATGGCAGCCTCAAGCTTTTTCATCCTTAAAATAGTTGCCGTCTTCCATCTTCCTTTTATCAGCAGCCTGAATCCTTTCTTCAACTGTCATGTCACTTCGGGCTTTTCCCAGCAAAGATATTAAAATCTTTGTCAATAATAAGATACCTGAGAGAACATCACTGAGGGACCTTCATCTACAAGGCATGTGGATCTCTAGTGAGAAAAATTATAGCGTATGTGCTAAATTGGACTTCCCAATTAGCAGAGAACATACTTCTTTTACTTCATCAAAACCAATCAGCTGAACTTCATATAAGAGGTCTGCCTTAGGAGGTACATTAGGAAAAGAAAAGTTTCCTTCTTCCCCATAACTTAATTCCCATCCCCATGCAACAATGCACGCTCCCCAGCCTTCATGCTTGACAAACCAATACCCAAGCCTTCCATTTGCTTCTTCTCTGTAGAAAATTCAAGAGACAGCAACTTTTCACCTCAAGATAACTTTTTCCCATGCAGCCAGATTAGATACACAATTTGAAGAGAGCAATCATAAAACCACTTGTATTTCCTTATGAACTGAAATCTACTCTAGCAAACAGAACAAACACCCATAAAGCACAAAATATGAGCTTGCAAATGCTACTTAACTTCACAAATAACCTTTACAATGAATCCCTAAACTTTAAACGCACATAACATATTTACATAAAGGAACCCTCGAGAAACTTGAACATCTATTCTGAAAATATTCTTTCAATTTCTTGGAGAAATACCGAGTATCCTATGTAACAACGATAAACTAGCTTAGATACTTAGGGCCTATATGTCTAAGAAGAGCTAAAATACATAAATACTGATAATGATAATAATTATAATGATAATAATTATAATATAATAAATTGCATACTGTAAGAGAAGAAGCTTTTACTGGCACTCTTTAAACAAGATTAAGCAGAACTGATTCAAACTTCATTCTAGCAGAGCATGAAGACAAACGAGCTTGCATTTGGATGCTTCCAAGAGTTATTTGCTTGAAAAGCTGTCCATGCATAAAACTTCCATTTGTCTTAATCTAAACCCCTCGTAGCCTAACTGAAATTCCATTTTCTTAATCTAAACCTGTTGGTAGTGGCTCATTTTCTTCGGAGTATGGGAGATACACCTGGGGTGTGTTTGGTAAGACCAGAACGGGTGGAATCGAGTGAAAGAGCCAAATCGCGCATTCCGCATCCACAGCCTAATTGCAGAAGTGATATCAACATAGCTTTCTTTTGAAATGACATTACACAGAAACTTGCTTAACATGTAAGCTTCAGTTGTGCTTACACCTCATTTATATAAGTTTCCTGAATCCCACACTTTGAAGGTAACAAAGTTCTCATAGCCACAGCTGAGAAGTTTAAATGACTACTTTGCTTTACCCAAGAACTCACCAAATGGGATAGATGTTCTACCTGTTTAGCTGCTCTCTCAGGTTTGAGCTAGTGAGAAACTAGGTCAAAAGTTCAACTGTAAACTCTTCAGTCAAACTCTAAGATCTATCAAAAAGGCCGATGTTGTGTCACCTAATTGGACTTTTCCAATCAAAGAACCATTTGTAAAATGTAAAGGACGTTAATGTCAAAACCCAAGTCAACTAAAAAGAAAGTTTTAAACAATATAAAGCATGCTTCATAAATGTCAAGCACTATCTATGGTCCTATTCCATAAAGGTTAAAATCAGTGAGATCTCTTTTGTTAATAGAATTAAAAGAACTCAGAAGAACATATATCAACTCATGAAAAAAGGAATTGAAGAGATAGACCTACGAAATAGAAGGCATGTGTGTATTCAAGCAACAAAACCACCTAAATATGGTTAACCATAAAGATACTGGTTGAACAGATAAGGTACATTGAGGAATTCAAGCACATCAAAAGGTAAGATGAACAAATAACAATTAGGTCTAAAGATAGGATAGGCTCCCACAAATTACCTATAGATACCGTATAGCATAACATAATGCATTTACATGATGCATAGGGTGCTTGTTGCCAAGGTGTAAAACAATAATATACGCACTTTTGTCCACTGAATGCACAGGGAATAGAACTAGCTTTCATTACTTGGAGAACTGAGTAGCATCAAGTTCCTCTTACTTATGTCCTTCTGCATTTTATAGCATGATCTGGACATGACTAATCAGTATTAAGCATTTGAAACACATCTATGGACTGATATGATGTGATTTTCCCCAGAAATCATCACCTAGAAATGGATAAATCATGCTTCAAACTAATTAGACAAGGGAAAACCTAGATCCTGTAGGTCCTGTTTGAATATTACAGTTTGTTAGACTAAGATGATGTTTTGCTATATCCTGTAGCTTTGCCAAGCCCATAGGAGCTTAATCACATGATAATCGTGGTTATAAAGTCGGATCTTGGCCACTGAAATAAATAAATTCTTTGCCTTACAGAATTTAATCATGATGTTATTAATACTACAGACAAAAAGGATAACTGATGCTTAACTGGAATAACAATTGCATAGGTTTCTCGAGAATCAGTAAATGTGGTTGCATTGAAAGGTTTAAAAGTGAAAACTGGGGAGGAAGGGGTTGAAGAGGATATTACAACTAGAACACATGAAAATGTAACATTATGTAAGAACATACAACAAAAAGAATATCTTGGACTTCTTCTATCCAAAGACCAAAACTCTGAATTCTTAAACACCAGCATGAGACACATTAACAAATAAATTGGCGAATGTCTTGGGAGTAACAGATGACATCAAGGGTTTCTGCCAGATAATAATGATACGCATACTTCAAACTTTCAGATCTGAAGGCATAACATTAGGGTCAAACACAGCTTGAAAGCAAAAGAGAACAGAACAACATGTGCCTTTTTTTGCAAACATGTATATTACCTTTGCCCAGGATAAGCTCAGTCGGACGTTGTTCTTCCCAAGTATTTTCAAACTTGTGTAGAGTGTTCTCAACCCATGCTCGATAATGCACTGCAAAAATCAACATATTCACCCAGAGTACAAAAAACTAGAACATGGGTATAATCAAGGCATTTGAATTCCAAAATAAACTCCCAATCATGGAAATGATGCAAGTCCTGGTTACTACCATATTGTCAAGTTGCCATACTAGCAAGATTTATACACTCAAAGAAAAAAACTGTCAAGATATAGATAACAAGAAGCAGGAAATTTAAGTGGATAGAGAGAAAGAGACAGGAATATGTCCTAACCTTTAAGTAAATAGGCATTAACAGAATATTTGTGCATAAATGAAAGAAAAATGTTTGACACAAAGCTTTCTCCATCTTCTTCATTTGGAAAGACCTCTTTGTGAGTTGTAGCGGAGACTCAAGATCTCTCAACCAGATAAGGACAGAAAGAGATGCTATCATACAACAGAGACCTTTCGGAAAATAACATGCGATTAGATCCATTGAGAAGAAGGACTGACCAACCGTTTTATACATATACCCTGTCAAAGCATTTTCACATATACCCTGTCACATTTAGATGTTCAAGCAACTTCATTGACTTCTGCATATGCATATGGACAAATGAGGTTTGCTGCATTTCTCCTGCCTTTCTTAGGGTACGAAGAACATCTATGACATACTGAAATCTCGGTCCATATAGGTGAGATGCACAAGCTGCCTTTGATGCAAGAAGTTTCCTGTCACCTGCATTGAGATACTCTCAATAAACTATTGATGCCAACAATGTGCAATCCAATATTATTGTCACATATGTGCATACATGTCTTTCTCAGTTTAAATTTCATCTATTCTGCAATTCATTCTCAACATGCAACCTTCTGTTTGTCACTAAAACCGAACTTTTTTGTTCTCAACTTGGAAAGCTATTATGATTATATGAGGCTATGTACGAAATTGAAGCTTTTTAAAGGGGCATATGCTACAAATTTCCTATAGAGGAAAGATGAGGATAGTGACCATAGAAGGATAGGATGATGTCTTTTAAAGCCATCACAGATATTAAAGTCAGCTTTATGAAGTGATACTTCTCAAATTCTTTAGACTTGAATAGAACTTAGTAGTCATGGACACTTAGCTATGGCATTCCAATATGCAAGTGACATTGCTACTTCAAGTTTCCCATACATTCACCTTGTCCTCTACGTTCCAAGAGAAAAAAAGTGGAAAACTTTCACCTCACTCTTACGTTGAGAGCCTAATTGACCAATTCAAACTCAATTCAATGCTTATCCAACAATATCTTGTCTGGCAAGCACTAGGTACAAAAATTGTTCTTTAAGCACCAGAAGCCTTTGCGATGGTTAAGAGAAATATTTTTTTCATGCGAAAACAAAAGCTCCACCATGAGGTTGCATGAATTAGAAAGCGAAACTGATAAAGCAGTTAACAACTCCCAGTACTTACCAGCTTGCATCTCCAGTAGATGAGCATTCAGACTAAAATGGCATGTTGCCCACCATCTGCACCGTAGCCTCCACGAATCACTAGCATTTCCCTCAATGAAACATTCAGGAATATAATTGGAAGAAATTATGGCAGTTCGATGGCTTCTTTCCTTTGCCAAATTTCGATCTTCATAATCAGGATGCATGGAAGCTAATAGTTTAAGGAAGCATTGAGCAAACTCTTCCCATATGATAGCATTACCATCAGAAGCATCCAAATGCGAAGCTATCATCTCCATAAGCCTTGTGATACTGTAATTTCCTGGACAAACAAAGTGTAAAATCAACAATTCCGAGTATCTTCAGGAACATCCCAAATTACCACCATCACAGTCTAGTCTAATCACTTTACACTACTTAACAACAGTACTGGCTGCAAGTGTCCTAAGTACAATGTCAACTTTCATTCAGAAAACAATTTGCTTCTGTGAAAGTTTCTGACGAAACATAAGTGTTCTCCAAGAACAGAAGAACTCTCATGTGTTAAAAAGCTACTTGACACGAATATATATGAACTAGAAAAAAGCCTAACTTTAGTAACATCTTGAAAATAGCCCTTTAAAATATGATCTATACCCATATATTCTTTTCTCACCTCTCGCTATTTCATCAGTTAGACAAATTATGTTTATGATTCCTACCTGGAATCACAAATTTAGTGGCACACATCATGATCACTGAATCATTTTCGTTTCAACATCAAATTGAAGGGACTTTCCAAACCAGCATTTTATTACAACTACTCTAGTTGGACAAACTATTAATTTCCAATTCCAAAGTCTCTTAGGACAAACTATGAAAAGAATGTCCTCAAATAAATAAAGGAGCAGCACATTACCTAACAACTTAGGACATGGACAACGGCTAGGATTAATTGGAAGGGAGCAGGATGTATATGAGCCAAAGTCTTCGGAGGGGGACGAGTTAACAAATTGAGGCTAAATACAACTATAGAGATACGAGGAAACATATGCAAACAACAATTTTTTGCATTATTGGGTCAATACCAGGAGAAATATGATCTCTATATGTATTCCACATCTCAGTTCTACAATGATGCACCGCCCCTATGCCCTTCTAGCACACAAATTATAGAGTCCAAGCATGGATTTCCGTGCCGGTCCGGCACTATCCGTGCCGCCCGGCACGTACCGTGCCAGGGGGTTAGTGGCATCGAAACCCCCTCATACCGTGCCAAGAAGAAGAAGAAGTAGGAGTAGAAGGAGGAGGAAGAAGAAAAACAAGAATGGCACGGGGGTGTGCCGGTCCGGCACGCCCCCGTGCCATTCTTGTTTTTTCTTCCTCCTCCTACTCCTACTTCTTCTTCTTGGCACGGTACGGGGGGGTTTCGATGCCGCTAACCCCATGGCACGGTACGTGCCGCTCCTCCTACTCCTACTTCTTCTTCTTCTTCTTGGCACGGTACGGGGGGTTTCGATGCCGCTAACCCCATGGCACGGTACGTGCCGGGCGGTACGCACAGTGCCGGACCGGCACGGCAATCCATGCCAACGACTCGTAGGAATGCCAGATTCATCATGAAGAAGGAGCTGTACAGAATTTCTCTAATTCTATGACATGAAATCTGCACCAGCATTTCAGAGACACTTGACGAGTCATTTTGATGCCATTCACCAACACTGAGTTTTCAACTTATGGAGAGAATGAGAGTCCAAGAGGGGCATATTTTCCAAACAAGAATCTTTAAAATATACTCTTTTCTCTATTTTTGGAGACTTGGGGAGTATTGATTTCAACTGACATCAATAAAAACTAACATCATTCAATGCCTTTCTATGTTAATATGATGTGCAAATTACACATTTGATGTGAATTATGCAATCTAAACAAAGAGAGAAGAGAATGCTGGAGTCGGAAGCAGAGATTGGCATCCTACACTTCCAGGCACCACAAAAAGCTCTAGTACATACCACCCCAGCCAAGAACTGGCATGACACATTTCATTTGCATGGTAATCCTTGACTTCAAGAATGCTCAGATCAGATATTTTGAGGAAAGTTTTTCTACCAATTTTCTCTACCATGATTTTCTCACCCTCCTATAGGTGGAAATGCGCAAAAAAAAAACTATGATTCAAACAACATAGAATTTGAACTCCCTAGCCAGCATTGGTGGCGTCAATCCTCTGTGCCCAAGTCAGAAATGAGGTCTAAGAGACAGATAGGGACATGAGAGGTCAGAGTGATAGAGAGAGGATGAGAGGATGAGAAAAGAAGAGGAGTATGAAAACATGAGAGGAAGAGAGAATAACAGCGTCAATGGGATCTGGCAGAGGAGTCCGGGACTGGCAAGCCAAAAGGGAGAGGAAGGGACCTGCCGGATGCAAGAAAGATCGGGGGAGGGGGATTGGGTTGGCGAACAGATTGGAGTTTGTATAAGACACGCATTATGTTTGAACCCAGAAACATAAATTTACCCTGTTTACTCGTTTAATAATCCCTCCTAAAACCCTGCTAAACTTTAACAAAACAAGCATCCCAAGCTGATCAGCATCTAGCCGCCGACCGATATGTGTCAAAGCCGACTGACAACAAGGGTTGTGAACTTGTACCAGAGTCTGCAATGCGCCCGAGCTGTCTCCACATCGACTCGATATTTGCCTACCGGCACTATAAACCATGGTGTCTAAAGACCATAAATGTATAGAGGGGAAGGCCAGAAAGTTTCAACTATCTTCCATGTCAGTTAACTGCTGCTTCTGAAATAGTCAACAAATTGGAAATCTTAATTAGATATTGTACATTTATCTTCCATTCCAGTACTTCACATTATGCTCGGTATAAGTGTAATTTTAAGAAGCCAAATTCTGGTCTTATACGTCATTAACCACTGTGAATAAACATAGAAACACTACAATCTCTAATATTTAGCCATCTAAATTATGTTTCCTATCATAAACGAAGGTTTTCCAGTCATTGTTTCAGTCCTCTAATCCAATGTGCAGCACTAGTAGCAGCCACTTGAACCAGCGTCGTCAGCGACAGTGGCTGCAGCTACAACCAAAATCATCAAAGTTAAACTGGACACATTCAAATCTGAAGAAATGGTTGATTCCGCTGAAATGTTTCATTTTTTCAGCAATCGAACTAAAGCTTTAACTGTAGTTTTGTCTGATGCTATGAAAATACCACTAAGACTTCTGTCATGCAATTGCTAGATGGTATGCTCTTGTAATGACATGTTCCTAATAAGACGTTTCAGCAGCAAGCATCCATTTTTGAATGATACACCAACGGCACTGCTAAGCTTTGACATAGTAAAACATAAACTGTCTTAATGCTGTCATCTCTGGATTACAAACTTTAGTTAGGTTATCCTGGGTAAGCTAGTTAGGTCATCCTGGGCAACAGATGCTACAAGAAGCTGAAATTCGAGATCCCTTTTCCACAAAAAATGAGGTGTCTTAAAAGTTCATCAAGTATCCAATACATGGTTGCCCTGAAAATTGCTGAATCAGCTACTTTATTAACCTAAGCAGTCTCATCATCACTGCAGACGATTAAGAGAACTGTCGCCAACTATGATATGGGATTTAGTCAAAATAGATAATCACGAACTTGCCAAGTTACTTGATCCAGTACAAATTCAATCTATCAAAACAGCAATCAAATATAGCCAGCATGACAAAGATGCCACCAACCAAAATTAAGGATCCCAAAAAATGATTGTTTTAAAAAAATCATTTTTGCACTTGATCTCTCTCTTCCAGGTGAAGATTAGCACTTTCCTTAAATGGGGCATATTAGAGGATAATAGCATGAGCCGATTGACGTGTTGAATTCGCATTAGCCGATGGACATGAAGTAGGCATTTAGGAAAAGGTCTGTCAAATAGTCAACCATCACCAATAGCCGATGCACGTGAAGCAGGCATTTAGGAAAAGCTATGTCGAATGTTCAACTTTCACCAATACCAAAACATGCACTTCATTTACCCATAAACCTCTTATTACAATCTAATTTTCTGCTTCAGCACATTCCTTCCATTTGCTCATAAAGCAATTCCCAACCATAATTCTACACTTTCCTAACCTGCAATCTCAACTCTTTGCCGGACAGGATCTGACTTGGTTCAATTTATTAAGGTTTAAGCTTCTTTCGAGAAATGTGCATGGCTCCAAGAGTTGCAACATGTTACCCACCTGACAATAGCAAATGCAATTGTACTAAAATGAGCAACCATGATGAGAAACAAACTTTTATCAATCCAATCAATACGCTTTTGATTTTATTTTTGCCCTAAAGAGTAATCCATTGTCTTCTGGCTACTGCCAATTATTTGCGTCCTTTATAAGAGCATATTTCGCACCTACCCAAGGATTGTCTGTCAACACCACCAGGTCAGAAAAATGAAAAACAATTTGTGAAGCATAGCTCTCCAACATAATACAAGTTTGAACCCACCCCAACATGGCATATCTGTAGGCGTAAGCAGATACCTGTCATTACTACTGGCACGAGTAAATTGCATAAACGCATTACACACCATGGATTGGAAAGAAGCCCCCATTTATGCTTATAGCTAAGCTTATAGAAGGCCATAACCACCTTGGATGACATGAAATTTAGGAAAATAGCTATACAAATCATTAGCAACTAGATGCCTAATGCAATAATAAAAGTTAGACATATAAAGAAATAGAAACATGTTTACTAAAATTGCCCACTCATATTAATTTTGAAAAAGTATCAGTACGGGCACAAACCATTTTTACGCATATTGATTAGCCTTTCCAAAGAATAGGTACAGGTAGGATCCCTTGTTAGGACGTTCTCATAGCAACTACAAATCAAAGTAGCATTTTTGCTAGAAAAGCACTCCAGAAGTCTGGCCTTCAATCTGCAAGATGAAAGATTCATAGAAGACAGGCTAGAAATAAACAATGCAGAAATAAATGAACTAAAAGAACATGTGACACAATTTAAAGAACACCAATGATTTTTTCAAAAATGAGTTTAGGCCATCAGATAGCTTATATGCAACTTGAGTCTGTCAAAATAGCAAGAAAAATGATCAATTTAAACACTATATCCAAGTAACTTCACCAATATTTGTGACTCTACTTAAAGCAGCTTGCTTCTTACTGAAAAACAGAGGATTAGAGATGTGTTGAACATAGGAATCATTTGGGCCATCCTTCAAGCTTCAGTCATATTTTGCAAAACTATATATTTGCAGAATTTGATAAGCATTAAATAACTTGGACATCAAAACCTAACATTTCATCTATGTTGGCAATATTAGCAACACATTAGACCAAGGTCAAAAGTGCCAGTAATTTACCGGCATGATAGGTGTGCTGTGGCACACAATTTTGCTAGTTCTTCTTTTCTGTTATTTCAATTAAGTCAATGTTAAACACCAATTTCATACATGTATAAGATAAGGAAATAAATAAAAGACACACTACTCATGCTCAGCATCAATTAGAAACACCAGAATGCATCTACCCATGCTGGTTCAATTATATTTCCTGTTCATGCCCTTGTTTGGTTCCAATCAAACATCAATACCCATGTCACAATGCAGAAATAACTCAAAAGACAGAACTCACAAACTGAAACTGAAATACAAAATAGTAAAAGATATTGCAAAGCTAAACATAGCTATCTAAACCGAGGAAACAATATTGAGTAGACTGCATAGAAAACCTGAAGGGAAGTGCTGTATGTAGAACACGGCACAAGTTGTCAAGCTCCATGAATGCTTCTTCCACTCGATCACCAAGCAGCAAAAGCTGGAAATTAATCAACATTAGCAACAGGAAACCCAACCAGAAAAGGACGTGAACATAAAACACCAACTTTATAGAAAGTATTGTTGATAAAACGAATGATCTGCTAAAAGCACAACATAAGTGACCTTTTCTAAAAAAATTCCAGGGCATGAAACTTCAGCTGAAAGACTATCTGGTTTCTGGAAGAATCGATTCAAAACTGAGCCATAAACTAACATTGGGACCAGCATCCAGTCCGGTTCATCATTAGCATCAATTCATCAGTTTCAAATTGGTTTGGTTCGTTTTGAATGCCTTTGGTCTTTTCAGGGTATGAATAGTTATGTTGATGGTCTTTAGTAATATTTTATTATGTTTGATACTTAAAGCAATTATTTTTAATTTTGATTGCCAAAACAAACCTCTTAAGCGTGTCATAATTTCTGACTATTTTCTTATTACTTTAATGATATATCCATTGAAATGTGACATGCCGCATGCTTTGCATATGGATGTGGGTGAATCAAGAATCTCAAGCTGCCGCCCATTGGCTGACTTTGGGCCCAGCTCGGGGACGATGGGTTTTGCACGCGAGCTGACCAGCACTAGTTGGGCGGCACCTGGTTTTGCCGGTCAGCAATCTCCCACCTACCACAGCAAGAGGAAAAGAAGAGAGGAGAGGAGAGGAGAGGAGAAAAAGAACATAGGCAGATGAGAGGGAGGAGAGGAGAAGAAACAGAGAAAGAGAGGGGGAAAAGAGAAGAGAACAGAGGGAGAGCAGAGGAGAGGAAACAGAGAAAGTACGGAAAAAAGATGAGAAGATAAGGAGAAAGGAGAAGAGAGAGGTACCTGGCAAGTGGACTGTGTGCAGCCACCACCAAGCCATCTAGATATAAAGTCTCGTAGGTTAGGTTTTTATTTATTCATTAATATAAAAGTGCATAACATATTGAAGAAAACCCCTTCCATCGAAAGACTCAAGAGCCATTCTACCAAAGATTTTTCTCAACTGCTACAATCATATGATTCAGTGATTAAATTGAAGATTCATTAAGAATTGCCTAAATTGACTTCTAGATTAGACCATCCTACATGGGTAATTCTTTCCCAAAAGGTCCTCTTGCATCATTATATTCTTGAAGCATCTCATTATTTAGTTTATCTTCAGCTTCAATATTCTCAACACAGAAGGGTTCAACACCCTTATCAATAAAAAACTATCCTTCTCAATCTCCTTGTTGGAATAAAATAAAATAGGCTAACGTTACAGCCTGCAGCATATAAAGGATGACGGAACATATTGTCCTACTTTTCATCAACAATGTCTATGGCAGCTTTGCATTTATTATCTTTCTTATCAAAAACCTTCTTAATCTCCTCTGGTTCCCACATTAACTCGTATACAAAACCTATTCCAAGTACTCTATCACCATCAACAAGAAGAAACACTTCCAGTAAGCCTTGAAAGTCTATGAGCTAAAACACAATCCCTCTCTAGAAAGCATTACTGAGCGTAAAAGATGCTTTACTTTCCTTTACTTGAATTACCCAGATTGATAACAGACTCACAATTCTAAATTTAGCATAGGACTCAAATAATGAATCTTGCCTAAGATGGTCAGAGACAAAGAATGAGGTAGCAAAGCCAGTCGTCGCCATCTCACTACATTTTTTCTTCTGCCAAGTCTTATGAGAATCAATGTCATATAATGACTGAAAGTTAATGCAAGTAGATACATTTCCTTCACAATTAAGTTCTGTATCTTAGGCAACATAGCAATGGTCCCAAGCAAAAGATCCACTAGATGGAGCAGCACAAGATGCCTGATGCATGTGTCGTGCTCCCAAACCAATCATGTGGCAAGCTTGCAAGATTGGGGGCTGCATCATCATCAGCACCCAAATTACTGCTTTCTCTCCAACTTTTAATGAATCCGTTCATTAATTTGAAATGTATTGGGCACTATGTACATCATAAGAAGCATCACTCAGTGATGTCCAGATATTTGCCCCAAATATTAATTGATACACACGTTAATTATGCTCCAGCCTCTCCTATAGGTCCAACCAGTGATTGCCATTGTCGCCACATATCGGCATGAACCAATATGTATAGTGCCATTAAATTACCGACACGCCACAAATATCAGCAGACCTTTGTGCCGTTGCATGTATTAGTTGAGAAAATCTTCATGTCCCCAGCATGAGGTCCGTGAAAAGTATTGGCACATGCCATGCCCACTGGCAAGTATAACACCTGCCAGAGAACGGCAGTGGCACAACACGTGTTGGGCGGCATAAATGGTAAACCTTGTTTCAGATCAATGCTAACAAGAAAAGCTGACATATGAGCCATTCTCTATGCCTTTAAAATAAAGCTGATACAAATCACTGAAGGCCCCTTAACAAAATTAATTCGCTCATCATCATCATGCAGTTACCTGTATGAGAGGCTGTAAAGCTGCTAATAATGGTTTTGTCGAATAAAGAGCAAGCCGCAAATGCTTCAAGGCATCTGTGTATACTTCATTAACCAACTCCCTGAAAGAGTAGATAAATTCCTCTAGGTCCCCAGTTGAGTGTTTCAACTGTAAAGGAAGCAAAGATGCATCCAACCCTGAGTACAATGAACAGAAGTGCACCGAATTAACACACAAGTAGGCAAATAAGGACTCGGAAATTGAAAATGACAATAGACAAACAAAGCATGACAATAATTTATCTTTCAAAAGCTTAAGCTAATTGCACGAGTTATCCTCTAAGCCCCTTCTACGATGCATATAATAGCTGCGTATACATAAATATTTTTAAATAATCTTACCATCCGAGCCTAGCACATCAACGTTAACATCACCAAACCTTTCCCCAAAGAAAGTGGAGTAAGATCTTCTACAACTATTCCAACTGAAGATATCCCCTCATATATATGACAGATTTTCTGGTTGGAATCATGTCAGACTACAAGGAATTTGTTGTGAGTTGCTAGCTAAGCAACAATAGCAAGAGATAACTGTCACCAAATCTCAATTGCTGCAGGTACTGAACAATGTTAAATTTCAAAGTGGATTTTGTGGAGACATGTTTTGTTTTGTTTTGCTTTTATGTAATCTTAGTTAGTTTGCTTCATGTTGGGTCTTTTGTATGACTTGCACATGTATGTGTCACACATCCATATGCCCCCATCATCTCATTTCACTCTATTAAACTAAGTCAAATCATCTACTTACTACCCACCTACCAACTACCCACTTTACATTAGCTTTCCTCATTTCCTATGATGATGACTAGGCATCATCTTCTACCTTGAGCCATCTCCATTTTGTGTGTGACATAGCCTTGTGCAAGTTAGTGTATAGTCTTCATCTATCTATGTATTTTGTATTTTGAGCATTTGAATAAAGTGAAGCTTTCATCTTCTTCAACCTTGATCTTTATCTTCTTCAAGTTGGTGTTTGGTCCTTGGCTAGTAGACTTCGGTTTACTATTGGAAGAACAGGATTAACTTTTATGTAACTATCGTCCATATGAAATAATATGTTGGCTCTTCATCAAGCATATAAACTCTGAAACCAAAGGCAAAAGCAAGCAATGAAGGTATTAAAGTTAAGTACAGTTAGCAACCAATATATACTGCAATCTTAGTTGTGCACCAAAGATCACTCAGACTAACAAGTGTGTCAACTAATTGTGAAACTACAAAGAGGGCTTAGGGTCCGTTTGGGCATGTTCGTGCTGCCCAAACGCACTTTTTTCTGAACCGAACACAGTTGTGTCAATAATCATTTTAGTTATTATATTACTTTCTGATGTTATTTAGTTTTTTTATGACTTATTCATGTTAATTTTTTCGTTAATTGCTGATGTTACTTTCTATGTTAATTACTTACGATAATTTTCATATTAATTGATAAATGTTGTATTTTATATCAAAATTAATTCAAATTGGTGGACAAATGAGAAAACTAGTATTTGGACAAAATTAATTCATCTACTTCGCATGATAGTTCCGGATATTCGTATGACTATCCTAATACAAACCAGCCATACCAACCACATCAGATTGAAGTGGTGACTATACAGGCTCCTGAAACTGTCATTGATTTCCAACGTGATGCTGCAGAGTACCAATCGCTCATTAGAAAGTTTGAAGTCTATTATTCTTCTTATATGACTTTCCCTCAGTATATGAGGCACCTGAGTTCTACTAGAAGCATTTATCTTAGACCACCGGATGGCAGATTATGGTCAGTCTGAGAAAGAGCTTGATGTGTATTCATATAAGAGGTGTATTGAGCTGTTGATTATGTGTCATGTATTGTATTATACTACTTTGATATGTTTTCACTCTGCTCTGATATAAGAGATTATATTTGGCCAATTGGAGATGTTGAAAACGAGTGAATTTCACTCATCTGGACCGGCACCGGTGCGTACCGTACCATCGGGTTGCCGGCACGGCGCGTGCCACCGGCATGGCAATCCATGGTGGGGACCACACCCAAACAGCGTCAGAGGTAAAGCAATTTATAGGTGCTTCCATTTGGTCGCACCATGGTTGCGGCGTAAAAAACATAGAAACAAAACCTTGATTTTCAAATGGAAAAATTAATATTTTGACTACACCTTAGTTGAACCTAAACACCCATCCAAACAACAAATTTCATGGATACACTCTTCTACCACAGTTATAAGTGTGGCATGCCAAACACTTTGTCAACTGTCACATGAGATTAAATCACCATAGTTTACAAACACGTCTCACCTCACCACAGTCGTAAAAAATGCAACACCCTCAAAAAAGACTCCCTGACCCACTAAAACTCTGAGAAGCAAATAAATGTTTGCATATGTATTCTTAAAAATTAATGCTCTTTTACTTGCCTATAAATCAAGAATATTATTTATAAGGGTTTATTACATTTGTACCCCAACATTCTTTCGGGTTATTTATGTACCCCTGTAAACATATGTACCCCTCGACGATACCCCTCATCTGAGTCCCGTCAAATGAAGTCTATCTATGGGGGCCTGGACTCCTAAGGATGGGGTGTCAAATGAGGCGACCAGGGGAGGTCAGTGTTTCTTGATAAGGGGTATGACTCTCCCCAGTTGAACTAGAAGTCATCTATGCTACATATTTGAATCTGCTCTGTGCTGATACTGACGCTCGCCAACTAGTTAGAGATCCTCTCATTCAAGGCTCATTGCTCATTGCTCAACCATATTGGTTTGAGGCCAATATCTAGTCCATCATCTCCACAACAACATCAGCGGGTACAGACGCCATGGATGAAGTTGGAGGCAATTGGGAGCAATCAGGCGGACTCGAAGCCGCAAGAACCTGGCACTAACATCAAGATATTGCAAACAGATCTCTCGTAACTCATGGTTCCAGGTCCCTTGCCTGCTTGAACCACCGAAGAGGAGCTAGTCTATTCTCCATGACTTCCCTTTGGTAGAGGTGCAAAGAAGTTGAAGAGGGTGGGAGAGGGTCGCCAGTGGACGGCAAAGGGAGCTAGGCGAGCTAGGGTTAAAGTTGAGATTTGGTCTAACTCGAATTGGAGGTTCAAGACGAGATTAGGAGTAAGTAGGTTGGGTGGCTAGGATTAGACCTAAGGGAGTTAAGTGACCAGGGTTTGGAGCTAGTAGACCAGACAACTACAGGCATAGAAGGCTTGGACAATGGCTAGGGCAAGGCCAAGCTTGATAGCTTGGCCGGCGATGAAGATGGTGCTCCTGGACTCTAGGCATTGAAGTGGCCAAGTAGATGAAGATGGCAACGAGGAAGGCAGCAGGGAGAGTGTGTATGATCGAACGGTGGTGGTCGTTTGAAGGAATCTTATTCGTTGAGCAGCTGTTGATGCGGAGACCGAGTCTTGATCACAATAGAGGGTTTTGCCGATACATGATGTTGATTTCCCATTATTAATGTCTATTCATAGACAGAGATGGAATACAAAGTGAACTCCCTAATCTGAGTCGGACTATACTTTACCAACTCACAATAGCAATAAAATCCTAGTACATCACTTGACTAGACTAAATAGGAAAAGCGATCAAATAAATAACTAGCTAGAATAGTAACCCCTAATCGAGTTAGACCATAAGTTGATCGGACCCATTGGTCAATCCCACATGGAACCCGCCTTCAACGAGGGTGAGCCGGCAACATACTGAGCTAGGTTGGGTCGGCCAATCGAGTCTGGTTCGATTAGTATCATACTCTTGACAGTTTAACTAACCATATAAAATCTACTTTTAAAGAGCTAAAAATAGCTACTAGACAGCCAAATAAACCTGCATTCAAAAATCAATTAAGAAGCAAAAATTAAGAGGACAAGAATGCCAGTGAAGAAATACTAACCATGGGAAAAGAAAATAGAGCTATCTGAAAAGTCAACATCAAGGTTACGGGATCTCTGTTCATTTGACTCCACAGAAGCATCTACGTAGAATTCTCTTGGCGGTAAACTATCATTATGCCGCTTTTTCGACATATAGCCATGAAAGCTTGAAGGGACTTTGACATTGCCAATCGAGCTTTCAGAAGCACATCGAGAAGAGTTGAAGGCATCAATATGGATGGCATTATGATCATTGGAACTCTCCAATATTTCAGTTTCTTGGTTACCATTATCAAAGGACATACCAAAACTTTCCAAGGGCCTCACAGTGTTGAACTCCTTCATCTGCATCTCCTTTGGGAGACCAGAATACCAGAGTTGATACAATATCAAGCCATAGATCAAGTTTATTTTTGGCTCACTGGCAGAATCGCAGTCTGGAATAAGGCTGAAAAGAGCACATTACTGATTATTATATGATTGCAATAATGATGAAAATCTTTACGAACAGATCAAACAAAGTAAGTATATTCTTGGAAAGGAATCACCTCATGTCTTCAATTCATCTTGACAATGAAATGCATTTATGAAGGCACTGAGACAGACAGACAAAAAGCATCAAAATGAACCCAGAAACCAAATGAAACCAAATGGTGTCCAGTCAGCTATAATATTTGACCAAATGGTTGACTTCCTGCACATGGTATGCATTACAAGAAAGCTTCAGGTTTCAGTTTCACTTTCTCGCAGGCATAAAAACAAATTGTAGGTTACAGTGTTTTGGCTTTGGTTATAGTTAAGTGCCGAGAAGAAATTGAGTAGAAGAGAATGACCTAAACTGAGCTAACCACTACTAGCCACTAGAGCAGCAAATTGATTGAGGAAGAGCTAGCAATAGCATGTTACGGTACGAAGGTTCTTGTTGCTTATTCAATCCAACACCTTTCAACCAGATTACAAAACCCATTTATGGTGTGATATATCATATAATACCACTTTACTCAAATTGAATCGCTAAATGCCTACTTCCACATTTCTTATCGCTACAAAACATTTTGTAACTATTATTCTTCACTCATATCATGAACAGTGTCGGCCAAGGACATTTTTGCAATTGGTAATACCTTATAACTAAGAGTGAGTTTGGTATGGGTGTAAAGGAGGTCAAAAGTAAGATCTGTAACTTCTAACCTCCTTTGCTTGCGTTTGGATTGGGGTGTAAAAATTACACTAGGGTAAAATTTACCCTCATATGAGTGTAAAAGAGGTGTAACTTTTACCCTTGGGAAAGGTAGGCAACGGGGTGTAAAAGAATTATTCCCTCTCCCTTTATCCTTCCAATTACCCTCTTGTATTACCCTTGTCATATTTGCCTTTTTGCCCCTTCTATTTTTTTTTTGGCTTTCTTGGCAAAATCATTAATCATAATCTTTTCTCTATCCTAATCTCTCTCCCGATCTCCGTCTTTTCTGTTGTGCCTGTCTCTTCACTGTCTCTCTCCTAATCCATCGGAGGTGAAAAGAGAGAAAGAGAGCGTGGAAAGAGAGGAGAGAGAGCACCAAGAGAGAGGAAGAAGAGAGAGTGATTAGGGGGGGGGAGAGAGAGACCATGAAGAGAGGGAGAAGATATGAAGATTTCACCTAAGTATTGGTTAAGAAAGTCAAAATTTGTTAAGAAAAGGGGTAGTTGCACAAAATCCTAATGTGATTAATCATTAAAAGTTAATTGTTACTCTCAAACCAAACAAAGTTAATTTCTATAGCTTAAAAGGTATCCTCATTCCAAACGTGTTGCAATTATTACATATTAAATTTTATTCTTTGTATCTAAACATGAGTAATGAGTAACATGTATTATTGTTACACTTGTAATTGTTACTCCTTACCTTCGTAATTTTTCACTCTCAAATTTTTCATCCCATACCAAACACACCCTAAAACTCATTAAACCAAAACTTAACGCCAATCAAATTATAAATTGCTTCATTGAAGCACTACTCCGCCATAAACCACGTATGGGGTAGTACTCCTTCATAAACAACACAATAATAATTGCACTTGAGGCATCAACATAACTACTTTTGTTGCGTTTTGGACAATATTTCGATAATAACAAACGATCAGTCAAACCTTTTAGGCATAGAGATGAGTTAACTAAGACGATTTTTCAAGGAATTTACTATTGAAAAAGCATGCTAACATACAATAGATCTCATAGCTCAATTAAGGGATTGTAGTGCTGGCAGTAACACCCATGTCGGTTGTGCAGCCTTCATGCCAGTGGCCGGGGAGGTGTGAAAGGGACAAGGAGATCTACAAAGGAGGCGAGAGAGGAGGCAGAGGGGCAAGAGAAGGGCGGAGGGTCAAGGACATCAGAGAAAGGCCAAGGATATTAGAGAAAGCTGAAGAAGAGATGAAGAAGCCGAAAAAGAGGGAGGTATCAGTCAACTTGTGATGATTCATGGGCTTTTTGCATATAGATACCCCTCCAAAAAGACCTAACCGCATATATTCCCTCGTAAAAACATCAATCATACAGCCTCAAATGTTCACTTTGACTAACTAGACCGGGCTTTCATGCTTGAAAAATGTGAGCATTAGTGTAAAATAACCAAAATACCCCTCGATTTCTTAAAGAATATATGCAAGAAAGACCATTCAAAAGTAAAATGTCTAAAGACTCTAAACTACCTTTACAAAATTAATAATATTTTTGTCATTTTGCATGCATGACCATTTTTAGTTATCATTTTAAATTAGCTTCCTTTAAAATTTTGAGTTTTGGTTTTTATGTGGGCATAACAATCACTTTGCGCGTCAGCCCCCGTAAAACTAGCTTGATATTTGGTCTTTTCAAACTCATCATAGTCAAGTTAAAATAGTCTACGAGCATATTTGCAAACAAGAAGATTTTGGAGGATATCTAATATCTATAGAATTGATGATCTATTGAGTAATTAAGCAATTAGGTCTCTTTCGAGGGGGTATTTGCTCTAAATTTCATTTTTTTTTTAATCCAATAAGGGATTCTAATCTAGCCCATATTTTAAACAAGAAAGGGACTTGCTATTCTTACAATAAAGGAACAAACAAGAAAAAAATTAATCAAACAAATGAAGTACCAAAACCATTTTTTTAAGGCTCTCTAGCTAGTAAAAGGTAATACTATCTCCAACTACTCTTTAACGCAAAATGGCAAATTGTTAAAGATATAACTATTTACAAACATTACAATAAAGGATGTTTATAGTTTCTAGATCACAAGAGCACTATGTGTAGGGGCTTGTGTGTTTCTTCATTAATTTGCACTTGTACCTGTAGGATACCATCATTTTTCCAACGTTTCAAGTATCTAACATAGCACTCATTGTGATAAAAAAATTATCAAATACAGAGATTGCTTTTATTGAGCATCTATTTCTGGGAAAAAAAATTCATGGGTCATAGAATAATTATGCTCCCCAATCATGGTTCACAATGATAACAAGATCATTCAGCTGGTATCAATACCATTTGCATAGCAAAGGACCAGCTCGATAACATGAGAACCTTATCTCCTAACAATAACACAATTAGAAATGAAAAGATAGGCTTTCAAATGTTGCAAGTGCATATATAAGAAAAGATGAATGGCATATCTCTTAGGCGGATGACAAGCATCACCACACCTTACACGAGACAATTGTACAATCAGGAAAAACAGAATAAGAGCAGTAAAAAAAAGTAGAAAACATACAACTTCATAGCATTGAATGCCTTGTCAAAGTTCCCTTGTCTCAGATAGAAAAGAGCTAATTCCAGTTGAATAAAGTGTTTCTGCTTTTAAGAAAACGATGTCTCAGAATCCATGTAGAGAAATGGACAAAGAAATGTATAAAGATGCATTTGTGTCATCACCATCTATAAGCATTTGTATCAAAAAAACTTATACTTCTGAGGGAGAGATTAGAAATCTTCTATGGTAAGATTAGATAGAAGGATAGTACAGAATAAGAGACATATCCTCAATAATGTTGAGAAAGTAATGCCATTTATGCTTCCATTGAAAGTATTCGAATTTGAATAATTACACGTCTTTCCAAGGTAAGTTAGGATACTAATGGCAAGGATATGTATAACTTAATAGCATAGTATATCTCTACAGTGAGATTCTCGGCTGAAAAATGGGACTTCAATAGGCTTTTGCTAGACTTTGAGAGGCTTGCTACAGGGAGAAACATGTGTCCTCTTCTCTTCAGTTTGGTTATGGAGGCATTGAGCAAGATGATAGTTGAAAAATAGGACGCTAGGTCGAAAATTCATGAGGGACTTTTAAGCAAGACATTGGAGCAGAAAGCTGACTGTCTCACATTTGTTATATGCTGATGATACTATCATCTTTTATGAGGCGAATCTTTTATAGTCAGTCATCTACATCGTGTGTTACTCAGTTTTGAGACTACATTATCCGTGAAGCTGAATTCGTGTATATCAGAGTCGATTCCTATATGGAGACAGTAGATATGGAGTCAGCTTATATTATCGAATGCAAAGCAGGGTCTGTTCTCTCTATTCTTGCATCTGGGATCATCCTTCTAAACCAAAACAGTATAGCACCGGTGATTGGAAGGTCCAAACCAAGGAAAAGTAGAGTTTCTTCCCTCTACATGAGTGGGCATCTAGGATCATCTTTTCAAACCAAAGCAGTTTGGGACAGGGTGATTGCCAGTTTTCATAAAAGGCTGGATGGAAAAAAGAGTCGATATTTTTTTCAAAAGGTGGATAGATTCTGATTAATAGCAGTTAATTAACTTGCCAACATATCTCATCTTTTTGTTCACAATTCCAGTCTTGATGAGCAAAAACCTTAATTTTTGAAGAGATCTTTTGTGAGGAATGGGAGAGGTGTTCAGGTGTAATTTGGTGGAGTAAGGCACTGTGGAGATTGGGGATTAACGATTAATCAAACTGGGTGCTTAGAAGCAGGGAGCTACCTGTGTTTTTTCTTTTATGGCCCAAGCCATTAAGCTTTAGTAATTATGGCCCAAGCCAATTCTCTTATAGCTTAAAAAAAGAAAATAATTGAATGCCAACCTATATGTTGATCAAAATTAATAAAAAAAATTCAGGTTAAGACCAATCAAGCTGTTTTGAAACTTTTGTCTTGTTAGATTCTTGCCCTAGACCTAATACATTTGCATCAACATAGAGGCACAAATTCCACGATGGTAAGTTTTGCAAACTAGATATATCACTAATAAACATTGAATATGAAGACGAGCACATCTCTAGTAACTAGTCACATCAATAAAAGTAAAAGTTTTGAACTTAAATCTTGAAATGTATTCTTCCTTTTGTGCATTGCCCTCCATTGTCTTCCGTACTTCACGAAAGAATAAACAGATAAGAGGGGAATATTATGACAATGGGAAAGCAATTACGTACGCCACAAAAGATGTTCAACTTTTCTCAATCTATACAACACATATCTCATACGGGATAAATAGTGTCAGTGACATCTTTGTCCTACTGTACAATGATTTTCTAGAGGCAAGTACAAAAATTAGGTAAATTAGACTATGGAAACACTCTACAGTAATAAGTTGGGTTAACAATGATACTGAACTATCCATAGAATCATGCAGATATCGTATGGATAACACAAAAAAGAAAGGGTTCAGCATGGCACTACTAAGTTTGGAATAGAACTGATAGCAAAAATGTAATTCTCTCAATATATAACAACTCCAGCAAGGAGAATTGCCCAGCTTTATCTTTCATGTATGACAAACGCATTGATGCCCTCTCTTCTCTACCAATAACTAAGAGCACTAACTGCATTTGCATTTACAAGCACACCCAATAGCTTGAAGCATATTCCCGTGGTGAAAACTCAATAAGGCCTTCAAACTTGAACTGCAACATGAGCTTAAAAAAAACAATCTCTTTCATGCTTGTCAACCACTTCTAGAGTTGTCAATAAACTGGACACAAGAGTAGATCTTGATATCCATCTTAGTTATGGTTAATATGTATTAAAAGAGTGAAAATGAATTGGGAAAAGGAACAAAAGTATAGGCACAGATGAAGGGAAACTCAAAGAGTTGATAATATAAATAACAAACTAACTAGATTCCAGAATCAACAAAGCATGCATTGCTCCCTTCCAAATGATTATGTAACTACTTAAAAAATTACAACAAAGAACGTAAAGATGCAAACAGAAAATTTTTAAATCTTTAGGACACTTATTCGACGCTTGCTTTCCCATCCAACTGTCAAATATCTGTTTAACTTTCGTCTGGTAGTCACTGGCTCCAGCAAACTGCTTGCGAAGCTCCATTGCAACCTATAGGCCACAACCGTTCCGCTTGAAGTAGGTTAATTTAAAAGTGGTAAAAACTACTTGTGCCTACTTATACACTCGTTTCTCCCAAACTTATGTATGTGCTCCAAACCCAAACGTTAAGAAATCATACCAAATAATTTCTCCGATCCTCAGAGGAGGAGCATGCAAAAGGGGACATTTTAAGCAAGATACTCAAGACACCACTTGCTTCTTTCCAATTGTGATCCCGTGAAATTTTCCCAAGAATGTTGCTCGTCATGTTCCTGTTTGTACCACGTATCAGTTTAGGCCCTGATTGTTTAGAAACTCTTCTAGAAGGACCATAATTTCCCTTTGTGGGCTTGCTAGCAGTAAAATCATTCTGTGATGGCTCTTCTTCAATCTTTGGGTTGTTGACATAACCCCCACCATTGCTAATATCCTTCTCATATTGGACCTCAACCTTGACAACTTCATCAATGCTAGCACTCATAGCAACCATCTGTCATGAACAGCACCAAGAAATCATTAACACACTTTCCTACATATATCCTATAAGCAGCAAGAAGGGCTATGTAAATAATCGAATTCAAGGGAACCTGAAAAGGGAGAAGTGTAATTTAAAAACGTGTGATTGTAGGGTTTTTACCAAATACGAAGAGCTTTGAGTATAGCTTTTAAGGGAAAAAAAGGGATCAACGCCAGAACGCAATTGGCTACAAAAGAAAACTTTGGTGAAAGAATTGATCATTAGGGATTTTGATAAAACACGAATAGCTTTGAGATCAAATCCACAAACCAAGGAGCATGGATTTCCATACCGGCCGGTACAGTGCGTACCGGCCGGTTTTTACCGGACTGGTGGCTAACCGGTCCGGTTTTCCCCCCCGGATCGGATTTGGGGGGGATCGGATGTGTACCGGCCGGTTTGTATCCAAACCGGCCGGTACAAACCGGGCTGTACCGGTTTGAGGAAGAGAGATGGAGAGGAGGAAGCAGAGAAAAAATAAGGAAGGAGACAAAATAGGTTATTTATATCCATAACCTAATCCGGGTCGGGTCTAAAGACAAAATAGGCCGGATTCACTAAAACAAATCCTAAGACAAAATAGGTCGATCCCCGCCGAGGCGCTGCCCCAGACCCCGTTCACTCTGCGTAGTGTATCATAGTTGAGTCGGCGACAGAATCCAAGACATCCAATGCACAACAGTATTGTATTATACTACTTTGACAACTTGTCACTCTGCTTTCATATAAGAAATGATATTTGACCAATTGAAGATGTTGAATATAAGTGAATATCAACTTTAATTGTTAATTACATTAGTTAGCTTCAATGTATTTCAAATCAAATAAGAAACGAACCAAAACACCCTAGAACATGCCAAACAAGCCTTTCATGACCGGTTTGCCGGCGTACCGGTCCGGTACGCACCGTACCGGCGGTACGTACCGTACCGGCCGGAGACCGGAACGGCGCGTACCACCAGTATGGAAATCCTTGCCAAGGAGCACTTACTTCGCACTGCCGATAGGGGTGGCAATTCGGGTTCACGGGTCGTGTTCGGGTCGGGTCATACACGGACCCGTTTAACAAAACGCCCAACCCGAACCCGACCCGTTTAATAAACGGGTCAGGTTTATCAACCCGAACCCAACCCGTTTATAAACGGGTCAACCCGACCCGACCCGCCTAACCCGGGTCGAGTCAGGTCAGATGGACCGTTTAACAACAATTAAACATATCAAATTACAACTAATTACAATCTGATCAAAATACATCATCAATAGTTACAAGTTACAACCATACAAGCAATCATATCAAATTACAATTAAATTACAACTAATTACAAACTGACCGGGAAATAGCCGGATCTGGCCAGATCTGGCCGGATCTGGTCGGATCTGGCCGGATCTGGCCGGAACAGCCGGATCTGGACGGAAAACAGCCAGATCTGGCCGTATCTGGCCGAAAACAGCAGGATCTGGCCGGATCTGGCCGGGTAACAGCCGGATCTGGCCGGAAACAGCCAGATCTGGCCGGAAACAGCCGGATCTGGCTGGGATCTGGCCGGATCTGAGTCGTAGCGGCGAGGAAGCAGCCGGATCTGGCCAGGATGCAGCCGGATCTGGACGAATCTGGAGGGCAGTGGAGCTTCGTGGTCGTGGTCGGCGCTGAGGTGACCTCGCGAAGGCCGTGGAGGACGGGAAGGAGTGGGGGCCGGAGGCGGAGGCCGTGGAGGACGGGAAGGAGTGGAGAAAGGCCGGATCCGACCAAATCCGGCCAGATCCGGCCGGGCCGGGAAAGGTTTGCACATGTCCTCTTCCGTCGCAGATGACCGTGACAGCCTTCAGCTCCGCCGAGATCACAAGCTGCTTCATGTTCTTCAGGACGGCGGCCCTCGCCATGTCGCTGGCGAACGACAACACTTCATCTCCACCGGGAAAGCACTCTTGGCCGCCAAGAAGTCGCCGTCGTTGTTCTCCGGCGAGACCCACCGGTGGGGGAGCAGAGAAGCAAGGGAGATGGAGGGGAGGGAGAGGGAGAGCGGGCGGCCGGTAGGGGAGCATATCAGTAGAGAGGTAAGTGGGTACTGGGTAGCGGGTACTGATACTGTGGGTAGGTGGTAGTGGGTAGGTGGTAGTGGGTACGGTGGCAGGTGGTAGGTGGTAGACTGGTAGACTGGTAGAGTGGTAGAGTGGTAGTGGGTGCCCGCTACTGTGTTAAACACGGGTTAACGGGTTGACCCGCCTAACCCGCGGGTCAACCCGACCCGACCCGTTTATAAACGGGTCATAAACGGGTCGACCCGTTTATGACCCGAACCCGTTTATACCAAACCGAAACCCGTTTATCTAGGGTCAGGTCGGGTCGGGTTCATGGGTCATGGCCCAGATTGCCACCCCTAACTGCCGATTAGGCTTCAAGGACAAAAGGGACCACGAGATCGACGGTAAGAGAAGAGAAGAAAGGCGCAAACTGCGGTTGCATGGGTTGGGATCAAAAGGAATCGAGGAAAAGAAGGGTTGAGAGAATTCGTCATCCTTCTGATCGAATTGTCGATCGTACTCCAACCGGGGATCTCAGTGGGAGGGAGACAAGGGACTAAATGGCTAAAAACCCCTGAGGTTTGTTGTACTTTCAGCTTTTCACTAGCCGAGGGCGTCTTCGAAGCTTGCGAGATGCGGGTGATAATTTGATAGAAGCCTCGTGCTGAGCCCACAAGGTGACTACTTTAGCCGCCGCTTAGGTAGGTAGGTGAATAAGTTCGAGTCTCGAGCCGAGCCTGAGCGAGCTGGCTGCTGACCAGGCTCGGCTCGAAATCAATTTTGGACCAAGCCGGCTCGAAAGCAAGCGATCAAGTTCAGCTCATTAGCTTTGAGCCGAGTTTGATCAAGCCTAATGCCAAGCCCAAGCCGAGTTCGAGTCACTTGATTTTATTTTGACAGCGCTAGCTCAACCCGAGTGACTGAGGCAAGCGAGGGTTATAATGAACGGTGGAGATCTAGTGATGAGTAAGCTGGGTGGTTTGGGTTAGAGGTCCATGATAATAGGAGATACAATGGTGCGTTTGGCAAACCTGAATCTGATGAATTAGCTGAATGAGGAATCTGTGGAATTAGCTGAATGGGGAATGAGCTGAATCTGGTGCTTCCGTAGATTTTGGTTCTGTTGTTTGGTTGGTCTGTATGGGATGAGCTGAATCTGTTGATTCTGACATTTGGCTTGTCTATTATGGATAAGCTGAATCTGCTAATTTTGTTCAAATTAATAATAAAACTTTAAATTTTCTTCAAATTAAGACATGTTTTTTATTATAATAATAACAATACCCACGAGATATGATTGATCGAAATTATTGAAAATTTAGGTCAAATTAATTCTTTGAATGCATCTAATCATGTAAAATGATTGATCGAAATTATTGAAAATCCAGGTATAATTTAAGTTATAATATATTAAATGATTTTATAAATTAAATTACATCAAATATTTGCTTTAAAAAATACTCAATATTGGTCCCATAACGAAGATATCGATGATATCTTTCCAATGAAACTAATTTCATAAAGTTTCAACATGTATATTTAAAGTTATGATAAATATAGTCATTTTAAATATTAAGGAGGTAAAATGGTCATTTTGAATTTTTTTCAAATTCGTATACCCATCCGAATGTGAATGGCGTCCGCTCGATTTGAGCGAGACGCCGCGATTCCAACATTTTGGAATCCGACGCGGGTCGGATTCCGCCGATTCCGATCGACAAAATCAACCAAATACTCGAATTAGCATTTGTGGAATCCGCCAATTCAACAGATTCATCAGATTCCACCCATTCAACCCCTGTCAAACGCCCCCTGCCTATTTGGATGCACTGGTATGAGATGGATTAGATGAATTAAGGAATGAGCGGATTCCAGATTCAACTCATTCGGATGTTTGGCTGATTTTGTCAATTGGAATCGGCGGAATCCGACCCACGTCAGATTCCAAAATTTTGGAATCGCAGCGTCCGCTATCCAGCCCAAGCGGATCCCAGTCACTATAGATTCTCAAGAATTACAGTTTTACCCTTGATATCATTCTATGACTATATTTATCACTAGGTGGTGGGCCCGTGCCACCTGGCACGGCTAACTGCCCCCCCCACTATCTCTATTATAACTTACGCCACATCAGCCACTATTTTTTTGTTTATTTAATTATAATTTTATACCACGTGTATGTCACGTGTATGCCATGTGTGTATAAGTTTATGACTCAGATGATTAGTCATAAAAGTAACTACCATTGGATCTTATAAGGTAGATAAGTATGTATATTTAAAACTAATCTCCTGGCTTATGATTATAATGATGTATATTTAAAACTAACCTAGGGAAGATGATAAAATATACAAAGTTAACTTAGAAAAATATACATGTAAATAAACTAATAGGAGGTAAACGATTGTAACCATTTTTGCTTCTTATAAGGTTGATAACTTTAAATATACATGTTGAAACTTTATGAAATTAGTCTCATTGGAAAGATATCATCGATATCTTCGTTTTGAGACCAATATTGAGTATTTTTTAAAGCAAATATTTGATGTAATGTAATTTATAAAATCATTTAATATATTATAACTTAAATTATACCTAAATTTTCAATAATTTCGATCAATCATTTTACATGATTAGATGCATTCAAAGAATTAATTTGACCTAAATTTTCAATCATTTCGATCAATCATATCTCGTGGGTATTGTTATTATTATAATAAAAAACATGTCTTAATTTGAAGAAAACTTAAAGTTTTATTATTAATATGCTGTCAAAATTCACTCGGTTCCAATTCATAAATTTATGAACCAAACACCAGAATCCACAAAATTAGCAGATTCAGCTCATCCATAATAGACAAGCCAAACGCCAGAATCAACAGATTCAGCTCATCCCATACAGACCAACCAAACAACAGAATCAAAATTCACAGAATCACCAGATTCAACTCATTCCCCATTCAGCTAATTCCACAGATTCCTCATTCAGCTAATTCATCAGATTCAGGTTTGCCAAACGCACCCTTAAACAACTAGATCGTAAGGGCAAAAATGCAAATTTGCAACTAATTCAACTATTACAACCCAATTTAGACATTCAGAGAAACATCCTTCCACATTAATTGAAAAGTTAAAGTTATACAATTTGTCCTCAAATAAGAAATACGAGTCCGCAACAATAAATGACATCAAAGAAATAAATATGAAGTACTGAAATGAAGCCCTCAATCTGCCAACAACCTCAAGGTCCTCCTGAAATAGAAGCGCCTCCAAGAGTTGATCTGTCTGTGACTAATGAAGTGGAAGGAGCAGCGCATGCACCTGCAAAACGTAGCCCGGGTAGGGTGGCCATAAATCCCAGTAGGATTCTACTCTACGACACTAGCAAGGAAGGAAACTGCGACAATACCATCGTTCGTCCCAAGTATAAGGTGTCACTGGAGGCATTGCGCCTCGTCGATCCAGAAAGACTCCTCAAAGAATCACCCTCACCCAAGCGGCGAAACAAGGGAAACGCCCAACTCGAGCCCGAACCAAGGCCAGGGCATCGATGCGGTCAGGGCATCGCCGCTGCACTCGCCGCCGAAGCTCTCACCGTACACCATGACTCGCCTTGAAATGTGTCGTTAATTAAATCAAAGGCGGACAAAACAAATTACCGAACTACTAATTAACTACAACGTAGTTAATGGGAGTACGGGTCGAATCCTCAAGGAATTGGATGGTCGAATTACAATTACAATATATTCTCTACAATAGTTGAAAACAATTCGGTTGATTATTGGAGTTTTCTAACTATAGTATTCTAAAACAACTAAAGAGGAAATTTATCAAGGAAGAAGTCCTAGGGAATTCCAATCTAAATTAGGGTCTAAATATTATCTCTATGAATCAAGATGAATGACACTCAAGGGATGGTCTAAATTGGAGATCGGTGAGCGTAGGATTAGTATCGCTCGCCGCTAATGAGACGTCGGTTTAAGATCATCTCATTGATGAATTAAAAGGTTAAGATCCATGATCGAGGTTTTAATTCGATCATAGCTCAACAATCGCCGGGTTAAGGGCCTATTGTTGGAAAACAAATCTAGGTTTCGTATAAATAAGGTCTTGGATTGAGTGGCTTTAATACATCAATCCAATTCCACATCTAAAATAAGAATGGGGTGGTTCTAGCACCTCAAGATCTTATCTTAAGATCCACAAGCCTCCAAGAGAGTTGGCCATGGTTCTAGCATGACCTCTTCTTTGAGGAATTCAAGCAAACACCTATCAAGCATCTAATTCTCAAACAACCATATGCAAGAAAAGGCATTCCAACAATGGATTTCATTAAAGAAATATGAAATTACAAATGAATTCATACAAAAGTCATCTCTCAAGAGTCATTACATCAAGAGTCAAAAGAGAAATCTAACCCTAATACATCATGAAATTCCCAAGGATGAGAGATTTAGCTACTCATCTTAAGTAGGATCTCCATGGAAGAGGAAGCTTTACCCATCTTCTCCATCAAAATCCACCCTCAAAGCCCTAAATCCTCAAGGATGAGAGGAGAAATCTCCAAAAACTAAAGGAGTAGAGAAGACTGGAGATAGGAGGGAAAAAGAGTGGAAAAAACCTCCTCAAATCAGAGCCAAAGCCCCTATTTATAGGCTCCAAGTCGTGGACCCTCGGATCATATCAGAACCGTCCGTTTTTACCCGTTAGCGACCTTGGATCGATCCGAAATAGGTTTGGATCGATCCAAGATATCAAAATCTGGGTTTCTAACAACTTGGATCGATCCAAAATGGGTTTGAATCGATCCAAGATGTAGCAGAAAATCAAGTTCTCTGGAAAGAAATAGGGATCGATCCATTAACAATTTGGATCGATCTATTATGTACCAGAGAATCATGGCTCTCTGGAAAAGAAATAGGGATCGATCCAATATATACCAGAGAATCATAGCTCTCTGGAAAAGTAATATGGATCGATCCATTACAGATCTGGATCGATCCAATTTGTACCAAGCTCTCTAAAGAAAGATATTTGGATCGATCCATTAAGGATTCGGATCGATCCAATATGTGACAGAAAGTCTGGCTCTCTGGAAAAAGGGTCTAGATCGATCCGAACCACTTTGGAATCGATCCAAATTGTCTGGATCGATCCAAATTAGGCTGAATCTGTATAATTGATGTCTTTTTGGCTCGAAATCAATGCAACTCTCTTTGTAAGCTCTTGTACCTGAAACCATATGAAAAGATATTAAAAAATGCATTGCTTGAGAGCTAACAAAGCCCAATTGAATGGGTGAATTATGTATATTTTGTGACTTATCACACCACCCCTTGTACGGGGACACACGTCATGAACCTCGACATCCACACTTAGGCCCTTGGGACAAAGAGACAATACGACCTCTATTCCTCAAACAATGAAGATCAAGTCAACTAGCTAATATCCTCGAATGCAATACCATATCACACCACATCTCGCCTAAATCCTTCTACCCATACCTCGGTCTCAGAGCTAGATCTGAGCTACCCGAGTCCTCGGATCGGCGATCGAGCCTATCGCACGCACCTAGCCTTAATACTTCTAATACATACAACATGCATGAGCCTATCTAAGCAACTAAGCAACTAGGCATAGGTGTCTCTATATGCCAAATCATCAATCAATTGTCCAACATGATATAACATAGCTATATAATATATTTAGCATTAAAGAATTAACATAAGCCACACATGGCATTCACATATCTAAACCATGCATAATTTCATTCAACACATACAAAGGGCACACCTTCGGTCCAATTAAATCTCAGCATTCCCAAGGGGCATCACTCACTTGGTTAATCCCACAAATAAAATAGAAACAAGCACACCGCCTTAAACATGACATACTAGTACACAATTAACATGAAATTATATGAATGGAATGGAGGAAAGACAAATGGCACTAGTGAGTATAGATTAGCAGTGCAGCTACGACCACAGCGAAGAAGGAAACTGAGCTTCAAATCCGAGAGCAAGGGAAAACATGGGCATTCAAATAATCACAGCAACCCATCGAGCATCAAAACCCAACTATCGCCAGTGGAACCAAGCCCAACCCCATAACCCCGGTTTGAGCTTAGGGAAGAACTATAGGGAGATCCCAGCTATCATCGAACCAGAGCAGGGGAAAGACAAGGGAACGCAGCCCACATGCATGCAGGAACTAAAGGGGGGCAAAGGTCCAAAGAGGAGGAAAACTAGTCGCAAGCCACGGCTTCAAGGGAAGAAACCAAGAAAATGCATCCAGGGAAGATGAAGAACGGAGCCGCAGGCATAGGACATCAAACACCAACAAAGCTACGGGAAAACATAGCAAACGTGAAAATCCCTAACTAACATCGTCGAAAACCATCAAAACCAGAGGAAAGAGGAAGAGATCTCAACAGAGTCTACCACTAATCCACGGATACAAGCAATGGCAGCAAAGAGAAGAGGAAGAACATCGGCAGGGGAAACCACGAAGCCAAAATAGAGCATCAATCCTAGGCTAGCATTCATCAAGCCAAAGCCTAAAGGCCTAATCAAGGATTAGGGTAGGAATCCCTACCTCTAGGTTCGATCTTGGCCGAGCTCTTATCCTCCTTCGTCTCCAGTCACCGTCGACATCCTTGTCCAAGGCCTCCGTCGTCGAGAGAAGGAACCCCGCCGCCGGTTGCACACGTCGCCAAGCTCCGCCTTCGCAGTCGACAGGAGGAACCCAGGCGCCGCTCTCCTTCTCTCTCTCTCCCCCCGATCGGGTCGCGACCTCACTCCTCTCTCTGTCATGATCTCTCCTCTCTCTCTCTAACAGCAAAATAGTGCCCTCACAAGAGAGAAGGGTTTAAGGGGAGGCTTATATATGATTGGCTTTTGATTAGATCTGGGCCGTCCGATCAACCAGATCTGATCCTAGACACTTAAATCTCGATCCTAACTATCAAACTCAGATCCTCCGATTTAGAGTCCTTCTAATGGTCTAATCAAGTACATACATCATTACAAAACCATATGTACGCTATGCGTGTGTGTAACCAACCGATCGGGCGCAATTTGACCAAATTGCCCATGGAGTCGCAAAGAGGCCATGTGATCATCCGAGGAAACAGACCAAGAAGGGATTGGCCCTCGACCGCGACCGACGCGGTCGAGCCGGGTCGGAGGAACAGGTCCTCACACCCATGATCAAGCTTCTCGCTGGCCGATTACACTACTACTAGGTACCTCATCGGCGCCCCTCACAGCCACATTTGTCCTCCCCCATTTCCTCAGTGCTTCCCAACAGCTCTTGTTTTTGCTCCTCGACTTGTCAACTGGAACAAGAAAACGATAACAGTAATTTTCCCCCACCTCGGCGAGATCTCCATCCTCTTCATCCTTTCCCTCCCCTCACACTTCTCCCCCTTCTCCTCACCGGTATTCTCTGAGCCCAACCTTTCTCTCTTTCTTTAGGTGCAACGTACCTAATACGTTTTCTTGAGAACTCAGTAACATATGAATAACTAACTCATCATCGACTAATCGATGACAACTTGCATCTGTTCCTACTTAATTTGTTTTCTTCAGGGTCATTCACTTTTCATGCTCCAAAGACATATAATTTGTGGAGGCGAAGATACGTAATTAAGGAGAAAGTTTGATTCATTCATGTTTCTTTAGTATGTGTGTGTGTGTCTACACACACACGTGTATGGGCTTGTTATAGTATTGATTGCATGCTTATATTGGTGAAATATACCCATTATGGCTTTCAGAACTATTCCTAGAGGAGAGAAGGCTAGTAAGTTTGTTCACATGTCATTGCATCTGATGGCCTTGATCTTGGGTGGCCTGGGGCCTTATGCTGTCGTCAAGTTTCATATGGATTTGGGGATCCCATACATGTATAGCTTGCACTCTTGGCTGGGATGAGCAATCTGGGCCTATTTGCACTACCGGTAAAAATCCTTACACGCATTTACATCTCGGACAAGTGCTCGGTTCATGGTTAATAAGTCGAGTAATCTTTTGTCGATACTCGTTGACTTCTTTACCCTCTTGTTTCCCGATGCAACAATGGACTTAAGGCAAAACTTGTGTCGTGGCACGCGTTGTTGGGGCTAATAATCTTCGTCATGGCTATCTGCTCAGCTGAGACATGCTTGGCGGAGAGGTTCATCTTCCTAGAATCCTAGGACTGGGACATGGCAAAGAAGCACTTGTATTGAACTTTACATGGATAGCCATCCTTGATGCAGGACCAAATTCAGATCCAGACCTGACCGAGTCCGATCCGGAGCAGCTCCCTAGGCGATTCGGTCGCGTTCGAACTCCATCCGTCCGACTCAGATCTCCGTACAACCGCGACCGTCGGATGGGCATAACTTTCGACCACGATGTCCGATCGGGGCGTGCGACCAGTCGATTCGACCGGCTCGACGAGCCCGACGAGATTCATCAGAGATCGAAGATCTTTTCATGACCTTGACTTCCAAATCTCCAGATTCCTTTTCCTTATGGTTTAAAATTTCGTTTTAGTGAAAAACTTTCCTTTTTAAACAGTTTATCGGTCTTTCCTTTTTTAGCAAGTTTCTTATTTCTAGTCGGATTTCTTCTTTTTAATTTCAAGTTCAGTTGAGTTAAGTCATGTTTGAGTCCATGTTTGAGTTGATCTCTCCTTAACCTATAAAAGGAGATTCTAGGGTTTGTAAGGGACAACTTTTGTTGAATGAAAATTAGGGTTGTTCTCTCCTCTCTTGAGAAATATGGTTGTCTCTCTCATAGAGAGGTCGATTGTCTCTCCCGACGAGAGACCTCACGTTTATCCTGCGCCAATCCTTCTCTTTGTTGTTTTTGTCATCATTCAAGCAATTCTTGGGCGAAAATAATTATAGTAGTATATGAATGATGGAAATGTTAGTCGATCTGCATTTATTTGTGATAATGTTGTATGTTAAGTTAGCTAGTGAGATTTATATATCATCTTGTAACGGTTACATGGTTTGTAACATTTCCATGCGTGTTGTCAACTTATCTTTAATTCGTATTAGCATCGTCATGTTCAACCAACCATCAAATCCTTGGTCTCTCTCGCTCAATCTATCCCACCAGCCCAATTCTTATATCCCCTTGCCCTCACTTTATTAATATTTGCATTTTACCCCCTCTCTTAATCGTTTTCATTGTAAAAATACCATTAGGTTAATTTTTCACCCGACAAAGAAAAAAATCTTTAGAATGTCTGATATTGAAAAAGATAAATGATTTGTGTACATGCCTACGTGGCATGTACATTACACATGGTTGAATTAGTAGTGAGGTACAGATTCAACCAACTAGTCCATCGGTACCGATGGACTAGATGAAAGATTCAGTACCTTATTACTGATTGGTTGATCTAGTTCATCGGTATCTCATTACCGATGGACTAGATGGTTGAATCGGTACCTCACCACTGATTCAAACCCGTCTGCAGTGTATATGTCACATAGGCATGTACACAAATCAGTGCTCTATAAAAAAACATACATGCTCCTATTGCAATCTTTAATATTATGGAGTCTGAATTCGACTCGAAAATAAATTATTCATGCAATGTAGAATAAATTGTTGGTATTTTGGTTATTGTTCCTTGAGTGAGCGAGAATAGTTATATTTAAATAAAATACATAAAAACCTCTATTATAATCTCACTCACCTGTTGAATCTAAAATCGAGTAATTTAACTCAATCGACCGAATAGTGGTAATCTGGCCTTTGTTTCTAATCCTTTTCAAATTACACTGAAAAAAGTCATTCATATGATTTTTTGTTTGATTAGATGAGCGTGTCGGCTAAACTCGGTTACAAAAATCTATCCACAAAAAACTGTTCATATGATGAGATCATCATACGATACAAAATCTATGCTATTAAAAAAGCTAATGCACACTTGGACAGAATTCAGACGTTTAAAAAAATCTCGGCCTTATTAATAAAAATGAGGAGTAAAATGAACATTCTCAAACCTTTTCAAATTCCAAATTTGATGGTTTAGTAGATCATGATGCCTTTGAAAGCAATCTATTGCTAGTTCATGTAAAAGGCAACATAGCAAGGTAAAGATTTCCGAGAAGCAACAAAAAAAAGTAAAGAGACGATGATAGGATCCAATATGTGAAAAGGCCTGCTGCTGATTCTTCAAGGGCCAATAAATCCTAATAAAATGTTATATCGCTAAACTTGTAATCATGATTTGTGTAAGGACAAACACTTTAATCAAAGAGCCTACAAGGAAGATATGCTAATAACCGTAATAATTATGCTTTAGCACATTTTGTAACATAGGAATCATTTAATCAACCGATTTGAACAAGAGCAATGGCAGATCTTTTGGTTTTCATGATCAGGTCTTGGTGGATATGATCCATAATAGAATCCCGTGAACTATTATTGCTTTTCTGATATACATAGTGCATTATCAAAGCACTGTTGATGCTGCATAATGTTATACAACCGATTGCATTTATCACTTTTAAAATACACCATTATGTTGATGATCATGCCCTTGTTTTTTTTTTTTTTGGACGAGTTGAGCCCCAGGACTGGGTTACAAAAATGCCAGTCACACAAAGGACTAGCGGAGGAGGCACACCGGAGTCCCTATGCCAAACAAAACAAGAAGATCCCTGAAGGGCGAGACGGGCTAAGCCATCTGCAGCAATCACACTATCCCTGAGAACAAACAAAACCACCGCCTCTTCCATCTGTGCGAGCTCCCAGCACGGCGACTACAAATCCACTACTAGATGCTCTAGCCAATGACGTGCTCCAACCAGTGACGTCGACCATTTAACATCTCAACATCTCTAGCATCCATTTCAAAAACCACTATGTGCAATCCCCCCCCCCCAACCTCCTTAAGGCCCAACATGAAGGCTTGAAGCTCTGCGACGTCGGCCCTTGGCGCTTGCATCCTCAGCGCCATGGCCCAAATTACCGCCCCTGTCGAATCCCTGCTAACAACGCCAGCCCCAACGGCTGAGCCTCCCAAGAACGCATCGTTGGACTGCACAAACAGAAACTCACCCCACTCGACATGGTGAACTATAACACCCCGACTCAGAAAATCTATCCGGTCCAGGACGTGAGGGTTCCTAATCTATTCAATCCATCTATGACGCACTTATATAACAATGATCACAACTAATTTAAACAATTGATTTGGAGTCAATATTATAATCTTTAATATAATTCAAGATTCTGATACAAGACTAATCCTCGAACGTCATATATTTAAAACCTCAAAAATCCTTACATAAGAAAATTATATATTTAAATAGTCCAACAAGATAACTGAACCCCAAGTCCTCAAACACCTCCAGAGGTCGACAAGTAACCAAGAGTCTGTCCAGCGGAAGCTACGAAAAAAAAGCTGACGGCTGCACCTGCAAAACGCAACTCGGGTAGGAGTGAGCAATAAGTTTAGCAAGATTTCATTTTACATCACACTAAAAGGAAGGGAACAACAAGTGCCCGGATTCCATCTCATCTCTAGGGGAAAACACACATTACGAACACTGCCTATGTCGCGCCCCGACCCGCAGGACCCAGACCGGGCCGGGACACGAGGGGGAAAACCTACATCTACTAGCCTCAACTGGCGGAAACAGTTGAGACTAAAGCCCAGCTGGTGGAAACAGCTGGCCAACGCAGAGAAAGGGCGGAAGCAAGCTTAACAACAACATCTATTATAAAAACATATAATAGAGAACAGGGTTCTAGAACAACAGTTCTACAAAAGAAGAGTGCAAGGACAACTGTCCACAAAAGAACAACACCCACTGGAGTCTCCACGAACGCACAGACGAAACCATCCTGACCCTCAGACATAGTCAGGAGCTGGCGCGCTGCCACAGGACGACCGAGGGGGTAACACTGGGACAGAGCGGCCACCTGCACCTGCAACAAACACAGTCCAGGTAGGCATGAGCAACAGCTCAGCAGGGTCCTACTCTACAACTCCCACAAACAAGGATAAAGCAACCGAAGTCTTAGAGGAAGAACCCTACCTCTACAACGCAGCTTCGATCCACAAGGCCTAGCCTAGGACCTTCCTCACCTCGCCACGAACCCAACGAGCCTTCAAGCTCCAGGAAAGGTGGGCGGAGGAGGAAGAACGGTGAAGAAAAGCTCAGCCGGCCAAGGGAAAGAAACAGAACTCGGGGAGAGAAGGAAGAAGAAGAGAAAGAAAAGAGAAAGGGAAGAAGGGGATAAGGCCGGGGAAAGCCGGAGAGGGCGGGGAAAAGCTGGGGGAGGGGAGGGAAAGTCTTCCCTCCCCTGACAGGGGAAGCGACGGCCATCACCGTGGCCGTCCTTCGAACGCCACCGCCAACGACTTCCAGGCACAGAGAGATCGATCTCCATGTCATGAAGATCGATCTGGATGGCAGTCCAGATCGATCTCACCACCCAAACGAGATCGATCTCCCTTGCCCAGAAAGGCAACCTTGGGCCGAAAAACAGGCCCAAGCCCAGAACTCCCGACCCCGGGTCCACCTAACCTTTCTAGTCAAACACAAGCATCAACCAAGGTCTGTGTGTGCACACCCAGTATGAAACGACCCACGAGGCGTAATTTCCCAAATTACCACTGAGGTCAACAACAAGCCAAAGGAAAAGAGGGGCGGGTCCTCACAGCCTACCTCAGGGCACACACTCTGACGACCTCCGTCGTCAACAGTCGTCCCTCACAAACCAAACGTTAAAACAACATGGCGTAGGACACATGGTGTACGTAACTTCCCCCATCACTGTACTGAGAACGAGACTGGAACCTAAGACGACCTCTATTCTATACCTCGATCAGAGTAATTACATCCAACTAGACAGTAACATCGATAACAAAATATTATCATAACAATTCACCCTAAACCTTACCACTCAGCCTCGGTCCTAATGCTAGATCCGAGTTACCCAAGCCCTCGGATCGGCGATCAACCCATCATCCACGCCCTAGCCTAATGCTTCTAATGCAATCAGATGAATGCAATGTTCATGCACAAATATAGAAGTATGAACATGCAACAGTATGTCAAATAATATACAAGTCTGGGCGTAGCCTACAGCTAGCCAAAAGGGTATACATACCAATGGTCTTAGGAAAGCGAAATATTTATTCTACACATTTCAAGGGGTGTAACCACCTTGGTTCACCCACATGCCACACACATGACCTACACACACACACACACACACACACATATATATATATATCAACCTTATAAGGAGCAGTTTCGGTTAACATGCATTAATTCATATCCCCTAAGTTTCTTTATATATATTCCCTAAGTTTGTTTTATATAAAGCTGCATTAATTCATATCAACCTAAGTTCTATTAATATTATCTTATGTTAATATGCTAAGACTTATATTATTATTTTATATACCCTAAGTTTTATTGGCTATGTTTTATGGTGGCAGTGAACAAAAAGCTATGACCAACCTTCGAACCCTGGACCACCTACGGGTCAACACAGCCATTTGTTAAAATTTTATATTAGTAATAACTAAAAACTGTGCCAGGGGCACAGGTGAGTACTAGTATATATATAAAAGACAGTAATGAAAAGCTCGATTAATTGAATTAAAGCAAACGAACTACCACTAACTTCGGAAAATCATAACTTCCAATCTAACCGTCCGATTGTCATGAACCTTGATATGCCCACTCAATGACATACCCCGAATCACATATCCAAAGCTCATATCAATCGGATAACTAAATCCCACTTAATTTCACTAATTAAACTGACAACTCTGTTCTGCACAACCTGTCCATTTAATTCACAATAAATCGTAACTAAATCGAAAAAATGTGAAACTAGTTGTAATAGAAAACTAACGCGGATATCTACAACGTTCATATTGAAGATCAACTGAGATCATGCACATACAAGCCGGAAACCAAGCTAGAACATAGTTGTTTATGTTAAAACATAAATCTTGGAATAAATTAAGGAAAAACCCACTTAGATACAGTTTAAATCCAACCAAAATCCAATCAAACCTCAAACAGATATGAATCATACCTATGAGCACCATCTTGCATAGATTGATCAACTAATTAAGCATTCAATTAGCTAAGAACACATAAACAAGCCCTAAGTGAATAATCCCACCTAACTACGCAAATCCTTAATTAATCCTCGATTAATCCGTATGGGCAAGCCCTTGATGTGTTCCTCTCCTTGCTACCGACCTCTCCAAACCTCTGGATCGAGCTCCCTCCTCGAATTGAAGCAACGGTGAAGAGAGAAGAGAAAAAGAGAAAACAGAGGGTTCCCACGGGTTCTTATAGACCCGCGTGTCCGATCGATCGTTTAGGGAGCGATCGATCGGTTTATGTCGGTTCACCGTCCTTATCCGGACACGTCAAAGGCGGTGCCGACATAGGGTTTGACCAGTCGCTCCTTGCTCTTGGGGTGCCAGTTATCCTGAAGGCAAGCTTCCGCGCGGTCGAGCTCGGATCTCTCGATACCAAGCTCGCCTAAGGTCCTAATAAGCACAAATATCATTCATGGGGGCCGTGTGTGTACAACGCGGGTGTGAAATCGACTGCCAATACACAATTTATCAAATTGCTTTTGGGATTTTTACGATCAACCCGATCGCGAAACAAGGCCAAACCGGATCAGATCTTCGACCTAACGCGGTCGAACCGGTTTGAAGAAACGGGTACTCACATGAACGCCATCACCTTTTTTCTGTCAACAACCATACTCTTCTCCGTTATAAGCCAATCGATATGCTTTCCCACCTTATCAAGAACAAACAGCTCTCCTTCAAACACCCAACGGTTTATGCAAATCCAGATCGACCAAAAACCATATCCCAACCGTGACTTGCGACTACAAACCTCCCCAAAGTTGGACAGTAGTTGCAGGACCTCCAGAGCCACCTCTCCCGGCCTCCGCCAGTGAGTATCCATCGATCACGGCTGAATACATACACCCATGTAGAGCAGGCGGGTGACACGGCCCACCACCGGACCATTAATATTATAACTTGCCAAATACTCATAATATAGTAGAAACAGACTTGCTCTGCATCATGCGATATTGCACCGCTCAAAGTAGCGTAACAAATGCGAAATTCTATTTCGGTTTCTAATAAATATTGAGAATATATAATTTGAAACCTAGATAAATAAGCTGTTTCCAAAATCCTCTTATGGACCATTACAAACTATCCAGTAGTCTATATTACACGAGAAAATTCCAAAAAGAAAAAAAGGAAAAATAGTACAACAAAAGTTTAGGTCAACGTATGAAAGTGGATTTAATTATGTGTGTGGTTTGTGAACAAAAAAGTCTTAATAATCTACTTTTGGAAACATTGATGCCAACCCTTAACCTAACATTGTGTTGGGTCTTAAGTAAAGCAAAGGTAGACCAAAAGTAGGAGGTGACTTATTTGGGTCTCCCACTTTTCGTCCCTAAAGTCTAAACCCGACCTTTTTAGTAGAATAGGAAAGAGAGATAATTAATACTCCTTTTGTTCTATAGCGACTCGCTATTATAAATTGATCGCTGCTGAGCAAACGTAGTCTCTCTTTCATGCTCTGCTCCCACCTTTGCTCCTCCCGGGAGACCGACCCTCCTCGCGCGAAAAGCCCATCTATTTCTTTGTCTCCATCGCTGCTTCTTGGAGTTCTGGTATCTGGGTGTGGGTTTTTTCGTGTTCATTGGTTGGGGGAGGAGGAAGGGAGGGAGAATTCGAACAGGTGAGCGTTTTCTTGGCCAAGTTTTATTTGGGTGTTTTTGATGTGTTCTTTTGAGGTGGGTGAATGAGATTGATTATGGGTAGGTTTTATTTTGGATTATTGAGGGCCGGGTGTTGGAAAACTTGGATTTTTTTATGTGGGAGTTTCGATGTTCTTTTGATGCGGGGATTTGATTCTTGGATGCTGGATATGGTTTTGTTTGTTGTAGGGATTGTTTCTTGCACTTGGGGAAAGGAGTATAATGTGATGTTTGGATTTCTTCTAAAGTGTTATTTTTCCTTGTAAATGTGTGTGCTTTTATCTCACCGCGTTATGTTGTAATGGATTAGCATTGAGAAAGAAAGGAACAGAGAAGTGGCATAGTTTTGTCTTTGCATTCTTTCTGTTATTGTTGGAAACTTGAAGTCTTGCTGCATGGTAAATTCTTATTGCAAATTCTGGATTCACGTGATGATTTTTTCATATGTATATTTGTCATCTCATATGTGATTGTATATGAAAAGATATTTGAAAAGAAAAGTGGAAATAACTTTCTTGCTTTAGAAGGAATAGATTTGGAACTAAGACTTAACAATATTGGAAAGAAACTTACAGTGTCATACATCTTATAGTCAAATTCACAGTAGATTATTTGTCCAGATCTCAAATGCCGTTTGATTTTTTTAAAAAAAGTCAAGATGTTCTATATAGCAACTATTGGAGGGAGTAAGGTTTGAACCGTCTTCTCTCATACCATATGAAACACTCTAACCACTAAACCCAAAAGCTTAAGCCATTGGGAGAAAGAGAGTTAATAGATATATAGTCTAACAGTTCTTATTCAAGAAAATGCAACTACTTGTTATAAGAGAGAAATTAAAAGAGCTTTAAAGCATTTGTCAAGACCTTTGATACCTAAGGTTCTTGGTAAGCCTTCCTACTGAAGGCAGCATGACTTGATTGACGGAACTTGATTAACTAAGTTAAGCCGAGAGGTCTATCATTTTTGTAAATGGACATAGAAGACTACTATGCTCTCATTTCTTGTTGCCATGGTTATAAGTTCCAACGTTGTTTATTCATGGTTTGTCGTTCCTTTTGGCTATGACCTGTGAAGTCCTTGTAGATTGCAATGACCATGCTACCTCCAACAAGGAAACATTGGATGATGAGCTTATTATCACTACTCTGGTTGCCATTTTACTGTTTTTGAACTTTTTTTGCTGCAAACTCACTAGTCGTAGGATGACATAGTGAGAGATTTCTCATAAGTCATTAAGTTGGCATCCTAAACTTATGTTCTTGTTTTCTCTGGCTGACATTTCCTTCTTTTATCTTACATTAGTGGTGAGAGGTGATTCAAAGTTCACAGCACACTAATGGGCAGCAGTGAGGCAGATACTTCCACCAAAAATCATAAGACATCTTCAGCACAGGTTAGTATAGGAAAGCATTTTTTACCTTTTCCGATTGATCTGCATGTGTTGCCTTTACATTTCTGTTATCTACAGGATCAACCTTCCTCTGGCAGTCCTGCTGCAGTTTATAATGCTTGGGCATCATTTCCGGTTCTCCAACATCTACATCAACTTCTTTGTCTTCTAAGTTGAGTGATATCATTTCTTTTACCCAGTTGCACATGCTCACCTGCAGGCATACTACAATGTTGGTGGAACAGCACAAATTGCCCCCACTGGGTTTTTCCATTCTCCAATGGCCTCAAATCTTCAAGGGCATCCCTATGTATGGACCCCACAGGTAGACTTTCTAGTAAGTAGTCATGTACAATACATTGATTCGTTGGCGACTGCTGTGAGATAAGGCCTAACTTATTCTGGCCTCATTCATCTATTAGCTGCTATAATTTACATTATTTTGTGGCATACCTAAATGTTCCATTAATCCATTGTCTCTAGATGATCTCACCATATGTGGCTATGTATCCTCCTGGGGGGCTTTACCCTCATCTATCCATGCCGACGGTATGTCCTTTGTCAGAAGCTATTTATGTTTTCTTCTTTTAAAACATGCTCCATTTGCTTGGGATATTATTGTGATAGTGTCTCATATACTGAGAGAAGTGCTCCTTCTTTCATGATTAGTCTGATTTTTTTTGTATTTATCCTTAGTTGCTATGACAATATCAACTAACTCTTATGTTTGCAAACAATTAACTTTTCCAACTGAAAGCACCTTAGTTTTAACAAAATGTTAAATTTGAGCTTGATTGCTTGAAAAGGTAACATTTTTATTTTGCTTGGTGAACCAAATTGATGTCTGAAACTTTCCAGCAAATTACAGAACTTGACTCATAGTGCATGGGGAATTTTCAGGTTACTTCTGTTGATGCTGCAGAGATGAATGGTACGTTGACTGAAGGTAAAGGAAAGAGTCCTCTAATGAGGTCCAAAGGAAGTTTAGGGAGCTTGACTATGGAAACAGGAAAAGCTAATGACATAGGAATAGCATCTGCTAATAATGGTTGCTTTTCACAAAGGTATATTGCCTCAGCGTTCAAATTTTTTGCATCTTGTGTATCTTTGTGTGCTGACAATATTCCTGGTCTTATAACGTGTGGCATGCAGTGGTGAGAGTGGGAGTGAAGGTTCAAGTGAAGGAAGTGATATGATTTCACAAATTGTACGTAACTGCAAGTTTGCAAAGCTTCTTTTAGTGGTTTTTTTTTTTCCTTCTTTTGGCTGCACCCTTCTATAATGTTATCAGCGGTGAAATATATGCTAGTTGTGAGAGTTTTAAGGATTCAGCTAGTGTCTATAAATGGTGACTTCTTGTCTAACATATTGCATTTAACATGGACCGGCAGACCTATAACTACTTTATAGTTTTTTGCTATTGGTTCATATATGAAATTTATCGTGTCAAATGTAATGGTGAAACTCTTCACAGCATATAAAAAATAAACCTTATGTAGATTTCAAGCCTTAAATTAAAAAGTCCCACTTTAGTCAATTAATTCAGTTTGTAGAGTCTACATTATTGTGTTTTGGGTAAGAAGTTAAACGTAATGTTGTTTCTGCTCCATAGGTCTTTCTTCTCTTCAAGTATCTTCAAGCACGCTCAAAACCATTTTACTCGAACTGTATAGAATTGAAGCATGTCAAAAGCTAATTAAAAGATAACTACACAAAATATTTTCTTCTCTATTGGAATAAACCTTACAAAGTTTTATGTGCTGAAGGATGTCTTGATAAGTGTGCATAGACATTTGTTTGTGGATGTCTTGTTCTTTTTGTTTCTTTACAAAACTTATTCGTTATGATACACTTCGCTTGGTAATGCATGGATTGTAGATTAGCTGTTGTAGCTTTAAAATAATTTGCTAAATTTTCCATGCTGCAATGTGAAATTTATCAGCTGTCTATATATGCTCTAATTGTAGGGATTGATATTTCGACCCATTCTTTTGTATTCTTTGGCCTACTTTTTTATTTTCCACCATTTATTCTTGTCGTTTTATTGTAAATGTCCTTAGGGAGCAATATAAGGAAGTTCTACATGATAAAACTTCTCTCAACTGTTTGGTATCTTCAGTATGAATCAATCTTTTCCAGTTATTCATTAAAACGGGTGGCATCTAAATTTAGCAAGTCGCTGTAACGCATATGAAACTTATTCTAGAGTCTTATCTTCTATGGGGCTGATGATTATATCTTGATTTTCAAGTCCACTTCACGGGATGCTGGATAAATACATTGCATTGGTAGTGGTTCGCATATTGGGACTAAATTTAGTAAATCGCTGTAACACATATGAAGCTTATTCTGAAGTCTTGTCTGCTATGGGGCTGATGATTATATCTTGATTTTCATATCCACTTCAAGGGATGCTTGATAAATACATTGCAGTGGTAGTGGTACTGCATATTGGGATGTGTTACTTATTAGTTATGTGACTATTGCTTCTTCCGTATTATTTTATTTGCTGCATTTTGTTTTGAGGTGATTGCTTGAAGTGTTCCCATCTAACCACATCATAACTAGATCACTTTATGTCCATGGCTTTAATGGACAAAATGAGTTACCCTAATATCTTTACAGAACCTCTGTTATATGATTATGTTGGTAGACTTGACCCTATCGGCGCACCTTTCTTCTCTTTTCTTTTTTCTCTGAAGCTGTTCCTTGGTTTATAAGTGGTCAATTCTTGTCTCCATATCCTGTGAGATTTAATCTAGACAGTAGGTCCTGTATGTTGATAATTAAGTCCTTAGCTGATGTTTGAGTGATGGTTTATGATGTTACTGCTATGTATACTCAACTTAGATATGAAGCACTGGAAAGGGATTATGTTGGCTATTGATCCTTTCTTGATCTTTGGTTTCTAGAATGATCTTCACATGCCAGTGGTTATTTATAGAAGACAGTATTCTTTTTTTTTTCTCCAATTTTTCTATCACAATGGTTAACTTTCCCTTGCAGGGCTCACAGCAAAAGCAAGGCGATCAACATGGCTCTGGGGGTATGCTTAAAACTTAGGGATTCCACAAGGGATCTGAGTGTATCTACTGTAGTGCTGAAACATTATTTCACATATCATCTATGACTGCAGATGAAGTCCAGAATGGAAGTGTTGCTGGAAGTGCATCTAATGGGGTCACCAAATCACCATATGCACCTTCTGTAGTGACCCGCACCATGCCATTAATGGCCATCCCACCCGGTGGCATTGCTGGTCCAACGACGACACTTAACATTGGCATGGAGTGCTGGGGAGGACTTTCTAATAACTCAATTCCTATAACTCAGGGAAAACTCCCTGTCACGCCTTCCACATCAGCTGTTGTTCCATCCAGCCTTGCAGATTCCAGTGATGGTGTTCCGTCAGATTCCTTGGTGTGTAGCTTAACACTCCAATCATCAGTTTCCTATTTTCTCTGAGATCTCTGAGTTTCTTGGTTCTTCATATTTTCTGCTTCTCAAATTAGGACGAAAGAGAGCTCAGGAGACAAAAGAGAAAGCAGTCCAACAGGGAATCGGCACGCCGTTCGAGATTACGAAAGCAGGTAGCTACCAACAACTTCTTAATGCCAGTGGTTCTGCTTTTAGCTGTATTGTTTTGGGCCTTTTGGCATGCATGTTTAGGAACGTCTTTGGTCTATGGGTAGGCCAATCGGAATGATATTCAACTGGATCTTTTGGCCTACTTGATCCGAGTGGAAATCTGACCGACAGGAATTGCATTGACCAATAAGCTGCAAGAGACTCTATTGAACTTTAGCTAGTTTCTTTCTTTGGGTAAATGATCTAATGTTAATCACAGTGATTGTTTTAGCTTCACGCTAAGTAGCATTATTAGCATTGTGATTTACGGGTAACATGGATATGATCGAAAGAAGTGTCTGTCTTGCATGTTAAGCAAAATCTGAATCCACTAAGAGTGTTTGATTTCACAGTAAAGCTTATGACATTGCCTAGATTGCATTTCTGTATGTCACTGGTGATCTTCCTGTCCAGGCTGAGGGCGAAGAACTAGCCCAGCGTGTCGTAGCCCTACAGGAGGAGAACGACTCGCTCAAAGAAGAAATGAGGCGCGTACAAAGAGACTGCGAGAGGCTGGCTTTTGAAAACTCCTTTCTTGATGTAAGCTTTATCAACCACATGAGAGCTAATTATTTTCAAGCTCTCTCTCAACAAAGACTCCTGCAAGAGGCCTAATCACTCTACTTGGGGTCTGCAGGAAAAATTGCGAAAACATGAGGTTTAGGATGCCAATGCGGATGACAATTCTCATTGTAACATTCAGTCAGATACTCAGATATTGAAGTACTAGAAAAAAGGTCAACCTTTCTGACTGCTGAGTAGGGATAGCTGAGAGCAAGCAGACTTAAAGTCAACCACGGCGGCAATTAGTCATATACTCTAGATTTTTTACTTTTATACTGATGTCAACGCATCCTCTGCCGTCCTTTTCTTTTTTCTTTGAGGGGTCAGAAGGGTTGGTAGGACTGCTTTAAAATAGGCGTTTTGCTACATTATTTCTAACTAAAAGCAGAGAATAAGTCTCTAAATTTGTATGACAGTATGGAACTCACAATTTTTCTTGTCAATCGGTATAATTTTAAGGGGGGAATGGGCCAGGGTCTAAATCATATCTCTAATTTGTCATTAAGTCTAGGTGGATTTTTTTAAGGTATTAAACCCAAACCGTCTGACAAAAGACATATATGCCCTTTCTCTATTTTTACGGCATTCTCTCTCATGGACGCTCCACCCATGTGTGCTCTTCTCCGCCAGACTTAACCCCGAGCCGCCGCTCCGGCGTCGCCCGTAGCAGCCACCCCATCATCGGCCATCACTACTTTAAGCGAGCTCATCCTTTGTTGTCTCCCTTGCTGTTCGTCGGCCCCGACGATTCCCGTACCAACCCTGAGCTTCAAGCTGCCACCCTTCTTTACCTCTTCCCCGTCGGTGACCACCGCTCTCAACGTGACCCTACGCACCCTCCCTCGCCATCCACACCGCTCATCGCTTCCCCCATGACCTCCAGGACGACCACCTCTTTCCCACCGCCGTTTGCCGTCTCCGATGATCTCTCCGCCATTCCCAAACCTCAACTCGTCGCCTCGCACTTCCCACCTCCTCAAAGCTCCACCATAACCCCTCTAGATCTTTCGAAAACCTATTCCGACCTCATCCCGGCGTTCTCAAGCCTTGTTGAGCATCCTCCGACGCAGAATCGACGTCGACCTCTTCCTCCAGACAGCACCGCCGCCAACCTTGTCGAATCCGCCATCCATCGCCTCGATCCAACCCGGTGGATGGACTCCCCAGCCACCTACAACCTCTCCTCCATCAATGTCGACGTCCAAAGAACCTCCCTCGTCGATGATCACGCTCGGGCAAGCCTCAGCCACCGGATCCTCTTTTATTTTTTTTCTTTCTCTTTCCTCTTTTTCCACATTAGATTTCGCAGCTGAGAGGTGTTGATGATGTCGATAATGGATTAATGCATTGGTCTCGACCTTCAGCGAGCTTGTTTCCCCATGGATCCATCATGGACTCCTCACAACCTTTCTAGATCACTTGTCTCTTTTCTTCTTCTTTTTTCTTTTCTCTTTTTTTTTTCTCTTATTAGCAACTGCCTCTCTCAAGTACAACGCCGTCACCACCTCTAAATCACTGACTCACGGCCACCCCCGATCACCACTAACCCTGGATCTCGCCTTCTCCTTCGTCCCCAACCTCTCCCCAAGCCTTTCCTGGCGAGATTCAACCCTCATCCATCTTCCTTGGTAGCCATCGTCACCAGAATCCAACGCCACCCTTCGAACCCTCCGCCTTCAAGCCTCCTAACTAACTCTGACATTATATCCGACCACCCCAGGCCATTCTGACATCTCTGCCACCATTTCCCTGCGAGATCCGGTGCTGATGAGGGCTCCAATCGCCTCCATGCTCATTGCTCTCCTTCTCCAAGGCACTGCAACCGCCCCCACTCCATTCCGCCACCTCTGTTGCCAGAATCAGAAATCCGACTCGGTGGATCGAACCTCAAAGTTCCCACATCCCCTCCTTCACCGACGACCACCGATATTTCCTCACCGATGATCAAGGCCAGAGCATCCACGATCAACCAATGCTCCTTGCTTCCCCTCCAAGCTAATTAGAACTAAGGTGATGCAGTTGAGAAGGCATTTTGATCATAAGAATAACAAAACTAACCATAACTGTCTGTTTTTGGACTATACGTTGATATTTTACCTCATAATGGACTAATCACCAAAAATCCATAATTCTATTGCCATAGGAAAGTTACGCTCATGATAAATTATTTTGCTAAGTATAGATTTTATCTATGAAACAAAAAAATTGTCTGTATATTTTTTCAATGAAAATATTATAGTTTTCGAATAGAGGATCTAGACCTTTTGAACCTGGCTCGTCAATTGGACGGTCCTGATTGAAGAATGATAGTGTAGTGTTTCACTTCACCTAGAGTTGGACAACCATAATGGGACCACGAAGCCTGCATTTTGGGACCATGATTGGGTCCACAACGCTACGTGATAAAGTTGCAACTTGCAAATGGTTCGAAAGCAATTGAAAAGACTAGGTTCAAAGTTTTATTTGGATTACACTCAAAACCCCATTTCTCTCTCTAAAAAAACTTGTTAATGGTTGTCAGTGTCTAGAGAGAGAAATCTAAAGCTCACCCAACAGGGACCACTGTTCAAAATTCCACAGTAATTATTGATGAATGGGCCAGTCTCATGGCCAATACATCATGGAATTTGGATTGCTAAAAATATTAGACATTGTACGAATAATGGGACAAAAATAGACGGGATTAGCATTGCTTTATTCAATTATTGGTGTCAATTATGCAATTTGCTGGAACAATTGATGTGCCCCCAATTGGCATGCTTCATATCTATAGCTCAAATCAATGTACTTTCCTCTCGATGTTGGAAGGACAATTTAAACAAATGCAATCTCAATCATTACAAATTATGATATATAGCAGATGATCCCTATTTTCAAACTGTATTATGAATGAAGCTTTGCACCTAAGTTTGTCCTTTTGAATGATGTTAGCTACTTAATATAGAGTTTAGACACAAGTATATTTGATGAAGCTAATGTAAAATTCAAGCAAAAACAAACTATGGTTTCATTCAAGAGGCCACATTTCTCTCTGACTTCTTTGCTAATATTTTCATAGAAAAAATGTTGATATCGTCGAGTTTATTTATCATCCAAAAAGCTTTAAGCCAATAGGAAATGGTGAGTTTATATTTACAACACAATCTAGCAGATACCATCTTTAATGCAAAGCCACTCAGAATCAGATTCCATCCAGATGACATAATTATCCTAGCCTGCACATTGTCATAGCTACATGAGCAAGCCCATATCATTGCTCATTTCATGGAGCTAGCAGATTCCTTCTTTTAACAGCAAGTTTCAAGAGCTTAAAAGGATTCTTCCCAAGAAAAAGAAGAAGATCAATCCACCCACCGGCCTCTACCTTCTGATGCTATGTGACAACAAGCATTGAGTACTAGTGTAGCAGTTGAAGCCTTACCCTAGACATGGCCAAATGAGGGCAGACATAGCTGCATGGCATTGGCAGGCAGTAATGCAAAGGCCAAGGAGAAGTAAATGAAGACATGGATGATGAGTGACTGATTCTGACCACCCCTACCCCCACCACTCCTCTCTGATGCCTCTTCAGCAAAAAACCAAATCATCACTCACTGGTCCCCCTACCCTCCATTGTGTCTGTCCTCTTTGCTCTTTGGGTTCCTCCATAATATAACCTCATAGGGACTCTAATCCTTTTCCCTTTCCCAAATGCAACCTTAGTTTATATATAGGAAGTATAGATGAGAAGCACTGAGATAGATAGGTAGGGAGGTTAAAGAGCGTCTACTTTTCCTTTTTTTCACACAGAATTCATCAACAGGAGGAGCACAGCAGTGTCATATCCTTTTCTTAATTCTATCCTCTCCATAACTTTTAGCCTTTTTGGGCTGCCACCACCACCCTCTCTCTCTCTCTCTCTCTCTCTCTCTCTCTCTATATGTATGGTTTTGTAACCTTTGCTTTAGATGCCATACATACCCACCTCACATAGGAAGTCTTTCTACCTTTTGCTCTACCTCTCTCATCATCTGTACCAGAAGAAGAACACCAAGCCCATCAGCCCATCTGCTTTCCTCTCTGAGCCAATGTTGTGGGTGGCTGTTGCTGTGTCTAGCTTGGTATGTGGTTTTAGATCTCAGACCTTTTTTTTCCTGCCATTTTTGTACTTGTTTAGCTTTAAATTTGTTATGGGTATTGGACTTGAATTGTGGAGAAAGGTTTTGGAGCTTTTGCATGGGTATCTGGTGGTGGTTCTTCCTTCAAATTCTTGACTGAGTTTTGGAGATTAAGTGTCTTTGGTTTGGAATTTTTGATGGAATTGATAGAAATCTTTTGGTGGGTGTCTCATCATACCTTGAGACCCATAGACCCATGATTCTGGTTGTTCTCTGGAAGATTCTTGGTTTGTGATAATTGGAAGGCCTTTTTTTGGGGTAATTCTCTATCAATTTATCTGGTATTGGTTGTCTCGGTTTCTTGTTTTGGGGAAGTTAGAATCCCCACTCAGGCATTCCATATCTGGATAAGGCATTCCATTGAAAGTATTGGAATCTCTTGGAGATGCAGCTATGACTGAGAAGTTACAATAGTATGTATAATTCAATGTGGTTTCTAAACCTTTTTTTTCCCTTGTTCTTCTTCCCTTGATTAGGGACCCTTTCTGCATATTTTTTATTGGATGGAGTTGTCTACAGTGGAGTAGCTAGGTGGCCACTAGAAGGAGAGATCTCTAGATTGGGCATTCGAACCTGTTTCCAATTCATGCTCCTGCTTGTGGATTCTCCCTTTCCCTCTGCGAATTACATGTAAATCTAAAAGGTAACGGTCTCATCTCGCTCGCATCCTTGCTCCAATTTGTGTTTATTGCTCCTAAAATTCGACGACATACAAATTGCGCTGGACAATGCTTTTTAGTCAAGTGCGTTTCTGATGCTGTGCTGCTTCAGTTATTTGGGGTCATTGCAAGTAGATGTTGTTGAAGAAGCAAGCATGATAATCTCCATATTTGGGGAGATGCAGATAGCTTTAAACATCATAGAAGGGGTCGTAAATTTAGAAAGATCACCGAAACCACTGTGGATACATGTTAATAGAGTTACAGCATGTAAAATATCATTGGATTAACCATCTGTTATCTACAAGTGGCTATCAGATTAGCCATTGTGGTATGTCTATTTCTTGGTTGTCGACATATACATCGAAGTGACTATGAAGTATAGAATGATTCACTCAGTATCGAGTTCTTGGCTCATTTATTTGGTTGTTTTCTTAAGAGAAATTAGCTGAGTGTTTGACCTGGCTTAGGACCACTGGTCTTGACCATTATTACCTCGAAAAATGTCAAGTGGCTGGTGATGAGAGGGTGGAAGATGCTCTTATGTACGAAGCATGTGCTTAGGTTCTAGGCATAAGTCTTCGTTAGCAGCATGTCGCTTCTTACACAAGACTACTAACCATCAAAGTGCTAACCATCCCTTACAACTGTTCAGTAGATACTTATTTGGTTGTTAATGCCATTTGAAATAAGTGAGCTGCAATGGTTTTTGTAGTTGCGAAGATGGTCCTTATCATCTTCTTCTCAGTTTTCATCTTTGTTTTAATTGTTGCAGACCCTATTAGTACCTCCAAGTCTTCATTTTGAACTGTGTAGAAGTAAAAGTTACTTGGCTTACGTGAACCCTGCTTCATTTCCGCACTATTGAGGTATATCTTAAGACAAGTTCTTCAGCAGAGTGTGAAAACACTGGACACTAGATGGATGCTTATCTGTCATCAGTTTTGGCTCTTTACTAAGATAGATTTAGATGTTACGATGTCACAAATCTAGGCCAATGGCAGGTGAGCTTGTCAGAAACTGATGGAATGAGGAAGCTAGCTTTGAGGAACTTGATGCTTATGTGGAGTCAGTGAAGTTTTAAGATTTTCAAGTAGAGCCTTGGCAATGGGCTTGATTATTCATCTCCTGAATTAAATTGGAGGAATTTGGATTCCTTTGAGCCATAGCCTAGAAACCTTATAAATGAACAGAAGTCGTATTTGCCATTGGGTTTGTAAAATCCACCAATGATCACTCAGGATAAAGCTTTCTCTCTCTCTCTCTCTCTCTCTCTCTCTCTCTCTCTCTCTCTCTCTCTTTGCTCATTGTGTGTGTGGTTGTGTTTGTGTCTATCTATTCAGGTTTATGGTGAAATGTAGAAGAATTTGATGGCCACTCTTTTAGCTTACCTGATAGTATTTATTTATTCACCCTGGTCTCTAAACAAGTTTTGCTTCTTTTGTGTTCCTTAGAAAATACTTGGAAACCAAGAAGCATAATTTTTTGTAGGCATGAAAAATATGACAAGTTCAGATTGAAAACATGGCTGCACTAGTCAGTGAATCAGCTTGGGCACCAATATGAGGTAAATGCTAATTGATATTCATATCTAATATCGACCTAAATGAATGAGGGTTTGAAACATAGTTATGCTGTGCTAATCTAAAACCAGAGGTTTGTGAGTGTCAAAGTAATTGGTATTTGAACTCTCTATTCTTACAACAATTTTGCAACCCCATCTTCAAGGCCATCTTCCTTTGGCTTTCTAGCAACAATATTTTAGCTCTCATTGATTCATTTTTGTTTCCAGCCCACCAATGGCTTGACAGTAATTCACTTCATTCCTTATTTGATCACTGAGGATAACTGGCTCATTTTCATGTTAAAATAAAAAGAAGACTAGAAGCTCAGATATTTATAGCCCTCATATTTGTTGTCTTCACAGAGGTAAGATGATATTTTTCAATAGCTTTTCGGCTTCGTTCTGATGTGGATATGTTGATATGATGGTGGTGGGGTGTTTTGTTTAGGATTCTGTATTCGTCTGCCCTTCTTCTCTTTCAGTTTATCTTCTTCTTTCTTGTATAGTAGCATTTTTCTTGCCACTGTCGTCTCGATGCAGGTAAGGAGACCAAATCCTGTTGAAGTTCTCTGTTTCTTTTCTAATGAGCTGTGACTAGTCACTATTCTTAAGAAAATTAAACCTGATGTAATTGCCTTCTAGTTTAACGAAAATTCAACCGGTTCAAGGAGCAGATAGACTCCTTTTTATTCTTTTCAAGAAAGTGAACATAGGATTCTTTCTTGTCTGCAGATATAGGAGCTGCACTGCTCTGTTTAAACAATCCATTCCTCATTTCTCGAAGTCAGTCAGCTTCGATATGAACACATCCATGCTGGAAGCAGTCGAAGACACATCCGCTGTCAGCAGCCAAGTTGCATCCAACATCTCTATTCAAGAATCCTCCCCATCACCCCCGGCCATCTCCTCCCAACCAATCTCTTTGGACTTGTCCCTCACAATCAACACAGAATCATCACAGGGAGGCATATCCTTGTCGAGCACAAGCGAGAGCAGCAGTGAAGCCAATCCCTTCAACACGTCCGTCCCTGCGAGAGTGTTCTCCTGCAACTACTGCCAGCGCAAGTTCTTCAGCTCCCAAGCATTGGGAGGCCACCAGAATGCGCACAAGAGGGAGCGGACAATTGCCAAGAGGGCCTCGAGGATGGGAGCATTCCCGGAGATGTACGCCAGCATGGCCTCACTACCCCTGCATGGCTCTGAGCTCTACTCACTGGGAATAAAGGCTCACTCATCGATACATCAGCCAATGTTCGAAAGGCAAGAGTGCCAATCAAGCTCAAGGTTCGAGTGGGGATTGCTCAGCCCAATGCCAGTCTTCCTGGAGGATGAAGATGTCGATCTCTTCTGGCCCGGGAGTTTCAGGCACAGGGCACAGCTGAGCTTGAAAGGTTCTGGTGGCAATTCAAATATAGACGAGACCAACAGGCCTCCAGCAGTAGTGGAGCCTGATCTTACTCTGAGACTATGAGAGAGATTGGTCTGCCTGCATGCCTTGAATCATTTCGCCAAATTAAAGTTCTTCTGGTCACAAATTAGACATGAACTGGAACACCGGCGTTCACTCGATAATTGAGGTTGAGGTTATCTCTGCAAGTTTAAATTTCTTGCTTCTCCATGTCTTCTAGTATCTTGTTTGAGTGCTCATTTAAAACTTCTGATTGATTGTTATATGTCAGCGTGAATGTTTGTTATTTGCCGTATGGCATGTTGGATCTAAATGTACATACTGTGATGAGTGTTTGAATCATTTATCCTTTTAAGTTGGACTCACAAGTTGTGCATATAGGATTGCTTCTGCTTGTATTTGTCAGAGACTTTTCAAAATAAAGCATCATCGCGTATGTTCGTAACCGTTCCGAACATACGCGACTTTTCGCGTTTCGCGTTTCCGAACGGACGTGACTTTTCGCGTTTCGCGTTTCCGAATGGACGCGACATATGCGACTTTTCACTTTTCGCTTTTCGCGTTTCGCGTTTCGCGTTTCGCGTTTCGCGTTTCGCGTTTCGCGTTTCGCGTTTCGCGTTTCGCGTTTCGCGTTTCGCGTTTCGCGTTTCGCGTTTCGCGTTTCGCGTTTCGCGTTTCCGAACGGACGCAACATACGCCGCGAGCGGTTGCATTTTTTCTAAACAATCGCTTCTTTTCGTCTTTTGCTCTATATAAACTCATACGTACAAGGGTTGTTTTTAATCGAATTTTTCTCCTAAAACCTTCTCAAATCTTCTGTCAAAAATTTAAGTATGTTCTACAGACTTTCCTTCGTCGGTACTAACGCAAGAAAGTGAGAACCTCATTGTATACTAAAGGAGATTCGCCGGAGACCCGTTATATTACCGATCTGGTGAGGGCGAATCAACCCTTAAGGGTAGCAACATCCGTAACGTGTCTCGAAGTTCTATCAATCCACTGCAGATCTTCTTTCCTTCTCCGACGTCCTCCAATTTCTACAACAGTATTTGTGTCAGAAACTCAGAATGGATGACTGCTTTGCTTTCATCTCATCTAATAAACTCAAAGGAACGGTTATAGCAGACATACCTTCCTTAATTTGGTGAAGTTCTATTTGTGATATGGACTTATGGAGGGAGTACACGCTGGATTTTTTTGTCTGTGACAAAGACATTCTTGACTAGGAATTTTTTTTTGGGTCAAAGTTAGAATTGATCAAAAGGCTTCAAAGTCCATTAGTCATTAATTCCTTACCAACCACTTGACTTGAATATAGGCATAGCTGATGTAGTGATTTGACTGTCAACTCTAACCCTACCTAAGCTTTTGTGTTTACATGGTTCAGAATTCCAATTTTATCTTATGCAATCCGCTTTTAAAATTAAAATATTCATATATGAAGGTTCATGTTAGATTGGATTATAAATACATTGAACTAGTCTCACCTATTAGCGCTAGAGTTGATATGATCTTGACTTAAACTTTTGAGTTGAATTATACACGTGACTCCCTTTGGAAAAATATCTATCAAGTGAAGATTTGTTGACATGAGAACAGAATAAAATCCTAAAGATATGGACATGGAATTTGATGAAATGGCGAATCTTTTTGCTTTAGCTTGTCAACATAATTGTGTTAGCATGTGAATTATAAGTCGGACCCCACCTGTAATAATGATTTGGGTCGAATCAATTTGCTCAAGGTTTCAAGAATCAAATCTTACGCTAAAATACAATATCTTATTCTGGATAACTTATTCCAACTTCTACTGCTTGTCTTTTGTCTCCACTATAGACTGTACTGAATCGATTTACATATTCAAAGAAATCTGTGCACGTGTCGACCAGTGAGGCCCCACTACCGTGTTCTGCTGTTGGGCAACCACCACCGGATCCCTTTCCACATCAACCGCGTCAACCCGCGCTAATGCGCCATGCCCAACGGAAACATTCCAATGGCATTTCCGTAAATTAGACGTGGACCATCTCCAATCCGCGTTATCCTACTCTCGCGATCAAACATCATACCCGACGAACGGTCGAGATCAGCGTCGAGATGGGAATCCCCATGATTTAAGCTATTCCGCGGAGCATCACAACGTCTCCCCTGTGATTAGTCTGCGCCAAACACTCAGGTCGCCGGCCTGAGGGAGGAAAAAAGGGGGAGAAGAGATGAATGGACTCTGAGAGAAGAGGGAGACGAGGAGAAGAGCTCTGAATTCTCTCAGGATCGAGACTTATCCATTTCTCTTCTATTCGGTCCTGGAGAAGCTCAGGTAATCCTTTCCAATTCGTTCTTTTTCTCCGGTTTAAGACGATGTTTTTAGAACCAGATCCCGTAAAAGATCACTCCCAGACCTACCAATCAGCACAATTGAATCATAAACCTATCGATGTGCAAAATCCAGATTCAAAATCCCATCTTTTGGACGAAACCTTCGAGAATACGCAGAAACCCGGGGCCTCGGCTCCTCAAGAGCTGACTTTGAGCTACCTCTGCGACAATCCCAAGGTGGGTCTCCAAGGAAAAGATGGTTTGGGGACTGATTTCTTAGGTTCTACCGCAAAGAACCGGGCAAAGGGTAAGGAGATCGCGCCGGAGTCTTTGGACGACGAAGAGCCCAGGTGGGTCGAGAGGGATTTCCTCCAATTGAGCGGAGGAGGTGGAGGGAATCGAGGGCAGCCAAAGCGAGAGATAGGCGAAGGGGGGGATGGAGAGAATCGTGAGAAGAAAGCGAGGATTGAGACCTTGAATCTTTCTCTTGGGCTGCCGGACCTATCTCTTTCACTCAATTCGGCCAACCCGGTGCCTACCGCTGCCCCTGCTCCCATTCCTACAAACCATGTTCCACCGAAGAGGACTTCTAGTAATAATACTTGGGCAACCAACTCTGATGACTGTGGCGCGTCAATCTCGTATTCATACTCGCACCCCTTCTCACACAACCCGAGTTGCTCGCTTACGCGCAATTCTACGGAGAATTATGACAATGATACAACTTGGTATTGTGGCGGAGAGGGGACGAATGGGTCGGTTCATAGTAGGTTCAAGCCTGTTGGTGATGGTAACACCATTACTTTCTCGAACAATGTCAAGGAAATGAACAACAGCGTTTACGGGGGGAACAGTATTTCGGAGAACCATTCATCCTTTCCTTCTGAATTGCCTGCAAGGCCTATCAAAGCTAATGGTCTCACGAGTTTGGACAGTGGGAGGAATGTCATGGTTGGTAGGCCGGATAGGTTGTTGCGAGAAATAGTTTCAGAGTCAGTTCCTATCATGGCCCAGATAATCCAGGAGCTGCCTAGTGATTCATTAGCAGCAGTGAAAGAGGGTTTGAGAAACCTTATAGATGTGCCGGAAAAGAAGGAAGAGTTTGCTAGTCTTCAGAGAAGATTAGAGCGGAGGTCGGATTTGACTTCAGAGACGCTTTCAAAAGCCCACAAGGCACAACTTGAGATACTGGTTGGGATAAAGACTGGCATCGGGGAATATCTGTCTGCAATGAACCAGCTTCCTAGCGCTGAGTTGGTTGAGATATTCTTGCTCACGAGGTGTAAAAACTTAAGTTGTAAGAGTTTACTGCCTGTTGATGACTGCGACTGCAAGATTTGTTCTAGCAAAAAGGGATTTTGTAGCGCCTGCATGTGCCCCATCTGTTCGAAGTTTGATTGTGCTTCAAATACATGCAGTTGGGTGGGGTGTGATGTTTGTTCCCATTGGTGCCATGCTGTTTGTGGAATCCAAAAGAATCTGATCAGGCCTGGGCCTAGCAAAGGAACTGCAGGAATGATGGAGATGCAGTTCCAGTGCCTTGGATGTGGGCATTCTTCTGAGATGTTTGGTTTTGTTAAGGAAGTCTTCACATGCTGTGCAAAGGATTGGGGTCTTGAGACTCTGGTGAAGGAACTTGACTGTGTTAGGAAGATCTTCAATGGAAGTAAGGATCTTGAAGAGAAGGAGCTGTACAGGAAGGCAGAAGAAATGCTAACTATGCTCAGCAAGAAACTCATTTCGACAACTGATGCATGTAATGGCATTCTCCAGTTCTTTAAATGTAAGTTTGCTAACCTAATTTCTTACTGATTGGATTTGCTTATCCTTTTTCATGGATCCTTTTCAGTCTGTTTCATGCACTAAAACTGCTCGTGTGTTTTGTCCTAGTGGCCAATTATGATGGTAGGCTTTATATAGCTCAATAGTGCTTGTGTTCTTCCTATTCCTCTTTTGCTAACTTACAGACATAATTTGACTTGGTTGCTGTAGTTAGGGCATGTGGAAGTAGATCAACTTTTTTCCACCTTGGATCTAGCTTTTCTTATTTCATTTGTGAGTTTGTCTGTTGTCAACCTGTAGGGAATGAGGAGTTTCCTAACCTATGGTTGCTACATCATATTTCCTCGTGCAGTTAGTCTAAAATGGTTTTTATGCACCATTTTTCCCTTCTTTGGTTCATGGTTTCCTGCAATGCTGAAAACTCATTTCTAGTAAGAGACAGTGACCATGTGTAGTATAATCTATGATTTTCCAACCTAAGGCCATTTATTTGTTAGCATGGTTAACAATGTGGTGATGATTGATGCACATTGAATCGAGTCTTTAGTATATGGTAACTAGAGAACAGTTTCCCACATTTAATTAGTATTTAAGTTGATTTCAATTTATCGTTTAGGTGGAATATTGCATATACAGGCACCGATGATAGATAGACCAATTACCAGTATAACTACATAGCTTTGTGATCATGGCATCTTCATCTGTGTCCATCATTGTCAGATCATAGATATTTTTGTTTGCCGTGGGCCCATTATATGTCGAGCACTTACAAATGTGCTTAAATAAATGTTTTGAGGTTTTGCACATAGTCAGCTATTCAAGATATTCTGTTTTAATTCTAGCTTTTTGTACATAACATCTCAATGTCAATAGTATTTGCTTCCGTAATCTAATATTTCTTACACAAAATTGTTTTTTGTATTAGGGCTGAATGAAATAGGAGGAATTGATAGTCTGCTTTCCAGATTTTATTTTTTTACATATTACGGATAGATGAAACAGGAGAGATGATTGTTTTCAATCTCTTTTTTGTGGATTAAATGACTCATTTTCTTTTATACTCCGATTCACATGAGCTAAAAAAAGAAAGCATATTTGTTATATGGATGCATATGTATGACCAGAACAATCAACAAGCATAAACAATACATAATATGAATAGGCAGAACATATTTGCACCATGTGATGTCCTATTGAATCAGCCCGAATTACTAGGTGCAAACTGTAGTATATTAATTACGCACCGTAAAGGTCTGATAATACTATTTGATATTGTAGGTTAATTGAAGCAATTATTAATCTTTAAGGTAAAATATTGCGAAGACTATATATTAGCCTCCACATCTATCTATGGAGGTTTTATTGATGGAAGTGTGGCACTGATAGATTGCACATGGCATTTTTTATGTTCAGGAGTATATAAGTTATGATCCTAACACTGGAATGTGCTTGATGTCTATGGTCCTGCTTCCTGGCGGATGTCAATTGTTTCTACAAAGAACATGTCGACACTTAGTAATTAAAATTTTTAGTTTGTGTACCTTTCAAGCTTGCATATTAACAACTGAAAGTGCAATATTAAGATGCATCAACTAGAAAGGAGGGAGTCAAACAAACTTGTGGGCATGATAGATGGTAATGCATCGATTTTTTGCCCTAATACCACAACCTGGAGCAGCTAGTAGTGGACACACTTTTTAAAATTCTCTTAAGACTGAGTTCTGGTAACTTAGTAGGAATAAACTATTACCGGCATGTAAGAGCCCATAATTCTTTTAGTGCGACTAATATGTTCAACTTATCGGTATTTGTTCAACTCCTGTATCAATTATGGAGCAGCAGCAGGAATCATTTGTAGATTCTTATGTGATTATCTTCTAAGAACTTAGAATCAAGTTTGTTGTCTGAGCTTATTAGAGAGAGAAGATTGAAAACAAATGCTAGCCCAAATCATGGTTGTAAGAGTTGGTTTTAGCTTACATTCATTTGCTGACTTAAATAAGCATGATATGATAGGCATGATGGGCTTAATCTTCTTGAAGAAGAAAGAGATACTTTGGTTCTTGAGTTAAAAATAGTTGACCACCTAGGTTACTGCAGGGTATGTTAGATGTGTAAGCATAAATTAGTAGTCTGTTATGCCTTGTTAGCAGCAAGTATGGAGTTTTTAACTGTCTTTATGTAATTTTTGGACATATGTGCCTGACTGGAAATGGCTGCATCTCACTAGTAGTTGATTTAGATGCTTGGACATCTACGCAATTTTGGAGCCTGACCTCCAAGGTGCATCTAGGAACGGGTGTGGGGTCTATCATGACTTTTTTTTGAGCCCCATTGACTGAAGTCTAAACTTTTAAATCCAGATAAACCAATATAATCAACAAGTCTTGATTGGTCCCAATTTTGGGGATCTTTCAATCGGATCTGAGTTTTACAAGCTAGATCAATTTTGAACCGAGCCTTCTCAGGTTAGTCACATTAGTCTATGAAGGTCAGGACGGCTTGAGTTTTGTAAGACCTGAAGCTATCCTTTTTCTGAGAATGTTACCTGGGTTTGAATCTCATACTTGAGCTTTGCATCCAAGATGGTCTCAAGTAAGCTGAGAATGGGTTCTAACTAATGGGGAAGTAACACTTGTTTTTCTGAAGCAGTGTTTTGTCTGAGAGTACAGCTTAGAGGTTCTTGTGTTCAAGTGAGATTCTAGTATGGAAACTTTCTAGGAGAACACCTAGTTTGGTAAGCAAACAACAGGTTTCAAGTTTGGTCTGTAATTCATCGAGGCTTGACTGTAATTCCTCTTTTTTTATGGTGTTTTTTGTCTTTTGGAACTGTACAAGTGCATGGGTACAGTCTGTTTCCCTTTTGGTTGATAATTCATGTTAAACTATATACCTATTAACTCTCCCTTTCCCAAAGGCTTAAGCTTTTAGGTTGAGTGGTTAGAGTGTCTCGCATGGTATCAGAGCAGAGGTCTTGGATTCAATAGTCGTCTCAGCCGCTCCTTAAATTCAATATTCACGTGTGAAGAGTCATGTCACACGTGAGAGGGTGTGTTAGACTATATACCAACTCTCCATTTCCCAAAGGCTTAAACTTTTGGATCGAGTGATTAGAGTGGCTCACACAGATTTCAAAGTTCTGACCTAGACATCTGATTTTCTGCACTTGCGCTGCTTTCAAACCTATATTTCCGGCTTACTTCAAGAGTAAAGTTTTTAGCTTTGAATCTTCTTCTCTTAATACATTCTTCTGTTAACTATCAAAATAAATAAGAGAGCTTTCGATACTGTTTTCTGTCTAACCATTAATTGGTCCCTCACTCCACAGATGGGGCTGCAAATTTCTCAGTTACTGGCAGCTCTTCCAGAGGTGTATTAACAGCTGAATCAAGCCAGCGTGGAAATGGGCACCCTCTTCCACCACCACCCACCATTATTTCCCCTAAGCCAGCATCTGACATGAAACCTTCTATTCTCGATACCCAATTAGATGCTCCAAAGCTGGAGTCAAAACCTTTTGCACCCGAACCATATTTCAGCACCAAAAAAAAGGAGACAGATGGCTTCCAGAGTCTGGAGAGTATGGTGCGGTTCAAGGAGGCAGAAGCAAGGCTATTCCAGAGGCTTGCCGATGATGCCAAGAGGGGGGTCGACGGCTACATCCAGATTGCCCGAGCCAAGAATGAGAAGCTGGAGGAGGATTATGCAAGCAAGCTTGCCAAACTGTGCCTCCAGGAGACCGAGGATCGGCGGAGAAAGAAGCTTGAGGAGCTCAAGTTCCTCGAGAACTCTCACTGTGATTACCACAAGATGAAGATCAGAATGCAAGCTGAGATTGCTGGCTTGCTGGAGAGAATGGAAGCAACCAAGAAACAATGGGTTTAGTATTCTGTGTTTGAAGATTGTTTTAAGTTTCCTGCAGGGGATCGAATGCTTTCCTTCGATTCCTTTTCTTGTTTAACTTTGGAGTGGTTAGCACTTAACACCCTTGGCAGTGGATATGCATTCTCTGACTTGAAGATCAAAATAGGAAGCTAAAAAGGTTCATTCACTTAGAACTGTGTGTTGATTGCAATAGTTTGGTGGCTTAATAGCGATAAGGGGTTTAGATGGTATATTGTGCAGGAAGAGAACATTATTTCTTTGATTTTCAAAGGTGAGTAGTTACCACCCTACTACACCTTCACGCCTTCTCGTCAGCCTAAGCTTTTGGGATTTTTGGCAAAGTTGACTATAGTATCAGAGTAGAGGTTGAGAGATTGAACTGTAGTTTCCTCGACAAGATATCAAATAAACCCTTAAATATAATGAGTAGTGATTTATGTATATAGACATGTGAGATGGTATGTATAATGCACATGTCACTCATCGGTAGTCCACCAATTAATTTAGACCATCAGACTATTGATAGACGGCATGCATGTGTATTACATATGTTATATGTCTTATGTATACAAATCTTTAATGAAATATAAAATGGATTCGCAGGTATACAGAATACTACCTGAACAGAACCATCTCAAGCGTAAACCAATAATCAACAATCACCATCATTGTACTTAAGCCTATTCCCATAGACTTCCAAATAAAGAGACCTTTAACAACCAGAGTCAATAAGGTTCTCATGACATCTGAAAAGACACACAACTAATATGTGCTTAAAACTGTGGGAGGCTGATTGGCATGCTTCCAATAACTATAGATTTAGAATCTGAAGTGGAATCCATTCTTCTTTGAAGTTTTCGAAGGAAGAACAAGACAATGGTCCACAGGTGGGTTGAATGACGGGTTCTTGGCAATAATTGGATGGGGTTGTGCAGGGATGAGCACTGAAGTGGTGTGACTACCTAATTTGTCCTGTGATGTGTGTCGCCATCTCAAGGCTAAACTCAATGACTCAACAGATTAGGTCATGGAGCAATGGACTGGCCCCATAAAGAAGAACATGGAGTCAGTGAGGACAAAGTTAAGGGGAGGCGAGAGAGGGAGAGATGTTTGGTCTAGATTGCAATGAGTTGAGGAACAGAGCAGTGCACCATTGGGAGATATGAATGCCAATGATCCAGTACCTATATGCTGTGGAATATTTCCATTTCCTTTCCTTGGTGTAGTTTTTTTTTTTTTTTTTTTAATTAGATGAGCCTAATGGTTAGCAAGACTTACAAAAACCTATCAATGGTGGTGATGCCATCCTCCAAGGCCCAATACAATGGCACTTGTGAGTGACGGCACCAATGAGCGATTCCATCCACTTTACAATTAAGATTCCTAGGAATATGAACAAAACTTAGGCTCTGAAAGAGCATGACAACCTCCCAGATGCCCTTCAAAACTGCTTCAACATGTTGAGGCCATATCATCCTACTTTGTAACATATCCATCGCCATCTTGGAATCGGACTCTAATATTATATGCTCACAACCTTTCTTCTTAGCCCAGCTGATGCCGAAATATATCGCCATGAGCTCAGCCTCCAAGCAAAACTCTGCCTCAATCGGCCTTCCCATCGCCCAGATCGCATCATCCCCTTTCATCTCCACCGCGACAACAGCTGTTGGTTTTAAAACTCAAGATTAGAAGAAACACAATTCTATTTATTTAACATCATAGTTGTGCTATTTAGACATCGGGTGCATATCTATATCAAAATTTCTCAAAGAAGAAAATTATATATTTAACAAAATCATTGAGAGATGTCTATATATAAAATCTATCAAAACTACAACATGTTTCCCACAACAACCTCAAGCGCCTCTTAAGTCTAAGGCATGCCAAGGGTCCCATAACCCTATCGATGTTTCAAGGGCTCATGTTATGAAACCTCTCTCTTGACCATGTTACCAAGAGGCAGCGGAACAGTAACATTCAAGATCACCCTTACCCAAGTAGGATTTCTATGCTTGGGGATCCACGTCGGGAACGCATCGACAACCATCCTTAGCACTTGGCCTTGGAGAGATGACACGATCTCTAAACCTCAATAACATTATCATTATAGCCAACTAGACATTATCCTCGATAACATAAGGATTTCAACAATACAATCACGCCCTAGACCTTGCTACCCATCCTCGGTCCTAAAGCTAGATCCGAGCTGCAATCAGGTGCATACTATGCTCATGCACAACAAAAGTATAAGCATGCAACATAATGTCAAATAAAACACAAGTCCATGCATAGTCTACAACTCGCCAAGGGTATACATAGCATCGGTCGAGAATAAAGCGGAATAAAATAGACACTCAGGCCTACAAACGGGATACAACCCCAGCTAAACTATCAAACAGCTATGATAACAATATAATAATATTTTATTCAAAGCTGAGGTCATATTTAAGGCCCATTTATTCTACACATCCCAGGGGAGGCGCGACTCCCCTAGTTCAACCACAAACCACGTACGAGCTTAAAATAACATATATGCAATATATGATTAAAATAATCGATTTACATAAATCAAACCAATTATATCATGAAACTCGGAAAATCATATCTTTCAATCTAGCATTCCGATTGATATGAAACTTCATATACCCATTCGATAGCATACCCCGAATCACATATCCGAAAACTAGATCGATCGGATAAACTAAAATAGATCAAAACCTATTATTTCGATAAAATCTCAGATTGAACAAACTAATCAAAATCCTATTGAAAATATCTTGGATAAAAAACAAACTTTGCAGATCTCTTCCAAAGATCATCAAGATCATCTCCTCCAAATATCAGCTCAATTAAATATAGAAAAACAAATTAAATCCTCAATTTAAACCAACTGCCATGTTTCAGCACAGACATCTCATGTAATTCACTAGAACTTCTATGTAGCTCCAAAAATCATGAAATCGGTTGGAAATGAATTCTAACTCATAGATCTACAACTTTCATGTAGAACATCAACTGAGATTATGCACGTACAACTCGGAAAACATGCTAGAACACCACTGTTCTGCTAGAACAAAAAATCCGGAAATCAATTGATGAAAAACATGCTTAAATCCAACTTAAATCAAATCCAATTCCTACCAAACTTTAATCAGATGTAAAGCAAGGTATAACACACCACCTAGCATACTTTAATTGAAGAATAATCAATTAAAACAACCAAGAACACCAAAACTAACCTAAACATAGAATCCTACCTTACTACGCTTAATCAACATTTAATCCTCGATTAAACTATCCAAGGGAGGTATGGATCTGCTCTTCCCCTTGCTAGCGACATCCCCAAGCCTCTGGATCAAGCTCTCCTTGCGGATCAAAGGAACGATGAAGAGAAAAGAAGAAAAAAAGAAAACAGAGGCAGTTCGCAGGCTACTTATCGACCGATCAGACTAGATTGGTTCGCGTCCTAATACGGACATGTCGGAGGCGGTGCCGACCTCGAATCCGACTGATCGCTCCCTGGAGCGATCGATTTGGGCTGGTAGTTGTCCTAAAGACAGCTTCCGCACGCCCGAACTCAGATCTTTCGATCCCAAGTTCGCATAAGGTTCTAATAAGCACAAATAACAAACAATGGGGTTGTGTGTATACATCACGAGTGTGGAACCAACCGCCAAAGCGTAATTTACCAAATTGCTCTTAGGGGCCTTCGCGATCAATCCAATCGTGGAACAAGGCCAAATGGGCCAGACCCTCGACCTAACGCGGTCGGACCGGGTTGGAGGAACATGTCCTCACAATATAGGTCTATTTACGCCACGTATGTGATCGAGATATAAGACTCAGATGATAACTCATGATGAGATGTGAAAAATACATAAATTAACCCCTTAATTTACCTTTATTAGTCTTCGAGCAAGGTATTTCTAATAATGTTCATGATATTTCAGGTACAAGAGCCCTCAAGAGAAGTTAGATCAACTTTGGAGCGTAAACGAGCCTATTCGAGCACATTTAGGTACATGGGTCAACTTCAAAGATTAAACTATACCTTCTCAGAAAGAACCAGATAATGTGCCATATATGATTGGAAAGCTCTGGAATTCTAGTTTCTGGAGAATTTTACGGTTCATGATTCCGAGTTTCCTAGATGAGGTTATGGCATTTTTGGTACCAATGCGCAGTGCTGAATGGCAGAAGAGATAATATGTGGAAAAGAAGATCGATCTTCTGTATAAAAGATCGATCTTAGTACTGTAGCAGAGATGACAGAGAGCAATAATTCAAAAGATCGATCTTCTCCCGATAGAAGATCGATCTTCCTCGGGCGCAGCCAATTATACGGGATGAAAAGATCGATCTTCATCTCTAGAAGATCGATCTTTCAGTGCCTGTTAAGTAAAATGAAGGGCCCAGATGTAATCCAAAGGGGAGAACCTTGATGGCTATAAATACCAAACTTTGGGCTCTTATTAGGGGATTCCTTTGGACAAGAAGACGCTAAGGAAAGGGGCAACCCCCTTGGGCAAGGAAGGGAGCTCTCATCCAAGAGGGAGGAGATTGATGAAGAAGAGGAGGATCCATCTCTTCTCCATTGTTTCTCCATCGAAGATGAGTAGCTAATCTATTTACCTAGTAGAATACCATGATGTTTTAGGTTTTCTTTATAGTTTTCTTTGGATTTTTAGATGTTGTAAACCCTATTGAGACAAGATTGTATGGATTTATGCTTCATTTATCATCTTTGCAGTTGGATTCTAATGTTGAATGGTGAATCTCATTCTATTGCATAGGCTAGACCCTTATGCTTGGATGGTGTTTGTTGATATTCCCCAATGAATAGGCTATGCTAGAACCATGGCCACTTGTGTTGAAAGGAGTATTGCCTCTAGGTTAGGGCTTGTAGGTGCTAGAACCACCTCAATCCACATCTAGCCTAGCCTCCATTCCATCTTTCTAATGTATTGGATGCGATGTGCTAGAACCACATTGGTCCATTACCATATTCCATACAACCCAATTCTTTGCGACGAGATGATCCTAACCCGACCTCTCGTTGGCGATGATCGAAGCTAATCCCTGGATCGTCGACTTTTTAGTATACACATAGTGCGACGGATAGTCTTTAACCAGTTATTCGTTAGCGACGACCTTTGTTAGCCACAAGGTAGTCGATATTGTAGTCTCTCAATAGGCTTGAGCATCTTGATCCATTAGAAAGCTATGATTGAGCCTAATCCGGATTGGGATTTCCTATAACCTCTTTCTATCCATTGAATCATTTACATGTTTTCTTAGTTATCATATCCTAAAACTCCAAAACCATTTCTTTTATTATCTTTGTAGGAACACTTAGATTGAGGTAAGTAGTTTAATTGTTTCCATACGCATTCTATGTGGATTCGACTCGGACTCACCGCTAGCTACCCCCAAAGGTAGTTAGTTAGGAGTTTGATTATAAATTTCTAATTTTGATCGGACGCGTTAAGCCGCGACACTTTCCACGTCCTATCAACTCATATATCATGTTATAAACGTTACTTTATAAGATAAACCAGGTGAGCCCCCGTGTCACATGGGTAAACCATCCACCCCCACTACCCCCCCTCTCTCTCTCTAAAGTGGGCCATGACTTAGGTGCCACTAGGGGTGTCCATGAAGCCCACAGGCCGGGTCCGACACGAGCCTGACTCGAAAATTTTGGGCTTGAGCCCGACCCGGCCCGAAACCAAACCTGATCCGACCCGAGCCCGATCAAGATTGGGTTGGGTATGGGCATGGGGGTATCCAACCAAAGCCCAGCCCGAACCCGATTTAATATGCCCTATCCCAAGCCTGACTAGATATACCATATTAGTTGATTAGACCCAACTTTATTTACCAATTATAAGTTAAATTTGAATGGGATTGAGATAACGTTAAAATAGGTGGTTTACGTTAATTACCTAGGAGAGACGTGATTAGCCCCAATTTTATTTACCAGTTTTAAGTTGAATTTTAATGGGATTGAGATAACGTTAAAATAGATAGTTTACAAAGGTTAATTATCTAAGAGAGAGACGTTGGCTACATTCTCCTCCCCAAAAATTCCTCCACGTCTCCCACCTCCCCTCTTCTTTCTACGTACATGGGCCACCTTCCCTTTTACACACCCAATTACTTCCTCTTTCTAATATCTAATGATGTTGGGCGTCGGTTCAGGCTCGTGCCCAAGTTTGGGTATATAGTGGGTTGGGCTTGGGTTCGATCGATGAGGCCTAGCCCAAACCCGGCCTGACCCGAACCTTGTATGGGCTTGGTCTTGGGCAAAGGCTGGCCCGGTTCGAACCCGGAAATTTCAGGCTTGGGCCAGCCCAAGCCCGGTCCATGGACACTCCTAGGTGTTGTGCCACGTCATAACCCATATTAATATATATATATTAGGTGGGCCATGTGGCACAACTAACCACCCACCCCTTCTCTCTCTCCTCTATCCTCTCTCTCGATAATTACCAACCTTACGCCATGTGGCACGACACCTAGGGGTGGCATATAACTCAGCATATGGGCCCCCACACCCCCCCCCCCCCCCCCCCCCGCCCCACACACACACACACAAAATACTATCCTATGTTTCTCTTTTTATTTGGTTACAACCCTATGCTACTTGTACATGTCACGCGTGTATAGTTTTATGACTCATATGCTATGTCATTAAAGCTAATCTTATATAATACTAACGGCCCACCGTGCCATGTGGCACGGGTAACCACCACCCTACACTAATCATCTCTATTAACCACCCGATAATCATCACCTTCCACGTGGCTTTATTTTAATCGTCTGATATATCCGAACTTAACTTGGATCATGCACCATTATCCGTCTGATAGGATAATACACAAGATCTTATAAATATACTAGTGGACACCCTGCCACCTGACATGATAACCACCATCTCTCATCATCTCCTCCATAACTCCCCACTAACCCCCCTTTCAACCACCATCTCTCCTCACCTCCCTCATAACTCCCCCTAACCCCCCTTTCTAATTCCTCCCTCCCCCACTATTATCCCCTCCACGTAGGCTCCATGTAAGATAATCCTCTCCACATAGGCTCCATGTAGGACAACATGATCGTTATAAAATAATCATCCTGCTATATAAGGATGATATATTCTCCTCTTCGTAGATAATCCTCTCCACATAAGCTCCATATAGGACAACAGATAATCCTCTCCACATAAGCTCCATATAGGACAACATGATCGTTATAAAATAGGGTTAATTGGTGATATACTCAACTTAGTGACCTTTTTCATCCCAAAACCCTATTAAAAATCTATTTGATAAAAAACCCATCTAATTAGCCGTTTGGAAGCAGCCGCAGCTTCGTAGGTCGAAGCTGTTTCTCTTCTTTCAGTTTGCTGAAAATGATCGAATATTCTTTAGCTGAGCCGGGCTCCATTTCATCCCAATCACCAAATTTCGGTACGGATACAGATCTATGATGCTGCCCCTGTCACCATGGAGTTTCAAAGTCAAGTAGTAATCTAGCCTTCGATTATTTCAAAGTATTAAATTTTGCATTACAAAAAATTATTTATTTAGTTATCGAGCATTCATTCATTTCAAATAGGTAATAATCTCATACCTATCTAATAATGGAGCAATTGTATATATGAACATGAACATGTTATATATTCTACAAAGAGAGAACTAAATTAAACTCTGTCAACTCTAAAATAAGACAACCAAACACATGGCGAGGATAAACTAGATTAGATTGCTGGCCAGAAGGGGAAGGGAATTTACTTATGACTTCACCCAAATGAGTATTTCCTGGTTTCTAAATGGGTTCTCCTGGAGGTGCTTGTAAAAGTCCTTGACTACCTTCAGCTGAAAATTTACTACCCCTCTGATGACTTTGAGGATAAAGAATTAAACAACCAGGACTAATAACGTCGCTACTCAAATCCAAGCTAATTCTATGGTTTCTAGCCTTTCTGTAATTAATCCAATTCTTTGATGTGAAGCATAAGGCATAAAAAATCCAATGTGTGTACTTGAAAACCAGTGTCCACCTTGCTTTGATGTCTCCTATGTTGCATGTTGCTTTGATGTCTCCTATTATCAATTATAGACCTTTTTCACCAATTAACCCTTAGCAAAAGCTTGTTGAATACACTCGGGCTTCACGGCTGCATGTATGCTGCTGTGTCTTTTTGTTTTGTTTAACCCTGCAGATATCTGAGTGGATTACCAAATAAGATCCTAGACAATACATCTAGAATTGGGTATTTAACTTGGGAGACCAAGACTGGGCACTTGTTTCTCTAAATCAAACTCGTTTCTAATGCTATATAGAGGCCTCCTCTTCTTCAAATGGCGTGCAAGCAACCACATATTTGGGCTTGACAACGGGCAATGATTACATATGTTGGCTTCATGAAGGTTGAACAAAGCAAAATAGCAAAGAAGCCCGGAGCTTAAAAAAATGAACTCAAGATGTGTATAAAAGTTTGTAATTAGCCAGGGCCCCGAGCCCGGTCAAGGCTATCATGGTATCATGGGTTTCTTGACACACACTTGACTGTGATATCTTTGCTTATACTATATCCAGCACCATTAAATGGTTTACAAGAAATATTTCGTGAAGACTTATTACCATGCCACAAATATTAATGTGAATGATAAAAATGAGAAACACAGCACTTATGCATTCCATTTTTATCATTGCTGAAAATGAGAACCAAAAAGTCATGTATTCCATTTTTATCATTGATAAAAATGGGAATCACAGCACTCATGCTCCCATTTTAACATTGATAAAAATGGGAATTCCATTTTTATCATTGATAAAAATGAGAACCAAAAAGTCATGCATCCCATTTTTATCATTGAATAGGAAAAAATCGGCAAAAAAAAGAAAAGTTAGAAAAATATGAAAAATTATGAGAAAGTGAGAATGATAAATGAGAATAATAATATTAAAAAAATGACAAAATTGATAAAAATGAAAAAATGTGGGTTATTATTCTCATTTTTATCATTCCGAGAAAGATAAAAATGAATTTTTATCATTCCGAGAAAGATAAAAATGAATTTTTATCATTCCGAGAATGAGAAAAATTTCAAGAATTTCATTTTTATCATTTCGAGAATGCATTTTTATCATTCCGAGAATAAATTTTTATCATTTTTATCTTGGATAAAAATGGGAATCATAGTACTCATGCATCCCATTTTTATCATTGATAAAAAATAGGAACCAAAAGTTCGTGCATTTCATTTTTATCATTGATAAAAATGGGAATCACAGCACTCATGCATCCCATTTTTATCATTGATGAAAATGAGAACAAAAAAGTCATGCATTCCATTTTTATCATTGACAAAAATAACTTTAATCATTGATAAAAATGGGAATCACAACTCATGCATCCCATTTTAATCATTGATAAAAATGAGAATCCCATTTTTATCATTGATAAAAATGAAATTTGACAAATATTACAAATAATACAGCATGGCATATTGCTTTCGCCTACTGATGTATAAAGGTTTAAGTATCAGCCATTTAATTAGTTTATCTCTGAACTTGTATCTGCAAGTTGTGGGCGCCTCGAGAATTGAGAGTCAGATCATGTTGGCCATAGAATACTATATATGTCTCTTTATCTTTCTCTGCAAGTGGTCACACCTATTGGGTTACGTACATAACCACATGCTGCATATCCACTCAATTGGAGTTAATGCTCGAAGAAAATCCCGCATGGGTTTATCAACAAATCGAGTAATAGTTATGGACCCCTGGCCCCTTCCCCCTATAAAATAATCATATTATTATATAAGGATGATATATTCTCCTCTTCGTAAATCTTCCGCATGTGGTTTACTCTGGTCCAGATGTTGGAGGCATATCCGATTGAAGCGCCAAGCTTTGAATCATTTATATGAAACTGAAAGTTCTATCTTTGTGGTAGAAAAATAGGAATCATGTCAAAAACCACTTGTTTGTGTCTGTATACCGGAAGTTCTATCATTGTTTGTAGCAATATATGCTCTAAAAATCAACAACAACAAAAAGTTACTCTTTTTAGCTAATAATAGAGTAGGCCTACTCAGCTACTCCTGGTACTATTTATATATTAGATATATATATATAAAATTATCTGAAAACTGGTAGGAATACGGTTACGCGCCCAACTGCCACTGTCACCCACCACTCCCGCGCTTTCTTCAGCTGGGTTCTACGCTCACCTGCGAGTGACCAGACCAGACCCATGCTCATAGTACTTAAAGACGATACTACCCCTTAAATTTAATCTAATATCTCATTTACCTCGTTTTAGTTCCGTCATTATCTTTCAAAATAGGGGTATTATTGGCACAAAAAATTACTTCTTCCCAGAAAGACGAGATATAGAGGAATAAAGACTATAATACCCTTGTGCTTGTAGGTGACTGGGCTAAGAAAAGAGCCGTTGGTTGAGGGCATTATAGTGAATTTGGTTACACTCCGCCCCTGCCGCACTCAAGGCGTCCTTGTCCGGGAGATCTCGGGTGTCTGCTTCGTTTTTAGGGCCTCCAGAACTTAGAAACCCTATCCGGTCCCCTTGAGAGCGATAGAAACCCTAGTCCGAACGCTAGAGGTCACCGGCGATTGACCGGCCGGCCCTCCGCAGCCACCGGCTCTGATTATCTCGGCGCCGATCAAAGATTCCAGCGAGAAACAGTGTAAAACCCGGTGGAGTGAGAGAGAGGGTGAGGTAGTGCTTGTTGCACTAAAGAATCGAAGCAAGCGGCGGAGATACGGGCTCGAGGATCGGCAAGAGGTATAGGAAAGGTCAGCAGCCCTCAAAATGGCATGGAATCCGTTAAAGAAGGTTTCTTTGTCATAGATGGGTCGTTTAAACTGCTGAGCAATAGCTTTTCCGCCAAGATCTCATCTCGCTTTGTGGACATGGGCGTCTTCTCCTTCCGTCGAGCTGCAGGAGAAATAGTAGCATGGAAGCTGGAGACAATATAGTCTTGCTGGCCGACTAGAGAGAGAGAGAGAGAGAGAGACAAAGATTATAAAAGTGAAGTGGGATTATAATAAGGGATAATAGAAGATTGGATAGAAATATTCTAATCCCCGCGTATCTTGAGAAAATCCAGGAATTTGATTCTTTTGCTTCGAAGAAGGGCGATGTCCTGGATGTCTTATGGCTCTCTGCTTCTGGGCGTCGCTGTTCGGGTGTTGATCGCTAGTTTAAATAATGGACGTGCTCTGGAAATGTCCCCTGCTTGTTATTTAACCCACTGGGTTAGATAGCGCCCGGGAGAACCAACCGGTGCTTTCTCCTTGGGATCGATGGGTTCTTTCCACCCCTCCCCTCTGTTTACTTCTTTTGAGACGCCTCCCCTCGAGTTCATCTCTTCTCTTCCTTTCACTCAATGCTTCAATGATATTGGATAAAGAAAGAGTAGGTCTTGGAAGGCGGAGGAGAAAGCAAAGGGAAAAAGAATTGGAAGGCGGGAAGAAAGATCGTCTTTTTGTTGGATAAGTGGGTTTTGAGTGGAAGGGGCAAGGAAAAAGAATTGAAGGAAAAGATTGTAAAAAGAAGTGGATTTTGAGTAGAATGAACTGTGTGTGTTTGTATGTATGAAAGGATTGGTCTTTTATTGGGGTGAAGTGGCTCTGGAAGAGAGGTGGGTTAGTTGTTCTGATGAGCTGGAAGATGGCTGGGGAGAGGAGATGGTGGCTTAACAGGACGGCCATGGTGGTGATGTGGGTGGTGGCGTCGCTGGCGATCTGGGTAGGAGTGCACTGGTACATCAGAAGAGTGAGCATGAGGAAGGCAGAGGAGGCGCTGGTGAGCATGTGCGAGGAGCGCGCAAGGATGTTGCAAGACCAGTTTGCTGTGAGCGTCAACCACGTCCACGCCCTTTCTATCCTTGTCTCAACCTTTCATTTCCAGAAGCAACCTTCAGCCATTGACCAGGTAATTAGTAGAAGATTTTTCTCTCTTTTTGTTTCTTTTGATTGTCCGGTATTAATTCTCTCTCCAGGAACATGCTCTGGTAGAGATTAATGTTAGCAATACATTTGTCAATTGCTGCTTAACAGAAAAATATTGACTATTATTGAGGGGATAAATCCATGATCTCATTTCCCGTGTTTTGTTGATTCACATTTGTTTTTTTTTTCTTTTGGATATGGCTGCATGGAGACGGATACCACCTCTATCTATGCTCTCTTTAGAATATGTTAATTGATGACAATTCCTAATGCGCACTTCATGTTTGGTTTCCATTTTCATGGGAATTTGAGTAAATTATTTAGTGTCCGCTGACAGTTCTAGTTTACCGCCTCCAAGTTGATTGTGTCCTAATTTAAGCTAGTTAACAGGCAACATTTGCAGAGTACACAGCAAGGACAGCATTTGAGCGACCGTTGTTTAATGGGGTTGCATATGCTCATCGGGTTGTTCACTCTGAAAGAGATGCTTTTGAGAATAAGCAGGGTTGGGCTATCAAGACTATGAAACTGGAACGATCACCTGTTGAGGTTGAATATGCCCCTGTGATCTACTTTCAGGAGACTGTTTCATATCTGGAGGCCCTTGATATGATGTCTGGAGAGGTTTTTATTGCAATGAGATTCTTCTTTCTTTTGATTTTTCTCTTAAGTCCCATCTGTTTAGTGCTATTTGTGATGCCAAATATCTTTCTGCGTCCAACTCAGGAGGATCAGGAAAATATCTTAAGAGCTAGAGCGAGCGGGAAAGCTGTTCTTACAAGGCCGTTTAGGCTTCTGGAATCCAATCATCTTGGTGTTGTCTTGACATTCCCAGTGTATCACTCAGGTCTTCCTTTAGATGCATCAGAGCAAGAGCGGATAGAAGCAACTGCAGGGTGAGATTCTATACTTTCGGCTGTCTCATAGCTGGCTTATTTATTGCTTGACACTCTCCAGCTTTGAAATTGTTCTGACATTTAGGAAAGAATCACAGCTTTCAGAGGGGCTAATTGAATCAGGAAGCGAAAAAAAGAATCTTACACTTTGCTTTGGAGATTAGTAGCTTTTCTTTGTGAATAGATTGTATTGTAATTCGGATGTGGAAAGCATATGCATAGAGATGTTGAATTACTCCCCTGCTTCCTTTGTCTTTTTTGGTCTTGCAAACATGGCATTGTTTCTTGCCATTATATTCCAAGATGAAAAGTCTGCATGAAAATAGATTGTCTCCGGGTTAGTACACCTATGCGAAGATCTGTTAACTACTCCTCTTGGACTCAGAGAACCAGCATAAGGACACTAGTATATTGCTTGATAAGAGCATTGTAGGCGATGGTGCTCGCAGATGACTCCTTGAAATTTCAAGGTTTGAATTTGGAGACAGTTTCTTAAACCTTAAGTGTGGTAAGTCTCCAATCATGGTCATCCTGAGCCTTTAGAAATTTTTCTTGGATGTCATATCTGGTTCAGATAAAAAGTCTATCCTTTTTATCTCAAATTTCATGAACAAAGTGATCATCAAATCTAGTATGTTATTGAATTCTTGTAACATCATATTTGAGGTTGCTACTTTAGTAAAATTCACTGACAAACCTCCCCTTGTAATGCTCTCTTCCATGGCTTGCGAAAACATTTTTACCAGTTTACCCTGATGAAGGCAAGTTGCATCATCCATAGCTCTACTTTCTGTCTCTAATGTTTCTTGGATCAAGCTCGGGTTATTTCATTCTTGATTGACAAATAGTACTTGACAACGTCATGTAAGCCTGCAGAACTATTTCATCAAACCAGCGATGTTAGAATCTCTAACTGCAGATTTGATGGCTTCAAGTTTCCACTTTCCTAGGACTTCCTTGCAAGAAAGCTTATTGCATTATTTGTTTCTCATGAATTTAATGTTCTTTTATAAGCAGATATTTAGGTGGAGCTTTTGATGTTGAATCACTCGTGGAAAATTTACTGAGGCAGCTTGCTGGTAGTCAGGATATTATGGTGAGTGTATATGATATCACCAACACATCTGAGCCATTGATCATGTATGGACCTCAACTCCCAGATGGTTATCTGTCACTATCACATGTTAGCATGCTTGATTTTGGAGATCCATTCAGGAAGCACCAGATGATGTGCAGGTACATAGATTTAGTCTCAGCTTCTGTTGTTGTTGTCATGGTTTTAGTTGTGATGAAATTGTTTGCTAATCTTGAGGGCTCCGAGCAGGTATAGAAAGAAACCGCCTATTCCCTTGTCAGCAATTACCACCCCCACTGGGATCTTCGTGATCGGTATGTTGGTGGGCTACATAGTTTATGCTGCTTGGACTCGGTATGACAATGTGAAGGAGGATTGTCGTAAGATGGAAGAGCTGAAACTCCAGGCAGAGGCTGCTGATATCGCTAAATCTCAGGTCTAAATTTTCATCTCCCTTAAACATTAAAACAGGTTTAGCTCATACACTTTGAACTGATTCATCTTTTTTTCCCCTTTTGACAGTTCCTGGCAACTGTCTCTCATGAGATCAGAACGCCCATGAATGGCGTCCTAGGTAGTTTCTTGTTCCTTTATGGCCCTTTTATTTATCTGCATTAAGAAATTTTGAGAGCACTCATCTTGACCAAACCATGTATGTTGGCACTTGTCCCTATTTTCAGGTATGCTGGATATGCTTCTAGATACTGAAATGAATTTAATTCAAAAGGACTATGCCCAAACTGCTCAAGTCTGTGGAAAAGCATTGATTACACTGATCAATGAAGTGTTGGACCGTGCAAAAATTGAGGCTGGGAAGTTAGAGATAGAGGCAGTGCCTTTCCACCTGCGCTCAGTTCTAGATGATGTGCTGTCTTTGTTTTCTGCAAAGTCGAGAGAAAAGGGTATTGAAGTGAGTCAATGCCACCATCCCTCATATGCATGTCCACCTAATGATAAATCTTTAACTGTTATGTTAATTGATCTTTTGGCTTTAAATTCTGTGTTTCTAACCTTTTGGTATGAAACCTACCATCTTTATTGTAGCTTGCTGTATTTGTTTCTGATAATGTTCCTGAAGTTCTCACGGGCGATCCAGGGAGGTTTCGACAGATAATCACAAATCTTGTGGGAAATTCAGTGAAGGTGGGTAACCGTTGGTTTCTTTCCTCTCTCTCAATTTCATTCTTTTCATTGTGGAGTCATATAATCTGAGTTCATTTTATCAAGGTCTTTGTTTTGCAAATGATATCACGTCTAGATTTTTATGTATAGCTGCATTTCTCCTTTTTAGTCTTTGAATTGATTACTTTTGTTGTATCTTTTGGAACATATACAGTTTACTGAAGAAGGCCACATATTTGTACAAGTGCATTTGGCTGACCAGTCAGATATTTTGGTGGATTCACAAGTTGAAGCTTGTTTGAAAGGACTTTTAGATGATATTGAGGTCAAATCTGACAGCAGTGGATTCAATACTTTGAGTGGGTTGGAAACTGCCGATAACAGAAGCAGTTTGCAAACATTTAAATGGTTACTTTCTGACGAGACATCCATCCCTAGTGCATCTGAAAGTAGAATTCTTAGTGAAAAAGATCCTGATAAAGTAACCTTGATGATCAGTGTTGAAGATACTGGAATAGGAATCCCATTACATGCTCAAGATCGGGTTTTCACACCTTTCATGCAGGCTGACAGCTCAACCTCCAGGAACTATGGAGGAACTGGAATTGGCCTGAGTATCAGTAAATGTCTAGTGGAACTGATGGGTGGGCGGATAAATTTCATAAGCCAGCCTCAGGTCGGAAGCACGTTTACATTTACTGCTATCCTCCAAAGATGCAAGGAAAACGTGAGTGGCTACACAAAAGGTGCTCCTTCAGAAGCTCTGCCTACATGTTTCAAAGGAATGCAAACGCTACTAGTTGATGGAAGACCAGTCAGAGCTGCTGTAACAAAGTACCATCTGAAAAGGTTGGGAATGAAAATGGAACTTGCTACTACTATCAAGATGGGACTAAAGACCTTATCTGCACAAGATGGCTTTTGGAAATCCAGGTTACTTTTAGCACTGTTTATAATATTAAACACTAAGGCACACTTAGCACCATTGATTGTATCCGCCTACAAAGACACCCAAACGCGCACGCATGCACGCGCAGACACATAAGCCTTCTATGGACAAAATGGCTTTTGGAAATAAGGCTAGCTTTTAGCACAATTTATGGTATTTACATGGGCACGCATATGTCTAGAATCTCTGATTTGGTCAGGTTGTTTCTAGGGTCTCAGCATATGTCTAGAATCTCTGATTTGGTCAACTCGAAATGCACAGATCAAAAGTTTCATGATAAATGTATAGCTCTGGAACTCAATTTTTCTGAAGTCACATCTTGATCCTGTAGTGCTAGTTTCTAGTCATCAAATCCTTCACAACAACCTCTAGGGCTATCAAAAATTGCTTCATTTTGTTTTTGGACATGTAGATCAAAATAACAGTGTAGATTCTCAATTCTTTATCCCGTGTAGCTACCATGTTGTACCTAGGTCAACTTAATAAGTGCTGCAAATTGCCTTTTTTCCTCATTCATGTGGGCATGCATATGTCTCTCTGTTTTTGTCTTCATACATGGAACCATCCTCACTCTGAAGCCTGAACTAATAACCTTCTCATATTCTGTTTACCGTGAACATTGTTAATCAAAACGTCCTGGTTGCTTTTAAAAAATAGATCCATCTTCCAACTAATTTTTGACTCCACTGAAGTTATTTTTCTTTTCCCCTTATTTTGAATTTATATTTCTCCACAGGAAACAACCCAGCATATTACTTATTGAGAAGGAATCGTGGAACTCTGAAATGGATGTTCCCTTGCAAGATGTGATGCTAAAGTGGAAACAGAATGGTTGCTTACCTGAAGTTCCCAAGGTCATCGTTTTAGTGAGCTCTGACGCGGAAAAGGCGATGGCTGGGTCTTTTGTAGACAGCATAATTGTGAAACCTCTGAGGGCAAGTACGGTATTTTCATGCTTACAGCAAGTGCTAGGAGGAATGGAAAAGCAGAAGAAAACAACAGCTAATGGATCAGCACTTCCTAAGGGCCTGCTGGTTGGAAAGAAGATATTGGTCGTTGATGATAACAGAGTGAATCTTAGAGTTGCTGAGGGTGCCTTGAAGAAGTACGGGGCAAAGGTGGAATGTGTTGGAAGTGGGAAAGCTGCTCTTGCTCTTCTTCAACTACCACACAAGTTTGATGCCTGCTTCATGGATGTTCAGATGCCAGAAATGGATGGGTACAATACACTATTTATGTGTCTTGTTTGTTTTGTTTCTTTTGCTGGTCATTTATGTATATTTTCCAGCACGATGAATTTGCTCTGCTAGATGGGAATTTCATTTGCAGACCTAATCATTCTTAATAGGTCTTAAAATGCTTCATCAATTGTGCTAGAGGATTTTGTTCATGGCATAGGCTAATCGCTGTAGAGATCTCATCTGATTGGGATGATCTCTGCAATTATCACTATTGCGGGATATGTGCTTATAGATTATAGGTAAAGATTCCTCGAGCAAGTGATACACTAAATCTTCTTGTTCTTAGAACTGTGTTGTCTTTTTCCATTTGGTGGTAGGTCTATATATGGTGCTTTCTTTGCTCTCATTCATGTCATCAACCTAATGTAATTGTGAATTGCATGAAGTACTTTGCTCTTTCCTATCATCCCTTCTCTCTTAGTGGTATCTCACTTTGTTAATGTTAGAAGCAAACAAAATCAGTCTCTGTTGATTAATTAGAACACTCTGAAATGCTTTGGGTAAAAAAAAAATTCCGAGGGTCTGGTTTCATTGTTAGCTGTTTTTACCTAAATCATTCTGTCTTTGGTTGATAGGAAATCTTTGGATCTAACAAAAACGAAAAATTGTGTAACACTTTGATGTGTTGAGTATGTTGCTTTTTAGTGTATATTATCATTGAGTTATGCAAAATCACAAGTGCTGTTTATGCTGATTTTAAAGAGCAAAAACAGAATGTCCCTCCCAGTGTTTAAACCGATACACTATCGGTGCAGATATTATAAACTAGTTATGATCTTGCCATTTTAGCCATTTAGTTTTCTTTACAATAAAAACTCCATTTGTCATTTCGGCATCCTGCTGGAAGGTGTGTTACTCCATGTTACTCGAATATGGTTCCAACTTCTAAATTCTCTTTATTTAAGTTCACAGTGGCGCACCTACCACTTAAAGACTTTGTGCGGTCTAGTTGACCAAACCTTTGTCTGAGTATCTAACCATCTCAAATTTCCATCTTTTTAGGGGTCATTATATGCTCCACATAATTCTTTGTAGTGTTTGCTAGACTTATTAGCCTTGTAAGCTCTTCTAACCAGGAAGAATGTAGACAAAAATCCCGGTCGTCTAGTACACCTTCAAAGTATGTCATTCCAACCTCTTGCTTGATCTTGATATTTCCATTTTATACTTTAGTTTCTCCTTCCTTTCCATATCCATCGACTTCGATGCAACATTTTTGGTCAAGGAGTTTGATTGACCAGTTTGCAGAACAATATGAATGGAAGATTTACCATCTCTGCGGCACTTTGTAGTTTACCGTGCACTCAGTAGAAGAATGTGAATGTGGTTATGTGGTGTGCCACTTATCTGTTGTATGTCAAAAACTATCAGTAGTTATATCTAATGGGTCTACAGATTAAATTACTTGCAATTATCTTTTACTGCATTTCCGGATTATAGTAACAAATCCCCTGGATTCTGACAAATATCAATGCAGAGATGATCATGATTAGTTAATTTACGAGGACAATGGATTGGGTGAAAACAGAACTTCTGGACACTAGTTAATTTATGATCTAGCTAGCGCATTTTTACTCCTTGATGTAAAGTTTGTTTCTTCATTTCAGGTTCGAAGCAACTCGACTGATACGCTTGATGGAGAGCGAAGCAAATGGACTGATCAAGAAAGAAGAAACTGCTGCACCAGTGGGCTGTGAGAAGATGGTGTGGCACCTACCAATTCTAGCCATGACTGCTGATGTAATTCAAGCAACCTATGAGGAGTGCACGAAATGTGGAATGGATGGGTATGTTTCGAAACCCTTTGAGGAACAGCAGCTTTATCAGGCAGTTGCCAAGTTCTTGTTATCAGAGACCAGTGCAGACTGCTGAATGTGAGGAGATACAAGCCATGAGCTACAATTTTGCCAGAATGTCAACATAATTGGTGCTCTCTGCCGATTCTTGCCATCTCAGTGATGATGAGCAGGTCAAAGTAAAGCACGTCAGCTTAGGCTGTCGACCGGATAAGTCCACTCGGTGCTTCGGTTATTAAAGAAGGCAAGGGCTTTAAACATAGTACTATAGGGTGACGGCCATAAGAAAATTATGACAGATTATGAAGTAATGTGCAGTCATGCAGTCTTTCTGCTGGATGGAGAAATGTTTGTTGCAATGTAAATCCTCACAGGAAGCTGTTGTGTTGTACCTCTAAAAATGTTACAGGAATCACGTGTAAAAAATTGCAGGTGAATGGATAGAAAAGCTGTTGAGCATATTTTGGCGGGTTACTTGCTGTATTCTCGATGGTATTCTCAAAGGTGTTTTAGCCGTGCCAATCACCAGTGCCACCAGACATGTACCAAATTCCATAACCATTTCTTTGGACGCTATTGGTTCCAAAGATTATCTGTTTGAGCAAATCTCCTTGCTAAGATGTGATTTCTAGTAGACTTGTTTTATTAGTTCATATTGTTCTCCGAGATTAATAAAGGGGGTTATGACCTACATACTGATTTTTATAAATTATTGGGTGTGCGCCCGCATTTGCACTGTAAGCAGCACTCATTTTCCCATATCATATATACTCTGATGTAATTTATTGCCACAAGCCTCAATGGAAGTCATGATCTCCACGCTGAAGGTCAGGAGCTCTTACCACTGACACCATAGGAGTACAAATGCCTCTTTAGCTCTTACCTAGAAAAGACCTATTGTATCATGCAATGCAGTTCCGAAGATTAATATAGTACCTACTTTGCTGACTGACTTTAAATGGAGAAAGTGAAATGCACCTGACATGAGCTATATCACACCTCTAAAGCTTGTAACCTCCTGCGTGAGTGAGGCTTGGATTTGACTCGTGTGTGAGTGATTTGTGACTGCATGGGTTGCATTTACCCCATCCAAAACCAGGGTTAGAGGCTCAATTTAGAAAGGCAAAAGTTATATCATACCTGTCAGAAGACGGACAATTAGATCTAACAGAATAACTTTATAATTGGATCTAAGACCTTCTTGTGGTGTACATCAGGATCACATGAAGCCTACATTCATATACAACACTAATGGCCTTCTGCTGATAAAAGGGCTCTTGAGCTACCAATTAATCAGCTCAGAGAGCACCATGATTTCTCTGCGATGTCACCATGATTCTCTGATCTTTCAGACAAGGAGAAATCATCATTCAGCCTACACATACGAAGAAGAGCTCACATCCATGCTGTAAAATGACTCATCCATGACCCCAAAAAAGTTATCGTCCTTGACATCATCCCATTTCAGAACCTCTCTTATGTAATTGAACGCCTTGTCAACGTTAGCACGGTCTCTAGCCTTTGTCTGAAACACGAACAGCTTCCTGTTGCTGATAGAGGCATAAAGATCCTTAAATTTCACTGCAATGTAGTAATATGCCTGACTGGCTAGTGACTGGTTACTGCTGTGGGGCCTCACAGGACTGAAATCAGAGAACCATTTGCACACTGTCAAAGGAACCCTGCTGATCTTCTCTTCAAAGGCGTCATATTTGTTTAGGAGGAGCACGAAAGGCGTCTCCATGAATGAAGGATGCCTAGCAATGCTCTCGAAAAGCTCCTTGCCTGCGATCAACTTGTTGCAAGGTGGACCAAGGCCTCGCCGATCCCACACTTGATCATAATCACTGAGAGAGATACAGAAGATAACAGCACGGATATCTCCGAACATGTCCAGACACTTGCCTCCTCCATTTAGTCCCTTGGAGTTCACACAAATCAGCTGGTACCTGGAGAAAAGGTTAAAACCATCAAGCCAAGTATGCACATTGTGATGAGTTTTCTCCAGTCCATAAAAACTGAGTTCAAAATTTATTTATCAACTTCACTCAAGAACCCATCACGATGTCATAATCTTTTTAACTGCTTCATCAATCGAGATGTTGCTAACCAGCATAGCCTGCTTTTTGGTTGTTACTACATATTACTGCGAGAGAAAAAAGAATGGTTAAGGTGGATTACCTTGTTAGCGGAGCAATGAAGTCAAACTTGTCACTATATGGCTCAGACATTGGACTCTGATCATCCAAAGAGAACTCAATGGAAGCAAGACCATTGCACTGGGTGACCCCTTCAGCGTAGAGGATGTCTTTCTCAGTAGGTTCATACTCATTGCTGGATATCTCAATAGCCTGTCAAAGTCGCCACTTTTCAGTCAAGACATGTTTGTTATCTCTGGACCTATGCATGCATAGAATTATATGGATAACATCAAGATGTAAGACGTAGAGATGACAAATACGAGATCCAGAATATTCCATATAAAAAAGCACAATTTTCTATCTAGATATTTCTTATGCAATATAGAGGGGAAGAAAAAAAGTAAAACTTTTACCACCAAAATTGTATCAAAAATAGGGGAAGAAAAAAAGTAATGAACTGAAATTTAGACTAAGCGTTTCAAGAGATTAGAAAGTTATCAGATAGTATATGTTCACGAGATATTTCTGATTTCTTCAGGTGCCATGGTTAAAAGACAGCTCATAAAAGCAACTTATATTCTCGTGGGATTTCTGTGCACCGTCGATTGTAGCCTTAGAAGCAAGAGCCAATGGTTTTAGGGCCAAAGCTGCTACGGGATCATGCTCCCACTCCCACTCCTTGTTCCATTTTAAATTTGAGCAAAGCAAGCCCTATTGTTCCCTCCATTGAATCTCGTTCTGGGTTACTCATTGCTCCCTAATGCTCTGATTCACTGCATGAAGATTCCAGGACTGCAACTAACTTATAAAAAATAGATACATGGCTTCAAGAAAATTATTAGTTAATTGAAGGTTTTAGTTATTACAGACTGATCTTTAAGTGATGTTGCAGCAAATTTAGCAAACACCAGTGTGTTCTGCCCCCACCTTCTTTGTCCAAACATCCGACTAAACTGAATATTGCACCTTTGCAAGTCTTATGAGTCAAAAGATGCACTTGGGAAATAGATAAGTCATATAATGCACCAAGATGATGTTAGTGGTAATAATGTTTTGCATAGCATATTTAGCTTGTAATATCCTCGAGACACATTGCTACTTCTGCACATGAATAAAAATTGAGATAACTGTCTGCCAAGTGCTAACTACTCAACCAAAAAGTGACAGACAAGTAATAAGTAACTACCTGTTTTTCAAGGCTTTGGCTGTAAGCAATTTCAGAAAATAGATTTACTATAAGTCCAAGTTTGCTAGTCTAGGTTGAAGAAAAGGTACTACATGAAAACAATGCCGCTAAGAAAAGCGCAAGTCAAGTAGTCTGGGTGTAGAAATGCAGATAAAGAACACAGCCACAAAGATATTTAAAGCATACCCGATCCAGAAAATAATTTGCAACATCAGGAAGAAAAAGCAGTTCATTTCGTCTCTTATATGTCTCCTGAATTGCACGATCCTTCCACACCTCATGCACTATAGGAGCATACTCACGTGTCGCAGCAGGGAAAAAGGCATCCAGATCTCCCATGGCCATGATTTCCAGCAGCCAATCAGCAAAATGCTGTAGTCTTTGGTTGATAGAATAAATACTGGAGTTGTCTTTAACAACACCATGTCCACCTGAAATCATATTAATAGGGTCATTAATTTCATATGTACTCATTCAAACATGCAAGGAGCAAGCATGTAAGCAGCGTCCTCATAGCACAATAATAATGGGTGATGTTTAACTAGATGCGAGGCAGCAGCAATAAAGATAACTAGAGATGTGATTTTGATAAAATGTACTCTAAAATGTTTACCTGCAAAAAGCTTCGTAGTGGCAAACTCAAACATCATAAATTGCACAGAACCTTTAACACTAAGCACACAATGATAAGAAGCAAAATCAAGACTTTGTAGAATCAAATATGCTATCCAGATAAAGAACAGCATTCAAACAATGGAAAAGGCATGACTCTTCATTGCCGTCAACTTCCATTGGGGATAAAAACAAAACCAAATACAACGTACAAAAGCATCAGCTGAGGAAATTCGAGAAGATAATAGCTCGAATGAACATGTGTATGGACCAAAGCTAAACAAAAACTGCTGCTGTATGATATCTACAATTTTTGAAAATTTCTACCTTCCATCTTGGAGTCGTCCGCATGCTGGAAATAAATTGTTTTTTGCTCCAAAGCCTCATTCTCAAAATGCTCTCGCCCTTCAAGCAATACACTGAGATACTTGTACATGTTACTCTGGATCATCAGCTTTATGTCTTCCAGTTCTTCCGGAGAGAAACCATTCCCATATAAGAACTTTGCCTGTACTATTGGGGACATCACATAAGAATAACCTCCACAGCGAGAAAACAGAATAGATTCATAAACTAAGCTTCAGATGTAAGTTCTGAAAAAATTAGATCATAGGTATCTACCATATGAGAAAATTAAATGTGATTAAAATTCAATTATATTTCTGTCTCATACTCGCTAAATGGGAATCAGAAACTCAAACTCAAATAGACCATGCACTTGAAATATGAAAGAGAATATTTCCCTGAGAAATACAGGCTCATAGACAACCAAGACTTGTTTAGATTAAACTACATAACCTAACTAAAATGGTGGAATACCCTACCATAGTCAATTAACTTGATCAAGATGCTTTTCCACAGATATCACTGCAGATAAGAGCAATTCTGATTCATAACCAAGCACATTTCTTTCCTCGAATCCTTTTCATTTAAGAGCCTTACAAACTTGTCAGTTTCCAAGGCTATCTAGAATAAACATGAAGATCAAAGTCCTCCAAAAAATCTAACTTGGTCACATTCCCATCACGAAAAACCATAAAGTAGTCAAAAAAACATTAACGGTGTAAATTTATGTAGGTACATACGCATACCTGTTTAAAGATGGTGCTGGTTCCAGAGCCTTCTAAGCCAAGCAACAAAAGCTTTTGAACTCTTCTCTGCTCCAAATATTCTGGTGTATACCTAATTGAAGATATGGATGCATCTTCTTTAGATCCAAAAGGATTTTCATGGGGTGTAGGCAATGAGAATAAAGAGCATATCAAACGAGTAGACACCTGCCTAGCAAATATTATAAAGCACCTAGTCAGCATATAAGTTCACAGTTACATCTTGCAAATGTCATTCCAATGAAACAATTTTCAGATTCACGCTATTTACTAACTTTCATACCTTTCCCCAAATGTTTCCCCTTATGCTATTTTGACCCTCTTCCTCATAAGAACCATCATCATATACCCAGAAATGAGTATCTGGAGGACATTGTACCTTAGCCAACTGAAATAAAATCCATTGAGATTCTCAATCAGTCCACCCTATGCAATAAAATTCAAGCTTAAAAGTTAAGCTTGGGTTAGCACAGCATAAGTTAAAGCAGATCAAGCAATAATTGGTAAGAAGATATAGCAACATCGAGAGATGTAACATCAAAATGGGCCAATCTATGTCCAAAGCATGATACTTGGTGGTTGGCACAGCATAAGGTAAAAGTGCTGAATAATCCTAAATGATCTGATCATGACATGCCATAAATACTAGAGTGAAGATTTGTGGTAACATATCAAAACCAGCAGCCACATGAAGTTCCCTCTAGTAACAATGGTGTAACAAACTCAAATACGTATCGCAAACACCTCTAAGTTACCAAAAAATGCTTTACGACGCAAAATACAAGTGTCTTGAGGAGTATGTCGTTAGACAGAAGACCACTAAGAACTGCTTAACAGCGATTTTACAGAGTACACAAAGCACTTTGAACACCCTCTACCCTTCCAAATAAATACAGAATGTTCCTGTTGCAAATGTCTTCAAACAGAATAAAACTTTTATGTGAGCTTAGAAGCTTTCAGAATGTGCGATTGGCGTTCAAATCAAACTAGAGAACATGAAGTCAAATAGAACATTCGGCGTGTTAGGCTGTACACTCAAAACTACAGCTTTGCCGGAAACTAGATTGAAAAGATACCCTACAAAAGCTATCTCCACTTCTATTCCGGGGCAAAAAAAGATCAGGGCATTCTCCTGGCCTGTCATATCATATAATATCCAGAAGCAAAACAGTTCCACAAAGTTTTTGTGTAAGTAATAACTCATAAATGGAAGACTGCTTCACACCAGGATCTAATTCATTCCATATGTCACATTCCAACTACTTGTCTTCTTTCGACCTTCAATAAATTCTTCACTTGCAGATAATTTTTAATATCACACCTCAGGTTCATTATACATCAAAGGTAGTCAAAAATTAAGCCTTCTATAATATGCCAAGCCTAAGATACTATGCATTCACTTCCCACCTATATCTCTAAACCTATTAGCAGACAATCCTTCTCAAAACCACCTAACTTAGACACTAGTTGCATCTCAGTATGCCTTTTGAAGAGGAACCAACATGCCAGCATAAACTACGTTCTATTTCTCCGAGGATTTTTGGTGCTTTGACTTTTGTAAAACTACAAAAGGGACTAATCATGCCACAAGCAAGCCTAATTTGCAAGGAGAAAAGAAATAGACAAGTCTTACCTTTAACACCTTGAGTTCTAGCCTCGTGATTTCGCGTCCATTGATAAACACTTGTGTGTTGCCATTGCTTGCATCTGGCATTAGCTTCCCACCAACATTTAACTTCGAACTTATGATTCTATCAGGCCTTTCACCTTCCTGTTATCCAACTCAAGACAAGATAATTCAGACAATCAAAACCTTACATCATTGTTACATAAATAGTCTAATAATGAGCAACATAACTTTCATAATATACAAAAATTGTTCCCGATTTTAGAGCAATTTTCAAAGAATAATAACAAGAATGCAAGCTTTATGCATGATCTACTTGGGTTGCTTTTTTTGGCATAACACCACCTACCTTATGCAAATATTGCGGAAAAGCTCCAAAACCAAAGATTGGAATAGAACTGCTCCTTTTGTCTTATATGATTGTAAAAAAAAATGACTTTGGATTAGCAGTCATGGGGCTCCATCATTTTGCATAGACTTTCCAGATATATACCCTTCCTTGCCCATTTACAAACATGTCACTGACTACAATGAACGTAGTTTTTAAACATTTTCCTTTCTTTACCTTCATCCGACCTAACACTTCTCTTGCAGTACCACCACGGACAAATCCTAACTAATATGTAAGTATCCTAATACTGATATCATTTTCTAAACGATTATTCAGAGGTTAGAAACCCCCCTCCTGGGTTTCTATATATATATAATAAATAAAACCCATATACATCAGTCTAGGAAAAGAGTAGACAGAAAAAAATGAAAAATTAAACGATAAGCTCAATCTAATATTTTGGCAGATTTAGTGATTCAGATTTGAAGTCAGATTTCAAGCAGCTGGCCATCATTAAGGCGAACAAAACTTAAAAAATAAGCTATAAGACTTTGAATAAGTCACCGAGGATGACATGAATGCAACCATCCATAAACAAACATAACTGCTAGATGTAGCATTTTCTAGAAAGATTTTGTAGAAAAATGCAACAATAAGGCACAGGCATATTCCTAGAAGCACCAATTGAAAATGTATTACCTTCCCCCATAAACCCGAGTCTTTATCGTACCAGTACCTCCCCGGCCTCAGCCTCTGAGGCGGAATCGGGCATCCCAAGATCTCATCGAGCTCCTCCTGCCGCAACACCCGCCCATTTACGATAACATGCTCCGGCCGGAGCTGGTTCGTGGCGGAGTCCCTCTCCGCCTTCATGATCTGCAGGACTTCCAACGGACTACAAACCCTTGCAAGCACCCGCGAGCACTTGCCGAGTTTTCTGCGGTTCGATTCATCTATATGCCGTCCAATGCAGCTCACACACTTCCTCCCTTCCGGCATCGACCCCATGGCTTTAAGCACACAGTTTCCACAGTATCGCGCGCCACACACCAAGCACGCCTCCTTCTCCTTCAAGATCCCACCTTTGTCGCACCGGCTACAAGGCCCCCACTTGCTAAACCTAGTTCTCCGATCGGAGTGGCCGGCTGTCGCCTCCTCGTCGTTTCGGGAGGACCCCTCCTCGGCGTCGGCGGAGAAAGAGGAATCCCTGGGGCTGAAAGCGTCCCCGGAGAAAGACTCAACGGACACCGAGCGGCAATGTGTGTCGGACGATGGCCGCGCTGTCTCGAGGTGGGGAGCCCCATTAGTACGAACGCGTTGAAATCGCGAAACCTTCGGAAGCGGGGGAAGAACCCGGGTTTTATCGATCCTTGGGAAGTCATAGGGCACGCGGGGGTCATCGTCGTATGCGACGGAGATGGAGTAGTCGAGTTGCTCCTCGTCGGGAAGAGGAGCACCCGGGGGCAGCATCCTCCTCAATCCCTCCTCCCACGACGTTGTCATGGTCGACCTCCCAAGAGAAACCCTAGGAACTCAAGGAGACAATCTAGGGCTTTAAGGCGCCATAAAGGAGCTCGAAGTTGCAGAGCTAACCGAGGAGGTTTTGGAGAGAAGGCCGATGGACGCCGTTATATAGATGACGGCGGTGCGCTCGAGGTTGACGTGTCGGTATTTAGACAACTAAATTCCTAAAACACCCTTGTCATAACCGGATATAACGAAATATATTTCATACTTTATTGAAATAAGAGAAATATAGGAGGGTATTTCCATAACTTCACTAAAAGCAAGCAGAAATGCGCGAAAGGAATATTATGATACCACCGCGTTTCTCTCCACGATTTTGGCGTTTCTCTCCACGATTTTGGCGTTTCTCTCCACGATTTTGGTTCCGGTGTCCCGCTGGAGCACGTTAAATGGAGACTAGTAATAAGGGACGTAAATCCGCAACTCCCAGTAGGATATTGCCACGTATACATCAATGAGTTGGCCAATTTGAGTGGATGGGGGTACCCAGACGTTGGAAGCCGTTGATCATAGAAGCAACGGCTGTGATTGAGACTTGCTGTGGCCGATGCGCTGGTGGGGGACCACTTGGTGGATAAGGTAACGGACGAGTGGGGCCCCAGACGAGGACGAAGATATAATAATGCGCGTCAGATCCGTATGGACAATATACTGGCCGTTCGATCGTGTCAGCGCGAGACACGAGTCTGCATCTCGCACCCTCCCTGACACACGCCCCCTCCGGCCCCACGCTCCCTTTTCCCCTTATGCCCCCCCCCCCCCCCTCCCCTCCCGCTCTTTTCCCCTCCCCTTTTCTCCCCTTCTTTTCATTAATTTTTTTTTCATTAGTTTTGTTGTTTTTAATCAGTTTTATTAATTCTTTTTTATCAATTTTATTTCTTTTTGGATAAATAATTTTTTATTATATGTTTGTAGTCTTTTGTTTATTTTTTAGTTGTAGTTTTTGATAGTCATTATTTGTAAAAAATTAAAAATATATAAAAATATGGATCAAAATAAAACGTATATATATATATATATATAACAACAATACTAACATTTAAAAAATGCACTGTGTTTTGCGAAAAGTTTCGTGAGTCAATATTGATTTATCCATATTCAGAAAAGAGTATATTTTTTTGATGAGATGAGCCCAAAGGCTAGTACAAAAAGATTTACATCAAGCGATCCAAGACCTCTACCCCGTCGTCATAGGTCCAACAGAAAGGCACCCTAGACGATCGACAAAACCGAGCGATACAGTCCGCTCCGACATTACAATCTCTAGAAATATGAAGAAAAGAAATGTAATCAAACTGTAGAGCAAGTAACCAAATATCCTTTGCTATGCCCTGTACCTCCATTGGCCACAACCGCACCCCATTCAAAATCCTGATCGCGTCCAGTGAATCAGACTCCACCACGACGTTTTTGATCCCTCGAGCACAAGCAGCCCGCATAGCTCGATCAATGGCAATCATCTCGCTTTGAAGAACTGTGCTATTCCGTAGTGGTGCGCCAAAGGCCCACTCCCAACCACAATCCCCTGCTCCACCAACAACTCCAAACCCCGCTAGCCCAGATGTAGGATCAACGGATGCGTCCACACGTACCACAACGGAGCCACTCCTTCGCTCAACCAAGCTCTCCGGTACCCCGTGACCGACCGTAACCTCCTTTGCGAGCCTCCTAATTCTGCACGCGATCGCCATGGCCGTGCCTCCATGGTCGTTGAATACAATCTCATTCCTATCCTTCCAAACCTCCCAACAACTGATGGCCAAATAAACTCTCTGCAGCTTCACTTCCTGTCTCCCACCTGAACCAACTAGGAAGTCCATCAGTCCACCGGGATCCCAAGTCGAAAGAGCTAGGCCTTCCTTCTCCAACAAAATGTCGAATACATCCCTTAACATTCTACAGCCAAAGAGAGCATGCAGGATTGTCTCCGGCTCACAACCGCAACGGGGGCAATTTTGGTCCGAAGTCAAGCACAACCGCCAAAGGGAGTCGCGGACTGCAAGCTTCCCCTTGAGTGCACGCCAGATGAAATGTTGCACTCTAGGTCCAACCTTCATCCTCCATATGTTAGCCCAGCTTTCATCACCTATGCAAGCTCGAACCCCAACCTTCTCTTGTATGAGCACCAGATATGCCGCCGACGAAATGACCTTCCCCGAGGCATTAAATTCCCACCGCCCTGTATCCCCGGTTGGACAGATCCCCCTTTCAAATATATGCCGAGCCAACAATGGATGGAAGTGTTGGAGGACCTTCTCTCTGTTCCATGCTTGCCCATGCATCAGCTCCCCCACGGTCATAGTCTCAACTCCTGCCGTCGCATCAAAGAAGGTTGGACAGCGTGCCAAGGAAGTCTCGAAGCACCATAAATCACGACTGACTGAAACTTGGCTGCCCAACCCGACCGACCATACCATGCCCTTTCGAACCTCCTCCGCAGCAAGGCACACATATCTCCAATGCGAGGAATACACACCAGTAGGGCTAAGTGAAGGTAGAGCCCCCTGCCAATGGTATTTGGCACGAGCGAGCTCTTTCCAAATATTGATGCCCTCATCAAGGAACGTCGCCACTCTACGCATCTTCAAGGCCCGCTGCCAAACTCCCAAGTCCTTCACCCCCAAGCCTCCAGCCTCCTTAGGAAGACAAACATCCCTCCAAGCCACCCTATTCAATCCACCCTTCCTCCCCCTCCACAAGAAATCCCTACAAATCCTCTCCATCCTCATGATAACCGAAGCAGGAACATGTGAGGTTGCCATAACAAACGCCGGAATGGATTGAAGGGAGGACTTAAGAAGAACAAGTCTGCCTGGATCAGAAATCAGACGCCCTTGCCATGACAGAACCCGAGCCACCATGTTGTCAAGGACCAAGGAGAAATCCGCCGCCTTCGTTTTGCCAATGCCTAAAGGAGTGCCCAAGTAATTCCACAAACCAGAAGCTTCCTCTAAACCCAGTATCAGTTTAATGGTATGTTTGCGGTCATCTGCGACAGTAGGTGAGAAACGGATACTGGACTTAGCGGCATTCATCTCCATCCCTGCCAATGCTCTGAATTTGATCAATGTTTGCTTGAGCCTGCGAGCCTCCATACATTTTGCCCTGGTCACCAAGAGACAATCATCCGCACAGAGTAAATGTGAGATATCGAATGACGTCCCCCTAAAGGACAAGCCTCTAATTCCATAATCCGAATCCTTCAACAATCGAGAGAAAACTTCTTGCACCGTGAGAAATAGGTAAGGAGAGAGAGGATCTCCTTGCCTAATCCCACATTGCGAAGAGATGCGACCATGAAGATGGCCATTCAGAATGAAGGAGAAAATAGGCCCTTCAACACAGGCCATAACCCACAACACCCACCTCGGTGGAAAGCCCATAGCAAGGAGAACACGCCTCAAGAACCCCCACTGCACCCGATCATAGGCGGCGCGAAGATCAACCTTCAAAACCATTAACCCTTTAGATTTGGAGGCAATCCTCATAGAGTGCATGACTTCCTTCGCAGCATCAATGTTATTGTGGATACACCGGCCATCAATGAAAGCCGACTGTTCAATACCAATAAGACCATCAATCACCAGATTCATCCGTTTCGCCAAAATGATTGTCACAACCTTGTAGCCAACATTGCAGAGGCTAACTGGCCTGAACTCTTTCACATTTATGGGATTCTTGCACTTAGGTATGAGAGAAATCATGGTTTCCTTCCAACTGGGCGAAAAACGGCCAGAGGAGAAGAACCCCTGAACCAGGCTAACCAAATCCGCACCCACCACATTCCAGAATTGGAGGAAGAATTCAACAGGAATTCCATCAGGGCCAGGGCACTTCCTTCTTCCCATACTGCGCAAAGCATCCTTGACTTCAGCTGGGGACACCTCTGAAAGAAGATGAACATGGTCCTCCTCCCGAATCCTAGGCAGCACCGGCAAGGCAATGTCGTCGCTCCCACCATCCGCGGACCAAAGTCGGGAATAATACCTGATGAAAACCTCCCCCATCTCCACTTGTGACGTCACAGCCACCCCATCCTCCCTAAGAACCTCCTTCACTCTTGACTTACAAGATCTGTCTGCGACCAGTCGATGAAAGAACGCATAATTTCGGTCACCCGCCTGAAGCCAGACCTTTCGAACCCTCTGAGCGGCGCGAGCTTGTTGTTTGCCAATAACTGCTTCCCATTGCTTCTCGAGAACGTTGATATGGTTAACTTCTGAGTCAGTTAGGAGCCCATGCTCCTCCAGCCTATAAAGCTCTTCCAAACAGCTCTCCACCCTTCTTCCGACGCCAAAAATGTCCTCACGACCCTCCCTACGATCCCAGTCCTTCACCACATTTTTAAGAGCCTTAATCCTGGAAACAAACACATATTGTCTGTTGCCATGAAATGAGCTAGAACTCCATATCTGCCTGAGCGCCTCTTTGAATGCCTCCACCTTGAACCAGGAATGTTCAAGCCGGAATGTCGTAGGACCAGACCTTATCACCGGATTGAGAAGAGATACCAGTAATGGTGAGTGATCCGAACCAACCCTCACCATATGTTTAACGGAAGTGGTAGGAAACCGCTCCTTCCAAGATCTGCTACCCAATGCCTTGTCAAGCGTCTCTTTAATTCTATCCTCACCTCCTTGGCCGTTGGTCCACGTGAATCTAAAACCAGTAAAGCCAAGATCAAGCATATCCGTAGCCACCATATAGTTCAAGAAATCCCGCTCCGACTGATCGAAGACAAAGGCTGCACCCCCTTCCTTTTCCTCAGCTGATATAATGGCGTTAAAGTCCCCAGCAACAAGCAGAGGCAAGCCAATGTAGTTGAACTTGGAAAGATACTCCCAGAGTTCACGGCGACCCCCGGCACTCCGAGCCCCATACACCGCAGCAACAGCAAACTGCCCAAGCTCTGTTGAAGTCACCACTCCATGAAGGACTTGTTGTGAGTAGTGCACAAAGGAAACACTCCCCAGACCCACCTTCCAAGCAGCAAAAATCCCCCCATGCCTCCCAACAGCAGGGATCAGATAACTATTCCATCGCCTGCCAATTCTCTTGCGGATCCATGGCAGCTTGTTCTCCCCCACGATAGTGTCAATGAGAAACACAAAAGCTAGGTCATACTCCTCTGCGAGCCGACGGCAGGAGCTCACAACTCTAGCCGGGCCTGCCCCCCGGCAATTCCAGAAGATCAACTTCATGGCGAACCCCTCGAATCCAGCTGCTCAACTGGTGAAGCAAGATGGGGCCTTTTCCGCTGAGGGTTGTCATTACCAGCCAGTTTGCCCTCCTCTAACATCTCATCCTCCCAAACCTCTGCACAATCCTCCTCTCGGGCATCATCGGATATATCCGATAAAGTTTCCAAGCATCTGAGCTCCTCCAGTGATTCAGCTTCAAGGATTGACTTCATGCGGTTAACTGCCACCTCATGCAGTTCAACCGTCACAACCTCCCTATTAGCCTTCCCATGCTGTTCAACCGTCACAACCTCCCTATTAGCCTTCCCATGCTGGTAACCTAAGTTAGAGTGGTGAGAGCCCAAATCAGAGAGTGCAGGAAGAATAGATGGCAAAGGCCCAAGCCCATCAAGAGTACTATGTGAATTTGATTTTGGGCCTTTACCCACAGGAACTCAAGTCTTCCCACATGTGCCACTCCCACGTGGAGGGGAAAGCTGTGAACCAGCAAGTACGCTGGAAGCTTCCTCTATGTGGATATTAAAAAACTTCTCCCCCTTACTCACGCCATTAACTCTATCACCAAGATGGCCGCCCTTCTCTCTCTCCTCCCTGCCCCTTCTGCTCCTCAGCCGTCCTCCTCCGACAGCACCCCTCTGTCGGCTCCGTCCTCTGTCAGGAAGCGAACGCCCACGCCGGCCAGGTGCCCGTCGCTGACTCGTCTCCTTGCTGGCGCTTGCACGCTTCCCTAGGTTGCCTCGGGACCTGCGCCGACCTATGCGAACTTCCTGCCATGGCTCTTCCCCTCCTTCGCCGTCTACCTCCGTCGTCACCTTCGCCGTCGGAGCCCCCTGATCATGTAAGACTTGAGCTTCCTCCAAATCCACCTCCATACTCCGCCGATCCCGATCCCTCTTCTCCTGGTCAGGTATGGCTGCACCCCCTTCCTTCCTGCCAAGACTAACTCGTCGGCGCTCCGGTGCCGTCTGGACAGGTAAGGCTTGAGCTTCCTCTAGATCCACCTGCTCCCTAGGTCTCGATCCACCTCCAATCACCTCTTCAGCTGCCCTCCTGTCACACCCCTTAGATCCACCGATGCCCCCTTTCTCCCTGGTCACCCCATCCTCTCCCAGTGGTTGCAAAGTAGGCCGATTCCTCTCCATTCTTCGGGCATGGCAGGAGCCCGACCAATGCCCAAATGAATTGCAGAGCTCACACACCGCAATATTCTCATAGAAGGGTTTAATAAGTCGAGGTCCGGCTCTACTTTGCACCTCTAGATTAAGCACTGCAGGTTGATTCAGGTCTACTTCAATGCACACACGGGCAAATCGGCCGCGAGTAACGTCCCTGGTGTTCAAATCCACCTTTAATGGCTTACCTACCTTAGCTCCAACGTTAATCACCACCTCTTCATGTATGCATTCAATAGCTAGGCCAGGCAAACGAACCCAAACCTCCGACATATGGAAATCCTTGGCGGATGGGCAGAAATTCTCTCGCCAAGGAATGAGTGCTAGCGGCAAGCCATTAATGTACCATGGCCTCCTAGCCATAACAAAGCTCCGGTCCTCTTCACAGGAGAACTGGAAAACAAAGACCCCTCCAGCCATGTCAACAACCTGGACTGCACGATCGACGCCCCACAGCTTTGGGAGCTTCGCCCTTAGAGCCTCCAGCGAAACCCTTCCGCCTGAGAATCTCCCAAAAAGGGAAAACTCCCAACGCTTACAACATCTATCCATCAAGTCATCACTAAGCACCACCACCACAGTCTCCGGTTGTTGCACACGCCAGCGACTAACACCCTCTTCCGTGTCGCCTTCCTGTGAGTCATTGCTACCTCCAGCCACTTCGGCAAAGGTACGAGAACCAAACTTGAATGGAAATCTTGGTGGGGGTCCAGGAATAGAGGATTCAGACATCCTTCAGTAGAGCACCTGCCCCACCACCGCCAGGCGGTAGCCGGGCGACGATGCTCCTCTCAGCTCCTCTCTCTCAGCTCCTCTCCAGTTATACTTCCAACTTTGTTTTTATCCAAGCATTTCAGAGAAGAGTATATGTAACAATACAAAAAAAAAGAGATACATAAAAATATATAAAAATACATATTCTAATCAATATTTGTCTCCAAATTATGCTCACGATGCGCTTGGTGTTGTATCTACTATTTCGTACCACAAATGAATACGAGTCATATAATGAGTGTCTCATCCTCTAGTTTCGTACGATAAATATTGCCACCACCACGTTGGAATGGATGGTACAGCTGTATAGGGTGATGAGGGTGTAAGAAAACTTGCATAAAGTGATTATCAACATGAGTAATAGCTATTTGAATTTTTTACGATTTGAAATTTGAAATTTTTACAATTTAAAATTTAAAATTTTGAAATAGGAAGATGTGCTTTGGGAAGGGTATTTTGGATTTTTTTTCTCCAAAACGGACTAAATACCCGAATCTTCGTGTGATCGGTATAATTGTCGGATTGGGTTCAAACAAAGGACCCCAAGAAATAATAGACAAAACTGATTAAAAATAAATAAAACTAATAAAAAAACAAAACTAAATAAAAATTAAACAATATTGAAAAAAATGAAACTCAAGAAGAACATGAGGGGAATTAAACAAAACTTTAAAAAAAAAACTCACGGAGAAAAGGGAGGGGAATTAAACAAAAGAGCAAAAAAGAAACACGTGGGTATAACAATAAAATTCAAGTGGACAATGGAGGTGTTGGGGGCGTGGGGATGTCAGGGTGTGCGAGTGGCAATTTGTAAAAGATGGGGAGCAGTGGGGCCCACAAGAAGCAACGGTAGTCAAACTATGGAGTTACCCCAGATTTGTCACGTGGCGCTGACGTGATGTCACGGTAAAAACGGTGATTTATGTAACTATGTAAGTGACCATGAGCATATATCTTCAGTACATAGTGAGATATCGATTAGTTGATCTAATTCATCGATGAAATATAATATCGATTAAATTATATTAATTGATCGGTATATATTTACCGATTGAATATATCAATAATCGAATCGGCAGATATCGATAGTGAGATACCGATCAATTGATCTAGCCCATTTGTATTGTATTACTGATGGACTAGATCAACCAATATGTATCTCACTATCAATTAAAGGCATGTGCAACATGATCACGAATAAAAAAAAAACACGCCCCACGTGCAGGTGTCCACGGCGCCTATTGTATTGCCTGAGTGTACGCTGACGTGGATTTTCACATCAGCAAAGAAAGTTTAATTTTAGCATCGAAAGTATTTATCATTTTTCGTCTGCTTTAGAAATAATAGAGAAAGAAAATACGGAAATATGCATGAAATACATTCATACATGTAACCATAAATATATTCTCTTATTTTTCTTTTGCTTATAGTGCAAACATTGTGAACGAATTGGATTTTTAATGGATTGAAATTTTTTAATCTGATGTGCGATTTCTGCCAATTAATTGCCACATCAGCATGCTACCATGTTTATCCTCCAGCTGGTGGAGGTGGTCCGTGTTTCTGTTTCGTATGAGAGGAGAAGAATATGCCACAGAACTCCAATCGGGGTTGGCAACCTGTCGTCGGAATTGTTCTTTGGTTGTGACTTGTTCAATGATCTGTTTGATTCGCTGCATTAGATACTGGATGTCGATGAATGAGATGCAAATGCTAACAAGAATAAGATTGCATAATAACATATTTTTATTGCCAAAAGAAAAATGATCCAACGCACACGGCAAACTCCACGTCCCCACCAGCTGGAGGATTCACATGGTGCTGAACAACCCCCCCCCCCCCCCCCCCACCCCACACACACACCAGCTGGATGATTAACATGGTGCTGCCCGGCTGCACCCCACCCCGGACCACCAGCTGGAGGATTAACATGGTGCTGCATGCCGGCGCCGCGACCCCCACCCCACCCACACCTCCCCGGACCACCTGCACCTGGAGGCCCCAAATGCATTTCCAAGTGAATTGTACGTGGAACTGTGGCCTCTGGGTTTGTGGGTCTTTCTGCAAAGGAAGAGTTGTACGTACGTGGAACTCTGTTAGCACCACCAACCCATCACCGCCTAGCCTAGATAGCTAGATAGGATACTTCACAGCAAAAAAAATCTAGCTAGATATTTAAAGAGAATAGAAGATAGCTTCGTGCATTGAACATGACCAAAATCCCTTTCTATTCATGAATGTGTATATGTTCGGCTAGAGTACGTAGATATGCAAGAATCAAAAGGGATCGAGAACGGATATATATAATTAAGGCCTCATTTTAGATTCATTCTGTACCCATGATATTCGACACGCGCGTGGCACTCAAGGATACGTTTTTGACACGAATATATATATACTAGTGGTGCCTCTGCCACCTTGATAAGTAACCACCAACCTCTCCAATAACTCTCTTCCACTAAATCTCATCATGCCACATAGGCGTCATTTAGGATATTCTTCTGCCACGTAGGACAACAAAAATTTCACTTATGGTAGCCTCATATAAGAATGATATATATTATAATAGCATCCAGTTATTTTTGTAAATTAAAACCAATTAAAATTTGGTAAAAGGGTTACGTATCCGCCTATCTGGTAATTAATATCTATATGGCTATTAATTAAAATAATGAAACAAAATTAAAGAGACCATTTGATATGTGCATGGTCAATGTTTAACTTTATTCTATAGTATTCTTTGACAGCTTTTCTGTTCGAATATTTTTTCCTACTTATATTATGCATAACCACCCCTTATAAGATTGATTTAATTCATACAGTTATATATATTCTATAATTATAATATACTAGGTGGTGGCCCCGTGCCACCTGGCATGGCTAACTGCCCGCCCCCACTATCTCTCCGTTTTTGCTCCTTATAAGGATGACTAGTACACACCTGTGCTCCTGGCACAGTTTTTAGTTATTGTTAATATAAAATTTAACAAACTCCCTGTAGTTTGTCTGGTTAGACGGCTGTGTTGACCCATAGGTGGTCAAGGGTTCGAAGGTTGGTCATAGCTTTTTGTTCACTGCCACCATAAAACATAGCCAATAAAATATAAAATAAAATATTATAAGTCTAACTTAGGGTATATAAAATAAATATAAGTCTTTGCATATTGCATATTGCATAAAATAATATTAATAGAACTTAGGTTGATATGAATTAATGTAGGTTTATATAAAGCAAACTTAGAGAATATATATATAAAGAAACTTAGGGGATATGAATTAATGCAGGTTAACCGTTATTGCTCCTTATAAGATTGATTAATCTAATATAATCAACCTTATATAATATCCAAACTAATTTATTAATCAAATTCAATTTTTATAACCGAATCACCCATGGTTATCCTGTCAGGGGCCCACCTAGTTGTTATATATAGTCCATGGCTATAGAATCTAACAACGGCTTTTCTCTTCATTTGACACTTGGATGCATGAGACAAGGATTTTTAATTTTTTTTTAATTAAGACTAACATCATATATTAACACTTTTATTATATTTGTCCTATATATCCTCATCGTATTTGTATCTTAATTTTTTTTTAGAAAATGCCATATCAGAATGTCGGTATTCCCTATTCGTCGTATCCGTCCTGCCCACACAATAATTTATTAGCCAAAACAATCAGTGTTGATGAATTATCTCATTAATCTGGTCAGGTGGTAGAAATTTCTCATTTTCTTTTAATATAAATCATCTCATTAATGTATAAGTCCAAATAAGTTTAACAATATTGGCACATGAATAATATAATAATATATACCTCATTGAATATGAATTAGTTACATAACCATGTTGATTATATATTTGATGATGCTAATAATCATAAGCGACTAAAATCCATCGAAATATCTTTCCCTCAAAAAAAAGAAAAGAAATCATGATATTTTCCAATTTATTTGGAAAAATAAAATATGATGTTAACCTATAAATATATAAATAATTGGAATGGCATGTATGGTAATATGTTAACACGTCACACCGTCGTTATAAAACTAGACGAGGTCTCATCCCCACCTTTATCTCCATCCTCTACGGATCTATCACGACCTCGTCCACTCCGGCGAGCTCCAAACCCTAACCCCAATTTCCCGGTGAGACGCCATCAAAGCTACTTCGAGGGCTTTATCCTCGCTTCGTGCTTCTATTCTCCTGGTGGTAGATTCATCGTTCAGGGATTAGGATCGTTAAGATAACTCCTCGTATCGCAGGTGTGGAGGGGAGAGCTGTTGGGGAAGTCGATCTCGAATTCATGGAGGCCGCGGCGACCCTTCGATCTCCTTGTTATTCCCGTGGGGTTCCCGATCTCGCTTCGAGGTCGCGCTTTTTGGCAGCTCGTATCGATCCCAGGGGCAGTGTATCCGGTCGATGGATCAAGGTATGTTCTTCAATCATTCATTTGTTGGCTTTAACCCTGATCTATGCCGGAATAAGGATTGTTTTTGACTGAAAAAAACCATCTTGACGGTGAACCCCTTAGTTGTTAGGTTCTCAGGGATCAGTGTGTTCAAAGAATGATCTTTGCGAAAAAAATTTTTTGATTTATTGTTAGAGGGGAAATTTTATAGGTTCTTGCGAATGTATTGATGTTTGGTTGGCTCCATTGATTTCTTGAAGGATTGCCGAGATATTTCTGTATACAAGAAATGGCAGAGGCAATTGGCTCCGATAGCAACCCGGAGGAGCATTGGTAATATCGTTAGAGCATCAATGTCATCCTCCCTGGGCCCTTCGGAATTTCCTTTCTCGATGGCTCCTCTCCAGCTAGAATCGCCAATTGGGCAGTTCCTAACGCAGATTCTTATGGACCATCCACATCTCCTCCCTGCTGCTGTTGACCAGCAGCTCGAGCAGCTCCAGAATGCCCGAGAAGCCGATGAAACCAGGGAAGAACCCACTCCGTCTGGCAGGGATCTCATCTTATTCCGGTAAAATATTCAATCTTTAAACTATTCAGATCATAAAAGAGTATAATAAATAGGCAAATTTTTTAGTTTTTTTACTCGTTACATTGAGTTATGGTAGAAGCATTTTGAATAGAAACGTCATGTTTTCAGTATATATAATAGTTGAGAGAACTATGTTTATGATATTATTAGGAGGATTGCTGAGGTGAAAGAGAACGAGAGAAAAAGAGCATTGGAGGAGATATTATATACTTTGGTTGTTCTTAAATTTGTGGAAGCGGATGTTTCTTTAGTTCCCTCCATCTCCCAGTTGGCTGGCCCTCATGGAAGAGTCAATCACTGGCCATCCGAGGACGAGAAGCTCGAGCGGCTCCACTCTCAGGAAGCTTTTGAGATGATAAAGAGCCATCTTACTTCTATATTAGGGCAACGTCTGCGTGATGCTAGCTCTGTTGCCCCTATAAGTAAGCTTCAGGTCGGGCAGGTTTATGCAGCTTCTGTCATGTATGGATATTTCCTCAAGAGAGTGGACCAGCGTTTCCAGCTTGAGAAGTCCGTGAAGAATCTTCCCTGGGGGTCAGATGATGAAGAGAGAGCCTTTAACCAAGCGATACCAGATGATTCAAGACCTTCTGCTCAGGTTGCATACTCTCACCCTGAGGTTTCTTCCTGGCCATCTCCTAACAGTAGAACTGGCAGCCACAGAACCAAACCATCACGTCTGCGGACCTATGTTATGTCATTCGATGCAGAGACACTTCAGCGATATGCCACAATAAGGTCAAAGGAGACTTTTAGTATCATTGAGAAGCATACTGAGGCATTGTTTGGAAGGCCAGAGGTTGTCATCACACCTCAGGGGACTATCGATTCCTCCAAGGATGAGGTTATCAAAATAAGTTTTGCGGGCTTGAAAAGGCTCATCTTGGAGGCCGTGACATTTGGGTCTTTCCTCTGGGATGTGGAGAGCCATGTTGACTCAAGGTACCATTTTGTGATGTATTAATAGCCCTGGAGGTTAGCTTAAACGAAAAAGATGGCACGCCTGCGGCAACCTTGACTTGGTGAAAGAACATCGTCGTGATCAAGATTGCCACCTCTTGTGAATGGACCAGGCGGGGCATTTGTTGACTTCTAACCCTCTTGTGCTATCAGATCCATTTTGTGGCAAGGGTCTCAGGCTCTGTGAGCTTGGAAGCTCTTGATGTTGACGTGCTATATATATTAGTTTCTATGTATGTATGAGACCTGTTTGTGATATGCTATTTGGCAGAGTCTTTTATCATGATGTATATAGAGGCCACCAACCACCTTTTAGATTTTTAGTTTACTAGTACCTTTCACTGGCATTATTCTTGGATTGAGTAGATTTACCAATTATCTGCTTCACTTGTTTTTGATGTCATGTAGTCATGGTCTATCTCCTAATGTGCTCTATTTTGGCATCTTTTCGAAGTACTAGTGTTGCTAGCTTCAAAGGATCAATATCGGCAAACTTCCCCGTCCAACAACTCATTGAGTGACATGTGGTTTTAGACATTACAACATTGTGTGATATTAATTTATTGCTCGAGAACGAACTAGTTATCCATTTTTGTGAACAACAAAGGTCAATAAGCCCTATCTAGTAGTCCCTCCGTGTGTAAGTTCCTGTAGTTCAGGTAATGGTTGATTGTTCGTGCTTGTTTCTGATGACATAGAGGGGCTTGGCTGGGAACTGTCCTCCAACCCTAAATTGGTGTTCGAGCAGGGCAGATGTCAAGTTTGAGACCTTTGGACTGATTGGCTAAGCATTAGGCATATAACTGCCTGCTGAAAAACTTTTATCTGATACACAGAGCTGTAACTTAGCCTTGATGACAGACATGTTAGCTCCTTGTGAATATTAGGGAAACTGCACAATGCAAATATTTGAAATGAAAAGGCTTGGGGAAATTGCTATTCCAAATTAATAGATGACTAAGAGACTAAGAGACTAAGAGAGATTGTATTTTGAGAACTTATGAAATTGGCATATTCTATGTCCTTGGTGTGTTTTGTTTGATTCTCTTTTCGCCGTGCAGTGAGATGGATAGCTCTACAAGGAACTGCATTTGAGCACCACTTTTGATCAAATAACCACTTCAAAGGAGAATCTTTGGATCTGATTGCGTCAATCGTGGTCCTTCATCTACTATTCGTTGCTTGTGTATTCAATTATCATCTGAGTGTCATCACTGGTTGCCCTGCCTCACAATGCTCCTTAATGTTCTTTGCTTTATTGAATACAGGCCTTCATTTGTGTGCACTTGTATGGATCTATGTGCATGGTTCATCTCTAGTTATCTATTACCTGCTACCCTTATGGGCATTCATATTCTCTTATGCCTTAGACATCCTTGGTTGGTGGTTTTTATTGTTGCACTCTTTACATCTGTCTTTTATCTTAACTTCATCTATTTAACTTGATCTGCACCAGCTTCTATTTTTTGTAATCTTTGGTTCAAGTCCCATGCAAATTCTACCAGACATTGGTTGAGCTGCATGCAAGCTGGTCTACCACATGCATCATAAAAATTTCAATTCTATCATTGTTCAGATGCATGAGAAATTTGAGCTATATGACCAAGGTACTTGGTCTATTCTAGTATGTTGGAATTCTAGCACGTCCTTACTTTTTTACTTCCATGCTATATCCAGCCTCAAGGACATGTATGCCACTGTTGTTATTTTTAAGGAAGTTCCTGCTGTTCTCGCCAACATCATAACTGCTTTTGCTTTGTAGGTATATATAAAGTTTATCATTTCACGAGGGTGTTAACCTATTCTGGTCTTTTGTAGGGTTTTTTTTGTGTTTCGTAATAACCTAATTTGTCAATGACATCTTTATCTTTTTTTCCTGGAAGATGATCAAGATCCATAGATAGGCAGTATTTGCTAATGTTTTCAGGACACTAACATATGCCATTGATGAGTTAGCAACAACAGGTATCAAGTTTACAATTATAGGAGGGTTGGTGTGAAACAGCAGGGAAAAATCAGTCCTGGATAACTGATTGTTATCCTGTTTGGTAGGTTTGTTGTATCCCAAGCGCTAAAATTAAGTATCTGAACATTGCATACTCTGTAAGTGTTGGCATTCATATTGCAAACTTTTTACAAAGATTGCTAGGTAGAAGTTAGCTGTTCTTGAAGAAAGGAACTGAATATAGTCATTGATTAATGGAGTAGCAAGAGATTTATGAACAAGGATCTCTTCTTGGTCACCATCAGCTAGTGTTCGACGTGGACCGAAAGTATGAGCAGAGTTTAGAAGTTCTAATTCAAACTAATGCAGGTAACTTGTCACGCATTTTTCATATACATCTTCTTTTCTTTCTCGTGAAGAGGTTTAATTTCTTCAAATCCTTATGTGTTTGGTGAGATAGATTATGCTTTCTCAAATAGCTTTATAACTTTCGTCTGGAAAGTATCACCTGAATCAATGAGAAGGATAGGTGCTCTCGTGTTTTAAAGTTACATAAGTGCCTGTCTTCATGTTTCCTGTGATCAATGTTCAAGGAGGAAAAGATGAACCTAGCTGAATCCTTAGAGATAAGACCGTGATGCTAGCCATTCACTACTGAAATCCTTTCCTTTAAAAGATTGGATGATGTTTTAGATCCACGCAGATTACAAGTGGTGCCCATGCGACTGCGACCCACGGCTTGCGGTTGCGCGGTTGCAGGTGCAGGTAGAGAGACTTGATGGAGAAAAAAAAAGGAAGAAGAAATGTCTTAATTTTGTGGATTCAGCAAAGACAATCCCTGTAGATCTTTAGCTGAATTCAAACAGTTGAAGCCCTCATGTGATTTTGCTTTTCTATTCAATAGTTGAGCAGGTGATCATGATTTAATCCTCATTTGCTTCTAAGCTATCATCGTCATGATCGTGATCATGATCAGTCTCCCCACTGGGACTCTTGCATCATCATACTCTAAGCCCCCGTTTGGTTTGGGGTCAGGGTTAAGAGGGTTAAGAAGGTTAAGGGGAATATATGGGTAGAAAAAGCGGGGGTAATAAATAGACGTAAGAAAAAATAGAGAGGAATGTGATAGATGGAATAGTAGTAATTTCGTAATTATTGTTTTGGTGTTTAATGAAAAATAGGGATAAAATGGGGGTTATTAATCCCGTTGCCAAACAAGGACTAAAGAATTAGTACACAAATAGAATAACTTAGAAAGGCTAAAGAGTCATCCTGTCTTAGAACTGCAATCAAATGCAGCCGTCTTAATTATATACCAACCATTCACTATATAACAAGCAACACATGATCCAAGATCTCTCATTCCTCCCCTCAAAATCAAACTTTATTATAAAATCAAGTCTATATGGCTAAAGCAAAAGAAGCTAATATCCAAAGCAAGATGTAGAAGGTCACCCTCGTGAGAAAGATTTGAATAACATGGAATGATATGCTTTTTCTATTCCCATCCATCATCATCTAATCCACTTATCAATACATATCTTCAATGCATATTGGTCAAAAAAGGAAGGCTTAACTTTGCGTGCTAAGCCAGGGCTATCAGTGCTGCATGCTCACCATCATGCATGGATGGATCCACCACCCATAACTTCCACCCCTAGCTAGCTTTCCTTTGTGGGAACACAGCTGTGTTCTTGGTGTCTAGATGGAGACATATGTTACTCAACAAAGCCTAGTAAGTAAACCTTATCTCATCAGCAAATTATAATTCCTTTGGGAACGTGTATATATATCGAGGATCATTGTTAATTAGCTGGCTTATTCTCACATGAATTCATAGTTTAGTTTTAGTTTTATTATTTTATTTTTAGTTTCCAATTTTTGGATGCATTTGATTTGCGACTCTGAAAGCTGTTTTTTGAAAATAATAAACAGAAAAAGCTGGAAAAGATAATTTTAGTGTTCGCATGTTTTCTAGAAAACAAAGTTAATCCTGTTTGGAGAAAAGGTTTTCAAAGCTACATATCAAACACATTTACAATACTATTTTTCGTCTCCATAAAAATGGAAAAAAGAAAACATGCAAACATAAAAAATGTGCAGCTTCACAGTATGTTTATTCTACTTTTCACTGAGATAGAGACCACATCAAGACCGCAACACAAATTATCCTATACAGAAGCTTTTTATACCCTGCCAGCACTTGAACCGGATCCACCACAACTCCAAAGTCAAGGATGATTGGATGAAAATAGTACTAAAATGGGTGACAACATGAAAAGTCCTCGTGTTGTACGCCTCCTAAAGCCAAGTTTGGTTCACAATGAGAAATGAAATAGACTGAGAAACGGAGTGATGATGATTGTGTTTGATTGAATAAGGAATGAGAATGAGATCGATGGTTTCATATGTTTGGGATGCACTAATGGACATGAAAATTGAATGAGAATAATGTGTAAATGACCATACTACCCTTGACATATACAACACTTAATATATGCATATTCAGTCATATATATCTACTAGTAAGTCCCCCTGCCACATGATAGGGTAACTACCTTCTCTCTTCACCTTCCCCAATAACTCCTCACTAACCCACTAACTCCCCCTCCACGTAGGATAACTCTCTCCACGTAGGCTCCACATAGGACAACCAAGTTAACTTATAACTATGCTGTTATATAAGGATACTAGTAAATCCCCCTACCACCTGGTAGGGTAACTACCCTCTCTCCTCATAACTCCCCACTAACCCCTCCTAACTCCCCCTAACTCCCCCACTACTACCCCTCCACATCAGCAGCCACATAAGATATATATGCCACGTAGGACGCCAGATAGGACAAACCAAAAAATATACTTCTTAACCATCCTGCTATATAAGGATGATAATATAAAATATAATAGTTTATCTATTTTTCATTTTAACCTTTGGGTTTATTTATATACACATAAACTATATACATATAAAAATATATTGATACGAGTGTAATCCAAATGTGGCGATTTAATTCATCTAAATATCAATATAATTTAATTCAACGGTTGAGATTGACTACTTAAAGGTAATTATGTCATTAGACATCACATTCATCATTCTTTTTTTGATGAGATGAGCCCAAAGGCTAGTACAAAAAAGGTTTACATCAAGCGATCCAAGACCTCTACCCCGTCGTCATAGGTCCAACAGAAAGGCACCCTAGACGATCGACAAAACCGAGCGATACAATCCGCTCTGACATTACAATCTCTAGAAATATGAAGAAAAGAAATGTAATCAAACTGTAGAGCAAGTAACCAAATATCCTTTGCTATGCCCTGTACCTCCATTGGCCACAACCACACCCCATTCAAAATCCTGATCGCGTCCAGTGAATCAGACTCCACCACGACGTTTTTGATCCCTCGAGCACAAGCAGCCCGCATAGCTCGATCAATGGCAATCATCTCGCCTTGAAGAACTGTGCTATTCCCTAGTGGTGCGCCAAAGGCCCACTCCCAACCACAATCCCCTGCTCCACCAACAACTCCAAACCCCGCTAGCCCAGATGTAGGATCAACGGATACGTCCACACGTACCACAACGGAGCCACTCCTTCGCTCAACCAAACTCTCCGGTACCCCGTGACCGACCGTAACCTCTTTTGCGAGCCTCCTAATTCTGCACGCGATCGCCATGACCGTGCCTCCATGGTCGTTAAATACAATCTCATTCCTATCCTTCCAAACCTCCCAACAACTGATGGCCAAGCTTCACTTCCTGTCTCCCACATGAACCAACAAGGAAGTCCATTAGTCCACCGGGATCCCAAGTCAGAAGAACTAGGCCTTCCTTCTCCAACAGAATGTCGAAAACCTCCCTTAAAATTCTGCAGCCAAAGAGAGCATGCAAGATTGTCTCCGGCTCACAACCGCAACGGGGACAATTTTGGTCCGAAGTCAAGCACAACCGCCAAAGGGAGTCACGGACTGCAAGCTTCCCCTTGAGTGCACGCCAGACGAAATGTTGCACTCTAGATCCAACCTTCATCCTCCATATGTTAGCCCAGCTTTCATCACCTATGCAAGCTCGAACCCCAACCTTCTCTTGTATGAGCACCAGATATGCCGCCGACGAAGTGACCCTCCCCGAGGCATTAAATTCCCACCGCCCTGTATCCCTGGTTGGACAGATCCCCCTTTCAAATATATGCCGAGCCAACAATGGATGGAAGTGTTGGAGGACCTTCTCTCTGTTCCATGCTTGCCCCTGCATCAGCTCCCCCACGGTCATAGTCTCAACTCCTGCCGTCGCATCAAAGAAGTGTTGGAGGACCTTCTCTCTGTTCCATGCATGCCAGGGAAGTCTCGGAGCACCATAAATGACGGCTGACTGAAACTTGGCTGCCCAACCCGACCGACCAAACCATGCCCTTTCGAACCTCCTCCGCAGCAAGGCACATTCATCATTCAGACATGAATGAATGGGTCAATAACATGAGGTGGGAGGAATGGGTCATTCCTCGTCGAGGATAAATGAGACATTCCATTCCAATCAGAATGGATGGACGAGCCAAACATGCCATAAGAGTTATAAAGATGCCGGTACAACAAATATCAAGGTGGATGGAGACTTGATAATACACATGTAAGGTCACATATTAATATTAAAGTTCACTATGCTGGATGTCTTCACCTCTAAGAAAGGATACTAAGCTCAACTTATAAGAAAATGTTAGATGTTCACTACAAGGTAAGACAAGATGTGATTTTACTAATATATCTAGAGCCTTTTTTCCCCCCCCTTGTAAAGACAGAGGAGAACCAATGAATAAATATACACACAATTTTAACGTTGGGGAAGCATTTTAGACTTTTTAAAATTCCTAAAAATAAGCATGATATCAACCTAAAAGGAGAAAAGGGCTCGTGGCTAGAGTAGGAAAAAATAATTCTCACGAATCAATAACCATTGGATTTTAATCTGACGGACACAAATTTCATGAGGAACTATCGCTTAAATAAAGGGAGGGAATCCTGTCCGGGCCCCAAGCACATGGGTATTATCCTGTCATCCTGTGCTGCACTCTTTGCTCGCGGGATTACCACTGCTCGCCTAACGGCTAGTTTTGCTGAGGTGGCGTGCAAGGATTGGGCGATTTCATACTGATGCCTGTTTCGTTTTCTCATGTATGTTCGACGTTATAAGAGGCTAATAAGAGAAAAAGAATAATGTTTATAAACTACATACAAAAATTTAGCAAAAGAATAATGACGTGTTTCATCTTTTGCTACATTGATTGGGAACATGATATAATATATATATATATATAGCTTTGAGAAACCATTTGCAACCCTAGAAAGAGAAAGAACCTAAAAAAAGGTCCAAAAGGAAGTCTTTTCTTCTTCCATTACTTCACCTGAAATCCTCCCATCTCCATTACTCTCCTCATGCATCTCCAAGCTTCCTACAAACATCCCACCAAGTCTCCATCACCATTAATTAACCCTCACCTAACCCCCCAAGCCAACAGTAAAAAACTGAGCACATTGGGGTCAGTACCCCTCTTTTCTTTCTCTCACTACTTTTAACTCCAATACCTTTCTTTTCCCCTTCCCACAAGAAACAGAGCCAAAAAGAGGTTCCTCTTTCCCTATAAAAATAACTCTTGCAACCAACTCTGAGAAGCCAGAGAGCAGACAAAGCCACCAATCTGGTGGTGCTCCAAAAACCCAAATAGAAGAAACAAGGAATTTTAGAAGGGATGATGATGATGGGTGGTTCTTCATCGCTTCCTCTGTTTCTCTTCTTCTTGGCCACTTCCTTTCCTATGTTCCTCCTCTGTCATGGCTTCCCTACTGCTCTCCAAGACCTCCCAGTATTGCCCTTTGAAGAGGGGTACACCCAGCTCTTTGGAGATCGCAATCTCATGCTCTTGCGTGATGGAAAGACTGTTCACATAGCTCTGGATGAGAGGACTGGTTGGTCCATGCATGCCATGCCTCTCTTTTTTGCATTGCTCTCCATGGGTTTTCTGGGTCTAATGGAGTTTTTTGATGAGATATTGTTACTACACAGGTGCTGGCTTTGCGTCCCAGGAACGCTACCTTCATGGCTTCTTTAGTGCTTCCATCAAGCTTCCTTCCGATTACACCGCCGGCGTCGTCGTTGCATTCTATGTCTGTCTCTTCCCATGGCTCAATCCTCTTCTGTATCTTGTTTTCTTTCAGTTTTTAGACGGACGTACTAGGCTGTAATCTGGAAATTCCAAACTCTATACTCATATGATTTGATTGACGTTGTTGGCAATGTTGATATCAAGATGTCGAACGGGGATGTGTTTGAGAAGAACCACGATGAACTGGACTTTGAGTTCTTGGGAAACATAAGAGGCAGGGAGTGGAGGGTCCAGACCAACGTGTATGGCAATGGAAGCACTGGCGTTGGGAGAGAAGAGAGGTATGGGCTCTGGTTCGATCCAACTCAAGAGCACCACCGTTACTCCATCCTTTGGAGCCATGATCGGATCATGTAAGCTACGTGAAATCAGACATTATATCATTGTTAATTATACGTGAATTTAACGTTGTGATTTATATGTGATTATATACTTTGTGTTTTTTTTGGTGCGTAATTTGGCAGATTTTATGTTGACAATGTTCCTATCAGAGAGGTGGCGAGAAGCGAAGCCATGGGTGGAGCTTTCCCCTCAAAGCCCATGTCGCTCTACGCCACCATCTGGGACGGCTCCGGCTGGGCCACAGCCGGCGGCCGGTACAAGGTCAACTACAAGTTTGCCCCCTATGTGGCCGAGTTCGCCAAAATCGTCATCCATGGCTGCGCTGCCGATACCAATGGCCGTTCTTCGACATGCAACCAGCCCGGCGGCGATCACTACGACTCTGCAACCATGCCTTCTGATCAGAGATCGGCAATGCGCAGCTTCCGGAGGAAGCACATAACCTATTCCTATTGCTACGACCGTGACCGGTACCCGAAGCCACTACCGGAGTGCTCATTGGACCCTCAAGAGGATGAGCGTCTCCACAGCCGTCGCCACCACCGCCGGGGAAAGGGCAGATACCAGAGTTCAGCAGATGCTGCTATGTGAGCTTGAGGATGATGGACCTCAAAAACTTATAAAATTATAGCTGTACGTTACATACATTCTTGGTGTTGTGTATAGATAGATTTATCACATATATTGTACCTATTTCCAATCGATTACCACCTGTTATTAGTGATGTTATGCACCTGAAATAAATGCGTAAATAAGTGTTGTAGGACATGGGATCACTCATTGCCGGTGTCTCTGCTCCTCTGGATTACTTACTCCGTTGGTCCTGTGCCCTCTTCCTCTTGTCAGCAACCAATAGTCAATAGCTAACAGGATTCCAGATGAGCACATGTGTAGGGAAGTGTGGGGTACCGTGGGTGGGAATTTTGGGCATCAGGATTTGGACGGAGGTGAAGACAGCTAGCTGGTGCCACAAGGACCTAGAATCAATGCAGATTGTTGGAGGATGATTGAAGAATCCTGTTAATAAACGAGATCCCACCGCAAACATGAGATCATGCAGCTACAAAGAAAAGAAGTGATTCTACCGATTGATTGAGGAGATTCCATAAGATCCGGGCAATCAACCACCGATCATAAAATTTTATCCTCTCCATAAGCCAATCTAATCTTGTTTATTATCCATGGATAATAATAAGACAGATCGCATAAATATATTTTTTCCTTATCCACAGCAGCTATCATGTATCTATTTAAACAATGACAATACATGACCCTGCTAAATCTCTATCTTATTTTACTTTCTTCACCTATGAACCAACAAGAGAATGCATTACATCAAGAGAAATTTGCATCATTGTTCCTGATTGATAAAAGAATTATTGAAAAATTTGATCTTGTTTCCAACTCGGAAGAGTACGATACTGTAGACAGGCGATGGTTCGGGAGGATGGTGGCTTAGATCCACACAAAATAACAAGTGCAGGAATGAAGATGGGGAGATCAGATGATCAATATATAAGATTAAACACAAACCTGTCAACTGGTCGTACGACATTTATTATGTAACTGAGAGAGAATGCAGAAGCTTCTGGGCTCGTTTATTCTCTTGGGAACGTTAAACGGAAGGGTATCTATCTTTTTTCTAGCAGGAAGATAAATTAACCAGATTGAGGCATCATTACTAAGGTCAGGCAGCATCCATTCTTCCAATCAGATTGATAAAGTTACGGACCATCATTCTACCTTCGGTAGTTATGATGCTTTCGGGGTGAAACTGCACTCCCTGCAACAAAATTAAAAACCAATCAGCCAAGATAGTCCAGCAGAACAATCATCAAACAGTCATGACAACATCTTGGCGTACAAGGGTTCCAGAGAAAGAAAAGTGAGCTTCTCGTACAACCACCATGAAAAAGGAAACATGTATTCGATTACTAGTGTCTATCTTCCTGAAGGAGCGAGAATATGCCAAGCTATGCACCTAGAATGAAAAGCCCTATCCAATAACTCAAAATGTAAGGGAATAAAAAGAACAAAAAAAACCAGGACAACAGGAATAAGTTTCCTGCAGGGCAGGTGTCTTCCAAGTTCTCATCAATAAAGCCTGCTAAACTCTTCATTCAGATCCCTTGGCTTAAAAGAGGATCCAAAACGCATCATACGGCTATAGCAAAAGCTCCAAAGAAAGTTCTCGAAAGGTATTCCAATTATGGCAAGTTGGCTACAAACAACTACCAAATCAGATCTGATGCACAAGAACATGCCTAAACATAAGAGGACGTTCACGAGCCATCTACAAAATGGGTTTAGAGATTTTAAAAAATATAGACATGTTGATCATGAAAACATATAGACATTGAATACAAAAGGGTACGTCACTTGAAACAAGTAATACATGTCACATTTAAGATATAATAGCTGATAAGGCAGCTAAGCGGGATAAAACACAAACGGGTATGGCTCTCAATTCACAAATCGTCCTAGACGTATTCAGTTAGCTCCCTACTGTAAAATAATCGTCCATGTGTTTATGCATCCACTTAAAATCTATTAGCAAGAAAGATTTTTTGAAACAGCTTGCAGCATTTGTAGGTGCTGCCTTGAGAAACACTTTGTGCTGATAAGGCAGCTAAGCGGGATAAAACACAAACGGGTATGGCTCTCAATTCACAAATCGTCCTACACGTATTCAATTAGTTCCCTACTGTAAAATTATCGTCCATGTGTTTATGCATCCACTTAAAATCTATTAGCAAGAAAGAATTTTTGAAACAGCTTGCAGCATTTGTAGGTGCTGCCTTGAGAAACACTTTGTGTTGAAGGATCTGTATACCAATTTCAACTAAGCATTGGCTGTCACATTAACACATTGATACGAAAAACCATTAATATAAATTTCTTTCCGATTCAAATCAGTTATTTAAAAGATCCTTATGTTCCAAAATGGATTTTTTACTCTATGAGTTTCAATTCATGCACTTTTAAAAAGATAAACCTCAAGAGGCACAGAATTACCCCTCTTGAGTTGTTATTACATCCCCCCATCCTCACACCAGACATAAAGCCAGATATGCTCCTTTTATCTTCTACACACACAAGACCCAACTCAAATGAAAATCTTGTAGCTTCCCCACAGTACATGTAATAAAAGTTGCTCACCTCCAGTATCATTGTACCTAATGGTAGGATGTCTTCGAAGGTCCTATCAAGTTCTTTCAAGTCTCGACTCTTATACTCATACAAAAGCACCATCCACAGTGATTAATGTCAGTTCCAAAACTAATATTTCAGATCTGGACCATCTGGTAAAGGCTAAAATCAATGCAGCAACAATTCAACATAAACTTGTTCAAATGCAGAAAGGATCCAAGGCATATAAGTGTTCAAAAAGCATTAGAGTTTTAACAGATCCTTCAAGGTTTAGCAACTAGCATAAGATCATCTATTTATCCTGCCGGCACTTGACTAGAGATATTAAGACCAGTATTGGAGAACAGCAATATCAATATGAGTGTTTCAATCTTTCACCTCCCTACTCTATTTGGGAGGGCTGTATGGAAATTATCTATTTCATCTTCAATCTTCTCTCGCAATATATATATATAAATGCAATATATTCACTTTTTTCAAATCAAATCACTTCGCAAAACTAGGCCTTTCTGAAATTAACCAAAATGAGGCAAAGAAAATATATCATATTTTAAAATTGAATATGGAATAAAAGTTTATGCTGTACTCTTCAGGTGCCCAATTCTCTTGCACAAGTTGACACTAATAGGTTGTTTTACAGTCGGTTAATTAGAGGCACCCAGATAATTCAAATGCAATCTTGGACCATGGAGTGTAGAATATTGAGTTTAGACCTCAAAGTTCAAATCACCTTAAGTTTATTTCAATGCACGGTGTATAGTGAGCTTACTGGTTGAGTAATCAACCAATTAACGAAGTAGCATAAAAGTTTGCATGCTTAATTGGAAAATAATTTTTGGATGAACTGCATGAACATAAATGTGATAAATAGCTTTATTCCTGCTATTTTTCCTTTCGCATGAAATGGCATCACATAATCTTGATTCCAGCGATGAATTTCAATACTCTTGCTGAAGAATAGCTGATGAACATGAAAAAACTGAAATAATGATAAGGCACTGCACCTGGATATGCTTGTACTTTTTGTGCCGAGCACCCATTATAAGTCCATCAGCAGTCCACGCTGTAACTTCGAGGACATCTGATGGAAAACTCTCTTTTTCAATAACAAGGCTATGATATCTACCAGCCGTGAAGGGGCTACAATAGAAGACGAAAATCTCAGTCGCTTCAATTGATTCTGACTAATGAATCCTAACTAAAAAACAGATAATAGTGCCTTTACGGAAAAATATTGGTTGTCAAAACAGAATTGGTCGCCAAATGAACACATTTTCACATAATAAAAGGCACTTTGAGATTCAAAACAAAAACACAGAAGAAGTGAGTCTTACACAAACAACAGCAGACTCGACAAACAATTTAGCAGATATACAAAGAACTTACTTAGGCAAACCAGCAAACAATGTATCTTCCTGTTTCTCATCATAAAAGACAGGAGAGCTTTTCCCGTGTACAACACCAAAAGGAGAACGTACAACTTTTCCTGCAGATTGATAGCAACCCATAAATTTTGACCTGATAATCACATGTTTAACATGGTTGACTGCATGGATTACTAGCACATTTTGTGCCAATCACAGGCATGATCACTATCGGTACAGTCTGTGCTAGTCACCACAGGTTGTGCCAACACTACATCCAACATGATGACATCTTGTCAGCATGATTAGTGCTGAGCACCACAGACTGTGTCGACCAGTACAAAAATTCATGGCTGAGTCCATTCAATAATTCTCGTCATATAGACTACATACCACCAAAAGCCTCTCCGATACACTGCAAGCCCATACAAACTCCAAATAAAGGAATAGTAGGACCAAGTTCTAGAACAGTTTGCAATGATATCCCAGAATCCTGAGGTGCACCTATACAAAGAGAGGAAAGGTTGGATATGCCATCAATCCCATGATGAATGAAGGAAAATAGTAACTAAAACACTCACCCGGCCCTGGTGAAATAAGTATCCCTCTCGGTTTCATCCTGGAAGATGAAAGCAAGCATATAATCAACATCAAATGCAAACAGAAACAACATTATGCAAAACAAGGATACGAACCATATTCCAACCTTGAACATACGTTGACACATTTACTTACCTCCTAATATCTTCTACAGTGAGATCATCATTCCGATAAACCTCAAAATTAGCTCCAAGCTCCCCCATATACTTCAGAGACAAAAGAACAGAGTGGTTAGAGAGGGGAAAAAAAAACAAAAAATGCTCAGAAGCATATAACTAACTCATGGTGGTCCAAGATATAAAAGAAGACCAAGGGAACCATTAATCAAAACGATTTCCATCGATCAGCATTTGAGGCGTTGCAAAATAGAGGATTCAGAGATTTCCTTTCGTCCCAATGGAGGAATTTTTTATTCGGGGGAAAACATGCTAATTGACAAGCGAACCTTTTTTTCTCCCTATTCCTCTGTTATTTTAAAGATTGAAAACAAAACCTACCACAATCAAATCCTAATAGGTAAAAGAAGCCGAATAAACAGATCAATACCCTAAATTAAGGAAAAGAAAGAGCCAAGAACTATCCAAAGCAATCTCCACATCGCCGCATACCTGGCAAAGATTGTAAGTGAAGCTATCGTAGTTATCAATCACAATGATCGGCTTCTCGTCCGCCGCCTTAACTCCGTTCAAAACCACCGCCCCATCAGCTCCCGACACCGCCGCACACCTAGCCGAGGTCACTCTACCCTTCCTCGCGGCTACAATCCCATTCCAGTTCCCTACCCCAACCAAAACCCAATCAAACCACAAAAACACCTGAAAACAACAAAACTTTATAGCAATAACCCATTAAATAAGCCCACTCGAATCGCCGACGGCGGCGGAAGAGGAGGAGTAGCGGATCCCGGCGGCGAGGCGACGGTGGCCGCTGGCTAGGGTTTGGGGAGGGGGGAGGGGGAGGGAGAGGATCGAGGTGGTCATGGGAGGGCAGTTCAGGAGGTGCGTGGATTTGGCTCATTGGGGGCGTTATAGTAGTCTGTTTTATAGTAGGCGACGGTGGCTCCCTCTCGATGCGCACGTTTTTGCCATGTTTCCCGGGGGGGTTCACTGCTGATGGGTTTCTTACTCGGAAGAGCGAAGACGATACATGTGTGATGTATTTGTATTGAGCAGTGATCGGTGCACAGGCGTGTGCATCTCACGTTATCGAATTGAAAAAAGATTTATGTATATGGCTAAATTACACGTGGCTTATGTGACCATGTATTATTGACTTATGTGATAGAGACCAACGAATGTGAGTGGATCTGGAGCGTTGAAAGTGGTCATGTACGATGCACATGCTTACGTGGCATGTACCCCAATCACTTCTCTATTGAATTTCATATACATGCTTATCGGTAGTGGTCTACCGATAGGCATGTACAACCTATCGGTACCCCACTACCGATAGGTTCATTGTCGATTCATATACATGCCTATCGGTAGTGGGCTACTGATAGGTATGTACAACCAATCGGTACCCCACTACCGATATGTTCATTACCGATAGGTTGTACAAGCTTATCGGTATCCTACTACCGATACATACCTATCGGTAGTAGGCTACCGATAGGCATGTATATGAATCGGTAGCACAACTACCGATTCATATACATGTGAAATGCACATGCCACGTGGGCATGTGTACAAATCATTTCTGTTTTGTATTTGCTTGCTAGCTTGAGCACCGTGTGGGTTTGGCTGACGACCATATGACGTGGCATTCGCGTCCACATGGCTGCTTACATGGCATCTACGTCCACGTGTCGGATTACATGGCATCTCTCCACTCCTCAAAGAGGTATGTTTTTGAGCCCACCTCTTTTGAGGATAGTGGGGGTGGGTGGTTATGTGTGCCAAGTGGCACGGAGCCCACCTAGTACTACAATGTTTGGGGTAGCTTAGGAAAAGAATGTCTAAGAAAAAATAGCGACAATGATGGTATTCGAGAAAAAAAAATACAAAAAATGTAAGTAACTAAAGACTACAGTAATATTTATTTGTATCTCATTATCATCCTTATATGACATGATGGTTATAAGTTAATCATATTGTTATCCTACGTGATATGAATGTCCTAGATGGAGTCTATATGGCATTGATAATCAACATAATCCTGGGTTTATGGGTTTAGTGGAAGGGAATTATTGGATGATTATTGAGTTGGGGTGAGATTGATGGTTATCCTGTAAGGTGGCACCACTAGTTTGATTATATTGTAATATAGCGGTTGTTGGACAATGGACACCATCAGAGTCTAGTCTTGATAGAATAAAATAGACTAACCTTAGTTAGTTTTTGTCCCCCTATAAAATGAAGGACGCAATTGCCTTTCTTAAATTCCTGTTTTGCCATAGCTATTATATCTTGAATGGCTAAAATATGTGTTTAGTCCCTCAACTTTGTTACAAGTCTTTATACAATCCCTCTAGTTTAAAAATTCCCAATTAAATCCCTGGGCATTCCGAATCGTCTTAATTTGGGCCCTCCGTCTAGATGTCGTTAACTGATCTAATGGAGCGGAAAAGACTAATTATTTTTGACCGATTTAGACTGATTTTGACCAATTGAAATTATTTTTTAATTGTTTTTTTTCTCTCGTGTGTGTGTCTCTCCTCTCCCCTGTTGATGGAGCTGCAATCTTCTCCGGCAAGCAATGGATCGACTCCAAAACTGCAGCCTCTCCTAGTCTCCTTCCACTCCAGCGGTCGCTACGCCGGCGATCGATCCTCGCATCAGCTACTCCGCCGCTTCATGGACCTTCCACAGCCACGTCCCCAGCGTAGGCGTTGTAGCCCCCCTGTGCGCTTCGGGGTCGAACCTCTCCGGGCTCATGTAGGCGCTGGTGCCAACGAAGGACATACACGTTCCCAGGCGGCGGCGGAGGATCTTGCTGGATCAGAAGTTGGCGATCCAGACCTCCCCGGATGCGGTGGCGGGGTGGTTGGTGGGCTTCAGGTCGTGATGAGCAATGCGGCTGGCGTGGAGGTGGTTGAGGGCGTTGAGCACCTGGCAAGCCACGGAGGCGACGACGGCTTTCGAGAAGGGATCGTGGCATTGGAGGATGGCGTGGAGGGATCCAACGTCGGCGTACTCGAGGAGGAGGGCGTCGCCGGAGGGTGAGGGGATGGTGCCATGGAGGCGGAGTACGACGGGGTGGTCAGTGCGGCGGAGGATCTCGACTTCGTCACTGTGGTCACGGGAAGCGGCCTCAGAGGGGTGGGGGAACTTGAGGGCGAAGAAGGAGCCATTCTGGAGGTGGCAAACTTGCTAGACGGTGCCACCATTGCTGCTTCGAAGAACTCAGAGGCGCTCGAAATCTGACAAGTGGGAGGAGTGCCTGGAGGTGGATGGATGTGGTTGATCAGGGAAGGGGAGGTTGAGGCGGAACTCGCCGGGCGGAGGGAAGGGTTCCGGCCGTAGGAGATGGAGACAAGAGAGAGAGACGGCATGTGGAAAGTCAAAATAAATTAAAATTGGCCCGATTTGAACGACTTGTGATCCGATTCGATCGAGCCATCGTTAGATCAATAGATAGTGCATGACGGAAGGACTAGATTAAACCGGTTCGAAAAAACTTAAGGATTCAATAAAAAGTTTTTAAAGTACATGACGTACATAAAAACTTTTCAGAAACTTCAGGACTAGAGGCATATTTTAGCCTATCTTGAATAGCCTCATGAAAATGATGATAGCTACGTATAGGGCTTGAACTGCACCAGCCTAATTAAATATGGGATTTCCACCAAGATCTCTTTCTGGAAATTATAATGTTATTTTTTATTGACATGGCGTGACATAAATAATAATCCAATTATTCTCTAAGCTACCATTAACTTTAGTCGAATAAACATTTGATGCGTCATATGATTATAAATAGATCATAATTTTCAAACAACCATAAAATAACTCAACGCATGTTTAAAATGACCCATGGGATCAGTTTTAGAAACCGACTAGTTTCTATTTTAAATTTCATGCAACCGAATAGACGGAGATGGGCCTGAGGTGAGGTCCATGTTTTATTAGTGAAGAAAGAGAGGAAGAAAGAGGTGGGCATATTAGAAAGGGACAGTGAGCATCTTTAAGCAGAGGAGAGAGAGAGAGAGAGAGAGGGGGGGAGCAATTTTGCTAGAGGCCAGGGTCTTGCAAGGGCCTTGCAAGACCCTGGCCTCTAGCAAAATTGCTCCCCCCCTCTCTCTCTCTCTTGGTGGGTAGGTGGGATGGGAAACGTGGTGCAATTAGATTGCACCACGTGGCCAGGGCCTTGCAAGGCCCTTGCAAGACCCTGGCCTCTAGCAAAATTAAGAGGGGGAGGGGGGGAGGGAGGCCCATTATTAAGTAAAGACGGCTTGAGGAGGAGCAAATTACGAGCCACTTTTTGGTACGGGGTTATCCCATTCTTATCCCAAAAATAATAATCATCACTATTTTATTCTCATTTTATCTATCACCATCACTCTATTTTTTCTTATCTCCATTCCTTAACCCCACTTTTTCTAACCCTATTCCCCTTAACCCCACTTTTTCGGGTCCCGTTTGGTTCGGGGTTAAAGGGGAATATGATTAAGGGGGTTAGGGGTAAAAAAGTGGGAATAAGAAATGAGGGTAAATTTAACCCACTTTTGACGTTTGGCTCAGAAACATGGGTAAGTTAATGGGTTAAGCTTAGGATAATGATAAGAATTGTAAAGTGTATAAAATATATAATATTACAACTCTCCAACGACTCTATTTTTTAGTCAGCGAACGCTGACAATCGACCTCAGCACCACTCTCACAACCAATTTTGATTGCAATCAATCCTCAAAAACACCGGCTAACCCATATTTCTCTATTCCGCTATTAAGTTAAGTTTTCGGTATTTGTACGTTGAACCGTATAAAATTTTTACTATTATATTATTACATAAAATAAAGTAAAAATATATTATAATAAAGTATAATATTACCACTCCACCCGTCATGTTCGACGTCTCCACCAATGAATCCCTCTCCTATAAACGCCCGCTTATTTGTCATATCCGGCAGACGCCCGCTTCTCCTCCATCGTCGGCAACGATGCCCCCGTCCTCCATCGGGTCATATGGCTCGGCGGTGTTGATGCCATTCTTGCCCGCACCGGGGCTGCCAGCGACGTACACGTAGCCTCCACCTAGGGCGGACGCGAAGAAGAATCGTATCGCCACATGGCATAGCATGGTGATGTGGCATGGTCGTACACATAAATGCATCATCATGCGGACAAACTTATATTAATATAATAATAATATTTTAATATTTATTATTAAAATAATATAAAGTAAAATAAATTTTGCATGATGTAGACCAATCATGATATGATATGTAGCATGTGAACCCACTTATATTAATATTTTATTATAATAACATATGAATAATATTATTGAATATACTACACATATGAAAAAAAATATTACTATGCGTGTGCAAAAGTTTTTATACGCTCATAAAAACGCATACATTTTTTGTTTATGTGCTCACAAAAAATATTTACATGTAGAAAAACAAACACGAACAAAAAATGTTACCACACACGTAAACATTTTTATACCATCATAAAAAGATTTGCATGTATTTTTAGAAGCGCATAAAGAAGTCTAAGTATGTAAAAGCAATTTCCTATGCGGAGTGTATTAAATAATATCAATAACATATTATTATAATAAAATATTAATATATGTGGGTCCCACATGCCATGTGTTATACCATGATTGGTCCACATTATGTAAAAAATATTATTTTATCATTCTTTATATATTGGCATCATCAAAATAGTATTAGAATAGATGTGATGAGTGTAAATGAGAGAGATAAGCTTAACTTCATTTTTGGGTTTAACCCTTCTTAACCCCAAAAGCTCCCATTTATATATAAGTGTTTGGGAATAAGAAGGGTGTTAAGGGGGTTAATTTCTTACCACCCACCCTCATTGTCCTCTCTCCCCTCCCCTTTATAACTCAGCTATCACGTGTCTCCCTCTCTTTATGACTCAGCTGCCATGCGTGAGAAAATAGATGAGTTAGGATTATGACTTATAAAAGCTGATATTATATAATAGATTAAAAGTTATTCATAAAATGTTTGTTGTTTAGCTTGTACACTACATAAGTGATACATCCTTATACTATACAGCGAAACCAAAATTTAAGTGGTGTTTATAACAGCCAAATTATATTCATAAACAAAGAAAGTGTTAACATCATATGACTCCCTGAAAAAGACTTGAGAGTTAAAAAATTTGGTTGGATTACACACTGTTGGTATGAGGAAAAAAAAAACTCGACGATGCGCATTCACATGTGATGAACTCGTCAAAACTTAACTCATATAATGTTAAAACCCTTCTAAATTAAAAGAACGAGACTGAAGAATTTTTTACTGAATTTTAGTTGGTTCTTAGTAAATTAGATAGCTAATCTAAATTATCATATTAAGCATCCTTATTAAAGCACAAAAGAATTTTTAGTTAGTATCATATAAGTCCTTCGATGCTCACTAAAATTTCACATTAGTCTCTAAACTTTTGATAATATCATATTTCATCCAAACATCCGAAAGGACTTAACAAATAATCTTTTGTTGACCTCCATCCTTCTGTGGGTAAAATGATTAAAATACTCTTAAAGAAAGAATTTTTTTGAATTCCAATAATTATTCCCAGGATATTTTAATCACTTTCACAAATTTTGCTAGAAATAGCTAAAGTGTCTTAGATATATATTAGCACACAAGCTTTTATGTTTCCCATACTTCTCCAGGAAAGGAGTCATTTTAGTCTCTTAAGGAACGGTTTGCTAGGATAGGTTATTCCGGATTAAGAGATATTTTTGTTACAAAAGTTGGGATAATGAGTGGGGATAGACCAAAATTTTTTTTTTAATAAAAATTTAGAAATGATGATACAATCGGGGTGGAGTTAAATGAGGATAGGATAAGATATCCCCATTATTTGGGATGACCTATTTTAACCCATCTTAGTCTTATTTTACTAACCCCATTCTGTTTGAGAATAAGGCGGGGATAACGTGGGGATAACCCACTGATAGCGCTTGAAAAGTGTCGCAGCTTAACGCGTACGATCAAAATTATAAATTTATATTCGAACTTCAAACTAACTACTTTGGGGGTAAATAACAGTGAATCTGAGTCGAATCCACAGGAAATACGTAGGAAAATAATTAAACTACTAAACTCAATCTAAGTATTCCTACCTATAAGTTGAGAAAAGATTCAGAATTGAAATTAAACTAATTTTATATTAAAGATTGATAAATACGAGAAAAAGTACCAGGGAATTCTTAATCAATAACTATGATTCTACCAAGTCTTCCTAGGATTAGAACGAGCTAACTAAACTGAATGGTTTTCATAATGGTTGATAGGTGAATGGCTAGTTTTCCCTATCACTCAACAAGTTCCGGTTAGGATTCATTGTCAGTGAGAGTAATTATCTAAAAGTCAGTGACCTAATGATTGGTTATGATCACTGCTAATGAATCATCTTATTAGGATGAATTCATCGCAAGAAAATAGTATAATATAGATTTAGGTATAAGATCAAGATGGTTCTAACACCTTGAGGTCACCAAATAGAATGTATCAAGGATTAGAAGTTACCTTAGTGGTTCTAGCACTACGAAATCCCTAATATTGAATTAAGATGAATAACGGATTAAGAGTTGGTCATAATTGGTAAGACGTGAAAAGTGCACAAATCACCCTTTTAACGAGATCTTGTTAGTCTTCAAGCAATGCTATTTTGATAGTTTATGATGTATTTCAGGTATAAGAGCCTTCAATGATGATTAGATCATGTTTGGTGCTAAAACGAACAAATAAAGAACATGCGAAGTCAAAGGAGCAAAGGTGGGTCATCTTTGACATCAAAACTGTACCTGCTCAGGAAGAACCAGATGATGTTCCATATATGGTTGGAAAGTTCTGGAAGTCTAGTTTATGGAGAATTTTACGGTTCGTGATTCCGAGTTTCATAGAAGAAGTTACGATATTTTTAGTACCAATGACGCAGTTTGGATGGCAAAAGAGTAAATACCCAGAATAGAAGGATGGATCATCCTCCCCTAAATGATCGATCCTTGCACTGTAGCAGAGGCGACAGAGAGTCATATTTCACATGATTGATCATTCCCTTTTGAATGATCGATCCTACTTGGGCAACCAGTTTTTTGGGTTCAAATGATCGATCTTCACCCCTAATGGTCGATCCATTGATATCAGTTAAGCAAAATCAATGGCCCAGATCTAATTCGGGGAAAAGGATGTTCTTAGGATATAAATAGGTCTTTTCTAGGGTTCAAAAGGGTCTTCTTCTCTCTTGGAGGGGGAGAACAACTTCTTTCTTCTTTTAAACTTTTCTTTTTAGATTCTTTTGGAGGAGATTCATAGCGGAAGAGCTTAATCAACCTTCATCTATGGATCAAACCCTAAAGATGAGTAGCTAAACTTTTTTACTATGGGATTCTTATGATGTAATTAGGGTTTCTACTAGGGATTTCTGAGATCTAGGGCTTGTATACATTATTGATTGACTTATATGGATTGATCTCTATGTCTTTTATATTTTAGTGTTGATTTTCCTGTTGGATATGTGGATTGTTCTCGTTTGCATTTGATTCTAGAGCTTGTGCATGCTAGGGCTTGGTTTGGATTCATCTACTAGGAGTACCATGCTAGTCCCATGGTATCTCAGATGAACTCTTCTTCGTGATTGGGGATTGTATAGTACTAGAACCACAATAGTAGTGCTAGAACCACTACGTTCTATCTCTAATACTTCATATATCCTGTCTTTTTAGATTTGGCCATCTAGATACTAAACCCATCTTGATTCTACACCTAAATCCATATCTTTACTATTACTTGCGATGAATTCATCCTAACCAGAAGATTCATTAGCGGTGAACGTAACTAATCATTAGGTCACTGACTTTTAGGTAATTGTTCTTACCAACAAGGGATCCTAAACAGAACTTGTTGAGAGATAAGGAGATCTAGCCATTCACTTAATCAACTATTAGGAAAGCCATTCAGTGTGATTAATGTGCCCTAATCTTAGGAAGACCTGGTAGAATCATAGTTATTGACTAAGAATTCTCTTGTACCTTTTTCTCGTATTTATCAATCTTTAGTATAAATTTAGTTTAATTTCAATTCTGAATCTTTCTCAACTTATTAGTAGGAATACTTAGATTGAGTATAGTAGTTTAATTACTTTCCTACGCATTCCATGTGGATTCGACTCGGACTCACTGTTAGCTACCCCTAAAGTAGTTAGTCAGTAGTTTGATTATAAATTTGTAATTTTGAGTAGACTTGTTAAGCCACGACACTTTCCAAGCTCTATCAATAATGGTTCTAGCATTATGTGTAATGGTCATAACATCATAAGACTCTTAATCTCGAGAAGAAAATCTTCACATCCATTGTAACGGCCCCAGCCGTCCGGGGCCGCCCAGGGCATGCGGACTCCGTCCAGGATCCACTCGAGGGCCACACCCGACACAATATTGTCCGCTTTTGGCTCACCGTAAAAATATGAGAAAACTTCCCAGTAGGTCACACATCTCAGGACAGCTCCAAGGCACGCTTAACCTTGGAGTTTTCTGACGGATCACTGCCATCACGGCTTTAAAACGCGTTGGTTCTAACATGAATGTTTTGATGATAATCTCTAATCTCAAGCCCTAACATGCTCAAGACTTAGATTTAGGGTATAAAGGAACAAATCATTCATCCACTAATAATAAAATCACACAAGTTCATAAAGAGTTTAAGATCAATCCATGCAAGCCATTCAAAGAGGTATACAAGCCCTAAATCTTAAGAATCCCTAATAGAAACCATAGTTACATCAAAAGAATCCTATGGCGAGGAGTTTAGCTACTCATCTTGAGAGTTTGATTCATAGATGAAGGTTGATGAAGCTCTTCCGCCGTGGATTTCCTCTCAAAAGATTCTAAAAAGAAAAGTTAAAATGAGGAAAAAGAAACTAAGAAAGAGTGATCCCTCTGCTTGGCCTCCAAACAGCCAAGAGAGAGTCTAGAGAGCCCCAAAACCCCTAAAAGATGCATATTTATAGCCTAGGTATCCCCTTAACTCAGATTAGATCTGGGTCTTTGATTTTGCTTAACTACTATCAAATGATCGATTATTTACGGGTGAAGATTGATCATTTGAGCCTAAAAAATTGACTGCATCCGAGGATGATCGATCATTTGAAAGGAAATGATCGATCATTCAAAACATGGCTCTCTGTCGTCTCTGCTACAATATAATGATCGATCATTATAGGAGAAGATGATCTATCATTTGATCTGCGTATTTTCTCTTTTGCCATTCAGACTACACTATTGGTACTAAAAATGTCGTAACTTCCTCTAGGAAATTCGGAATCACGAACCGTAAAATTCTCCAGAAACTAGACTTCCAGAGCTTTCCAACCATATATGACAAATTATCTGCTTCTTTCTGCGAAGGTACAGTTTTGATCTCAAATGTGGCCCATCTTTGCTCCTTTGACTTCTAGCATGTTCTTTATTTGTTCATTTTAGCACTAAACTTGATCTAATCTTCATTGAAGGCTCATATATCTGAAATACATCATAGACTATCAAAATAGCATTTCTCGGAAATTAACAAGATCTCGTTAAAAGGGCGATTTGTGCATTTTTCACGTCTTATCACCCACCTTATCCCCAAACCAAACAATCCCTTAAATGGATGGAGATGAACAATTTAGAAGTATCACATTAGTCCCTCAAAAACTCATCCATATTTTAAGTCATTAATCTATTGCAAATAAAATATCATATTACAAAGACTAAACTGCACTTTATAACATTAAAAATTCAAGTTTTCGCAATCTAGCACATGAACTTAAAAAAATTGCACTCGAGGACCCCGACGTTACAATCTTATGCACTTTAATCCCACCCTCCTGACGTCGTTACATCAATTTCACGGCAAGTTTGTCATGTGCTCGCATCCAACATCGCCGAAGCAAAGTCCATAAATTCCAGGTCATCCTCTCCAGATTGAAGGCTCTTATATGGATAACCTGGAATCGTCGGATTTTACTTCTGCGTCGAACGGTGTTGGATGCGAATAAAACCTAAGAAACCCTAAACAAATCCTTTATATCGTCGAAAGGAATATGAGAAAACAACTTTAAGTGACGGAAACAGTAGCAAAACCATTTGCTGTGAAATTAGAGTAACAACGTCGAGAGGGAAGGACTAAAGTGCATAAGTTTGTAAGGTTGGGTACTAAAGTGTAATTTTTAAAATTCATGGTACTAGATTGTGAAAACTTGAAACTATAAGTACTAAAATGCAATGTGACCAATTACAAAATAAGTCCTAGACTAATATGATATTCTTGTTGTAAATATGTGGTGTGAACACCATATAGGAATATGATGTGAAACCATAAAAATATGCCGCCATACTTGAAATGAATGATCATGTACTTGGGTAACTACTAACATAGAATTAATGAGGGTGGAAATCTTTTTCACTCATGTGTTGAGTAGTTTTGTCATCGTATGTATTCACTTGTCTATAAATAAGCATTTGGTTGATGAATGAAACATAGATCGAAAGAGAAGCATTGACGTTTAAATAAGCCTCGGTCTCCCCCGGCTCCTTCCTAGGAGTTTCCCTCGGCACCGGGGAGACCGTCCCCACCGAGCTCAGCGTCATTGTCGCCGTCAACCAGCCCTAGGCTGAGCAGCTCTCGTCCCCGGAGCCTTCGACCCGAACCGGAAATAGAACAATATGTGTTTTTATAATTAACGTGGCGTCAATGTGGCACCGTCGTACGCTCCGACAAGGTGGTGCGGGAGTTCAACGGGTGGTTTGGACCGGTGGAGGTGGCGTCGTGGAAGCACCAGAGGACGTATCGGATCCGGTTCGCCTAGCCGGACCAGACCCGTCGACGGTTCTTGTGGATCGGGAGCCGAGGATCGGTGACTGGGTTTATATGTGGATTATTAGCCATTGCCACGTGAGCAGCCACATTGATACAACCCCACATAAGGTTTTGTGTAAAAATTATTTTTCTTTGTGTTTAATACGGGGAGTGTGTTATCTAGTATATATTATAACAAATTAACAATTCTAATTTGTTTTTGAAATATATACGCAGGGCATGATAAAGGTGGTGCAGGACGCGGTTTTGGGGGAAACGGCTCGGGGGTCACGCCATGAAACAGTTTCCCTTTCAGCCGACGCCGTGGATCCGACGCGTCCCGCGATTAGGAAAGAGAGAAGGAAATGTTCAACGACTTTCCAAGTATGCCCCTCGCCACCAAATCTTCTTCTCAGAGTCCGCCACCTCTCTCTCTCTAAGCTACCAAGAAGATATAGAGAGAGAGAGAGAGAGAGAGAGAGAGATAATCCCAGCACCATTGCGTGCTCCCCAAGCTAGCGTCCCCAAAACCCTAGCTCCTCTCCCTCGTGCTCACCCAGATCCACCCAATTCCTTCTGTAGATCCCCCTGTTGCTCTCTCTATTTCATACAGCTCGCCAGTGGTTGCCTCGCCCAATCTCGCCGTCGAGAGCTCGATCTCCCCGCGATCGATCTCCCCGCGATCGAGCTCTTCTAGACTGCTTGCGGCAAGGAGATCCGAATCCTTACCTGCATTGTCGGTGATCCCATCCGATCTCTGCGTTTTTTGGGATTATCTTTGGTTTCAGTCGGTGGATCTGGAGATGGAGTAGCTGGATTAGTAGGTGGGATCGGGATCGGATATGGCGGCGCCGTCCGCGAATGCGGTGGTTGTGGACAAGATGCAGCAGTTCCAGGTGGGCGGGGGAGGTGGCGAGGTGATGCACCACCATGGGAGGCAGTGGATCCCGGACGAGAGGGATGGGTTTATATCGTGGCTGAGGAGCGAGTTCGCGGCGGCCAATGCCATCATTGACGCTTTGGTTCACCATCTCCGGATAATTGGAGGGCCCGGTGAGTACGATCATTTGTTTGGGTGTGTCCAGCAAAGGAGGTTTAACTGGACGCCGGTGCTACACATGCAACACTTCTTTTCGATCACGGAGGTTATCGTCGCGCTGCAGCAGGCAGCATGGATGAAGCAGCAGCAGATGAGGCAGTTCGAGCAGCCGAAGGCGGCGGTGGAGAGGGAATTTAGGAAGACGACGTCTTTTGGGTACAGACAAGTGCATCGGACTGAGAACGTTAGGGAGAGTAGTAATTCGTTGGCGGGGTCAAATGCGATGGATGGGGTTAAAGGAGATATTAAGTTGGATAAAGGAGACGCTGGGAAGCGCGAGAGAGAGTTGCAATTATCTGAGGAAAAGGGATCGAGCATTGGGGTGGAGAACAAGGGAAAAGAGGGTAAGCATGGGCAAAAGTATCATTTGTGCTCTTAATTGAGTGAAGTTTGTTTCCGTTTGATTGACCTATGGGCATCACCGTCATGGCTACACATATATAACGTAGTTGTTTGCGTCAAAAAAATAGTCCTATTAAATATTGCTTGAGGATCTCTTGGAAGTTTCTGTTTTTGCCCTTATTAATCAAAATTAGTGGGGTTATTAGAATGAAGCATGGTGAAGTGAATAAATGCGTGGATAATATGGATGATTAGGTATCTTCTATGAGGGCTTGTTTCTGGTGTATTTATGACTAACCTATTCTTGTATTATATTGCAACTAAAAGCTAGCAGATAATGTTGAATCTTTTTTATTTCTTAGAAAACTGGCAAGAATTAAGCTCTAGGAAATCGCCCATAAGTTGCTTGTGGTTTGTATCTGGCCTCGTGCAACCTCATTAGCGATCAAGAATGTTTTGTACTTCTGTTGATTCTTAAAACTATTCCCATAACAGATCATCACATCCTGGCTATTTTGGGAACTTTGTCTGATGCATGTTGATTACATAAAATGTAGGAACCATGAGATGATTGTTCCAAAGAGTGTTTACGATACTGATGTTTCCTTGATGGATTGCAATGTGCAGAGGTTGGTAAGATTCCTATTTCCAGAGCAAGTTGCACTCAAAAGGATGCAAGAGATCCTATTGAGACTGAGTGTGGTAAGTCGGAGACTGTTGTTGTGGATGGTTGTGAGACCCCAAACTCAAGAGGTATGCTCTTCTTGCACTTTATACTGCAGTATCCGCAAATCTTCTGGAAAAACATGGAGATTGAAATGGGTCTCTGATTTTCGTATCTTTCATATATCAAAGTTGCAATCTTTGTGTAATGGAATCTGGAACCATGTATTCTCATAGTATAGACTGGACATTTTAGCAGTTCTTCCATTGTGCCTGAATCATTGCCTTCTTTTGTTTTTACCTCCTCCCCATTGAGGAATGCAACTCTTTGGCTGATTAATAGTTGCAGCCACTTACTGTATTGTCTAACCCAATGATTGAAATGAGCCTATCTAGAGTGCTTTCCCTGGTGATTAATGTTACCAAGAGATGAAACTAAAAGAAAATGAAAATTTGCATTGCAATTGCAAGATGACCTTCGAAAAAGAGTTTTCACATGGCATTCTAATTTTTCTTAGTTTGGTGTGCTTTTTGGCTGGGAAGCTAGAACATGTCTAAATTTTGAGATGTTTCCCTAAAGGCATCTTTCTTCCAGACACTTCATATTGGAATGCCCTATTCACAAGTTTCTTTGACTCATATTGGGCATGGAATGCCATACTCAGAAGTTTCTTGTGTTTGTTATTGGGATAAGGCATCTCATACAGGATTTTTTCAGGGACTAATGGTAATTCTGCTTCTGAAGGCAATAGTGATGCACATCCAAATCAAGATGATAAACATAATTCAATTTCTGCTCCCAAAGTCTTTGTGAGTAATGAAATAAGTGATGGAAAGACGGTAGGTTCTTGCAGACCCTCTCAAAAAATGGTTGTATGTTTCATTTCAAGATAGATATTCCCTTGACCCTTAAAAAGTGAAGAGTAGTCCATTATAGAGCTGCTGCGCCTGCTAGCTATAATCATCTTTAATCTGTAGGTCAATGTTGTTGAAGGACTGAAGCTGTATGAACACTTGTTTGATAGCTCAGATATTACAAGACTTATTTCGTTGGCAGATGACTTGAGAAATGCTGGTCGTCGAGGAGAGTTACAAGGTAAGTTCAATCTATTTATCTTTTCTCGCTTCCTCAGTAAAGCTGCCATTCTTTTGTGAAATGGATCTATTGCTACATAAACTTGCTTGGGAAGTACTCTATTATAGTTACCAAGAAAAGAACCCTCTGCTCAAAACTATTAAGTGGATGATATGCTTATCCATTAAACTGATTTAAAAGCTACATCGGACCTGCATGCTAGAGGATGTTCACCAATCATCTGTCACAATGAAGTCCAAACTGGAGGCATATGTGCAGCATGATGAATAGACATTTTTCGCTCTAGGTAATTTGGCCTACAGGTGCTTATATGTAGTTTATAGACACTGATTGTGGAAATTGTTCAGTTGTCAGATGTATTCAGCCTTTTGGATCTGCACCTTAGCTGTTTTTAATTAGCTTCCTTGGGTTATCTTTGTATTCGATATGTTGGATCTTTGATTGGACACTTCGGTGTCCTAATCACTTTCCTAGTATTATTGCTAAAATGCAACAGCCTAATCTTGGGATCAGTATGGGACAAAATATGAGCCATACTTATGTAAAACCAACATAAGTTTATTTAAGAGAAAGTTACGTAAGAATGCTAGTTACAACATTGTCTTGTAGCCTTATTCTCTCCAATGCATGAGAACTACGATAGGGAAAGCCATTCTTCCTGCTGAGTGGTCTCCAGTAGAAAGTCTTTTTTGGTGTTATCAAAACTAGTTCTCGGGAAAAACCATTTTTAACCACACAATTCCTGGGAATACAACTTGGGATGGAATATGACAAAAACGATAAGGTATACAAGAAAGGAATGAGCTCAAATGGTTTGTAAGAACAAAGATAGGACCATTAAAACAAGGTCAGACACCAATATAGGATCTGGAAAATAGAATTCAGGTCAAAAGGATAGGGGACCAAGAAAACATTCTTCAAGTAACCATTATAGAAAGGGACATAACTTATCCATAAATAAAGGTCAGAGTACATTTTTACCGGCAATCGGAAGGGAGAGAGGAGTCTCTTCCGCATAGATCAAGCTGCAAAATAGGTGACTACTACGTCCTAGCAGATGAAGCTCGGGTTTTGGTAGTTACCAAAGCTTCCCTAGACTGTTGTTAGATGGTACAACCAAACAAAGGGTTCTCATAAACTTGGTTTTGGAGAACTAGTTATCCCTATTGTGGTCTCTTGGAGTATATGCTGGATACTCCTCTTGGATCAGGATTGAGTAACTAATGAACGAAAGAACAAAAAAAAACAAAGAACAAAGAAGAACAGTGTCACAAGAGATTTTTGTGTGGTTCCCTCAACTTGAGGTGCGTTCACGGGCCACACAAGTTTTCACTAGAACATACATGAAGGATTACAAGTACAAACACTTATCTTTCCTCTCCTCTCTACTAAGCTTTTCTCTCTGGGCAGCGTGCCTTCCCTCCGGGCGGCCTCTCTCCTTGGTCTGCTCTCTCTTCTTCTCCTACGACGGCATCTTGCCTCTTGATTTCTCACTACTAACCAAAAGCCCTAGTAGCCTTTATATAGCCTCTCAACAGCACTTATTCAATCAATCTCTCTTAGTCATACCATATGAGTAGTATAATCTATCATAATTAACAGATTGATTGAATCCTTCAATTTAGGAATCCTACATATAGTAGGTCTTGAATAAGAGATATATTAATTAGAGAAAAGCAATCAATCACTACATGCCTAAACCATCTCCAATCACACAATCAATGATGAGATATTAACTCAGGCTAGGATTGGATTAGACTCCACTTTCCTAACAATCACCCACTTGGAGACTGATAATTCTTCCCTTGCATCTCCTCTAGCTAAAATTGGTGTGTGGACCTCCTCCGTCTTCCAGGCTTGAAGACCAATAAAAGCTGAACACAACTTCAGCTTGTCTATTGTCACCGTCTTGGTTAGCATATATGCAGGATTCTCTTTTGTGAATCTTTTCCAATGCAAGCTGTCCATCCTCCAACAATGATCACACGTAGTGGTACTTGATATCTATATGCTTGGTCCTCACATGAAAAGCTGGATTTTTGGCAAGGTGAATTGCACTCTGACTGTCGCTGTAAAGCCTCGAGTCATGTTGTTTTAGGTCCAACTCTTCATGAGTCTCTACAACCATACAAGTTTCTTACATGCATCTATAGCAGCAACATACTCTGCTTTCGTTGTGAAGATGGTCATGATATTCTGCAACTGAGTAACCTAACTCACTGCTGCGCTACCCAGTGCGAACACAACCCGTAGTGCTCCTCCTATTGTCAATATCTCCTGCTAGATCTGAATCAACATATCCTCGCAAGCATATCTTTGATCTGCCATAGCATAGGGCCATCCCAGTAGTACTTCTGAGATACCTCATGATCCACTTGACTACTTCCCAATGCTCATTGCCCGGATTGTTCATGAATATGCTGACAACTCCCACTGCATGAGCTATGTCTGGCCTTGTGCATATCATAGCGTACATCAAGCTTCCTATGGCTGAGGCATATGGAACCTTAGCCATGTGATCTCGCTCCTCTGGCGTTGATGATCCTTGTTCCTTTGAAAGCTTGAAGTGGCTTGCTAAGGGAGTGCTAATTGGCTTAGCACAATCCATGTTGAACCTCTTGAGTATTTTCACCACGTACTCATCCTGTGGCAGGGTCAACTCCTCCTTTGTGCGATATCTACTTATTCGCATCCCAAGGATTTGCTTCATTGCAAACTCCTTCGATAGCTGTCTCTTGAGATTAACAATCTCATCCATGTTTGGTCCGGCCACAAGCATATCGTATACGTATAGTAGAAGGATCAAGTATGAGGTTTTCAACTTCTTGAATTAGCAACAGTGATCGACATGACACTTCGCAAATCCACTTGCATTCATGAAGCTATCGAACTTCATGTACCACTGTCTCATCGCTTGCTTCAACCCATACAAGCTCTTCCTCAACTTGCAAACCATGTTCTCCTTCCCAGCCTCTATGTAGCCTTGCGGTTGGTGCATGTAGATGTCTTCCTCTAGGTTACCATGGAGGAAAGTTGTGTTCACATCTAGCTGCTCCAAGTGTAGGCCCTCAGCCGCGACAATGTTCAACACGGCTTTGATGGTGGTCATCTTGACAATTGGGAAGAATATTTCGGTGTAGTCAATACCTTCTTTCTGCTCAAAGCCTTTCACGACCAATCTCGCCTTGTACCGCTTGCTCCCATTATGCTCTTCCTTCAACCAGTAAACCCACTTGTTGTGTAAAGCCTTCTTGCCTTTCGGAGTGTAACCAACTCCTATATCTTGTTTGATGATAATGACTCCATCTCATCATCCATGGTTAGCTCCCACTTATCCTTGACTTCATCACCCAAAGCTTCCTCGTAGCTTTATGATTCACCATTATAAGCTAGTAGTAGATAATGTAAGAAATGAGAGTACCTCGATGGGGGTTTGACAGCCTTCGTCGATTTCCTCAAGGGTGGAGTTTGGGGCTCATTCTCCTCCTGCCGCAATACTTCCTGTGTATTGGGATTCACTGACTTCAGTACATCTTTGCTAGAAATCTCTTCCAGCTGTACACAATCTTCTTTATGTTTCTGTTGTCCCAGTCCGTCTTTGTGCACAAGGGACTCATCAAAGACCACGTTATTGCTCCTTATAATTTTTCAGTTCTCCATATCCCAGAACCGATAACCGTACTCGTCCGTGCCGTATCCGATAAATGCACATTTCTTGGATTTCGCATCCAATTTGCCCCTCTTATCCGTATCAATTCAGCACATAAGAAATACAATCGAAGGTCCTAAGATGAGAATGTGATGCCTCTTTTCCGGTCCATGCTTTCTATGGTAGACCGAACGCCAAAGGGAATGAGGGACCTCAACTGATCAAGTATGCGGTTGTGCTAACTGCATCTGCCCAAAATTGCTTTGGCAACCCTACATGTATCCTCATGCTCCTAGCACGCTCCAGGATAGTTTTATTCATGCGCTCAACTACACCATTCTGTCTTGGTGTTCTTGGGATTATCGTCAATCTTCTAATCTCATTCGAAGCGCGGAACTCCTCGAAAGCATTGCTGCAGTACTCGCCGCTATTATCGGATTTAAGGCACTTCAACCTTGAGCTTGTCTTGTTCTCTACCATTGTTTTTTTTCACTTTTTGAACTCTTCGAAAACATCTTACTTCTGCTTCAAGAAATACACCTAGAGTTTCCTTGTGGCGTCGTTGATGAAGGTAACGAAGTAACGTGTATTGACGTTGGAATCTACTGGAGTTGGACCCTAGACATCAGTGTGGACAAGTTCTGATCTTTCTGTCTTGTGAGTCCTTGTAGCTACCGTGAAACTGACTTTCTTCTGTCTCTCGAAGACAAAATCTTCATAGAAATCCATCTCTAAGGACTTCAATCCCGCCCGCTTCTGCTTCTTCATCATAATCTTCATCCCCTTCTCACTCATGTGCTCCAGTCGCCGATGCCAAGTGGCTGTATCCACCTATGCTGCACCGACTGCAATTGCATCGTGAGAACCAGAACTCAGATAAAGAGTTTCATCTCTTCAACCTCGAGCTATCACTAAGTTGCCTTTTGTCATCTTTCACGGGTCGTCTGTGAAGCATGTAACTATGCCAGAATCCGATAGCTAACGGACATAGATTAAATTGCTAGTTAGACTAGGCACGTATCTGACATCCTTCAATTTTAGCACTGTCTTGTTCGACTGAGTGATCTGGACATCGTCTTTGCCAACAATGTTACAGGCCTCATCATCACCTAGATAGATCTTGTCGAAATTTCCTCGCACATAGTTGCGAAGCAACGACATGTGTGGCGTGGCATGGAATGATTCGCCAGAGTCCATAATCCACACTTCATTCTTCGACTCCATAGAGTGAATCAATGCATATGAGGGCTCTCCTTCAGTCACGTTCATTGAACCCATGTTGCCATGGTTGCCGCCTTCTGACTGCTTTGGTGCCTTGCAATCCCGCTTGAAGTGACCTTTCTTCTCGTAGTTCCAGCAGCTGTCTTCTCTTCCTTGTCCAGATTTCGACCTTCCTCTTCTTGACTTGGATCTCCAATGGTTCTTATTGTCTTTGGCTAGCTTTCTTCCTTTTTCCTATGTATTTAAGACCGATCCGGATCCACCTCCTGTGATCTCGGCGTCCTTCCTGTGAGCCTCCTCTCCTACGATGCAACTGATCACATCCTCATGCTTCAACTTCGCCGATCCAGTTGAATTGCTCACAACCACAACTAGACTGTTCCAACTCTCTGTCAACTCAATAAAAGAAGAAGAGCACGAATCTCATCATCAAAGACAGTACGAACAGACTCCAACTGAGTGATTAGCTCATTGAAGTCATTTAAGTGATTTACTGCATATCTCTCCTCAACCATCTTTATGTTAAATAGCTTCTTCATGAGATGCACCTTGTTCGAGGTAGAGGGCTTCTCGTACATCCTTGATAAGGTCGCCATCAAGTCTTCGGTAGTCTTCTCCTTGGATACGTTGAACGACACCGACTGTGCTAGGGAGAGTCGAATTGTCCCTAGAGCATTCCGATCAAGGATCTCCCACTCTAGGTCGGTCGTATCCTTTGGCTTGTTCTTCTTTCCTCCAAGGGGGAGGAATAGATCCTTCTGGTAGAGAAATGTCTTCTATCTGCATCTTCTAGAATCCTAAGTTTGTACCGCTGAATTTGCCAATATTGATCTTCCCATCTTCCGACATCGCTCTCGATCACCCATGAACCTATGCTCCTGATACCAATTGTTGTGGTCTCTTGGAGTATATGCTAGATACTCCGTTCGAATCAGGATCGAGCAACTAATGAACGTAAGAACAAAAAAAACGAAGAACAAAGAAAAACAAAGATACAAGATATTTTTACGTGGTTCCCTCAACTTGACCGTCCACACCAGTTTTCACTAGAATATAGAGGAAGGATTACAAGTACAAACACTTATCTTTGGCTCTCTTCTCTGCCGGGCTTCTCTCTCTCCAGGCAGCGTGCCTTCTCTCCGGACGACCTCTCTTCTTGGCCGGCCCTCTCTTCTCCTACGACGGCAGTTTGCTTCTTGATTTCTCATTACTAAACCAAAAGCCATGGTAGCCTTTATATAGCCTCTCAACAACACCCATTCAATCAATCTCTCTCAATCATACCATATGAGTAGTATAATCTACCATAATTATCAGATTGATTGAATCCCTTCAAGGTAGGATTTCCTACATATAGTAGGTCTTGAATAAGAGAGATATTAATTAGAGAAAAACAATCAATCACCACTTGTCTAAACCATCTCCAATCACACAATCAAGGATGAGATTTTAAGTCAGGCTAGGATTGGATTAGGCTCCACTTTCCTAACAATCCCACACCCATGCGATTAGATAGCTACACTGGATTTTAATTTCCCTGGAACCCCTATTGATTTCTCTTCCTATTGTGAAGTCATGTCAGGATGCTATATTTTGGTATTTTTTAAGATCTTTATTGGATATCATCTTCTTCCTCCTTGAGGGTTGTCTATACCTCCTCAGTGCTGGAGAAAAGAAAAGTTACTTTGGTAGCAAAGTTGGGACTTCTAAAGTAGTTGATAACTTTCAGTGCCTTTAATTTGTGAATGACTTCAATGTCCAGCACCTGCCAGTTATTTCTTCTATGACCATGAAATCATGAAAACAGGGCAGACAATTGTGGTCTCAAAGAGACCAATGAAGGGCCATGGCAGGGACATGATTCAATTAGGCATCCCTATTGCTGATGGGCCTACTGAAGATCAAAGTTTCGCTGGTACCTCTAGAGGTAAGTTCTTCCTATTTTTACTTTCCTTTAACAATTACTGTTGAAGTTGTTCCAACCAAAGCAATGTTTTGCTTGTTATTGGAATTTTTTTTTTCCCTCACTTCATATACTAATCTAAACCTCTAGAGCGGAAGGTGGAGGCCATCCCAAGCTCACTGCAGGATATTCTAGATCGCTTGGTCCAGATGCAAGTTTTGACCATCAGACCAGATTATTGTATTATAGATTTTTTTAGTGCGGTATGCTACTGCATCTTACTGGTATTATGTATTTGAAGCTATAAATCACCAACATTGACTATGAGTGTCTGTGCAGGGGGATCATTCGTATTCTCACATGTGGCCACCTTGGTATGGTAGGCCTTTATGTAGTTTAGCCTTGACGGAATGTGACATGGTCTTTGGCCGGACGATTGCAGCTGATCACCGGGGTGATTATAGAGGAGCTCTCAAGCTTTCCCTTTCGGCAGGGTATGCTTATGTTCACCTTATCAGATAGATAAGTTTGATTCTGTTTGGTTTTTTGGCATTTGATTTTGGGCATGCAGAAAACCTTTTTGTTATGTTGGTTTTTGAGATCTGTATTATCCAGAAATCAGATCTATGTCAGTCAAATATCTTAGAGGTATGAGATGCAGCAAAGCGTTAAAACTAACAACATGCTAGATCTGATTGCTATGAGGTTTCGTTGCTAACATAAGAGGGTGTCAGATTCTTGATACAAACCAAGTATTAAGCTGTCTATACTCATACTTGGCAGTTGAATTTAACTGTCATCTTTATTTATGTAAGAGGACTTATATCTTCCTCCCTAATCCTAGAGGGAAAAATCAGCCAGGAAAAGGGACAGCCAGGCTGGCAGGCAGGGAGTATCAAATGATTGCTTCAAAGATCCTCATATATCACGATTGCATCTAGATTTTTTGTCTCTGTTACATAAATTTTGAGCCTCAGAATCCTATTTTGATTAACCTTTTAGAATTTTGACGCGCTCCTTCCATCCCAATTACAGGTCTCTTCTTGTGATGGAAGGCAAAGCGACGGATGTGGCTAAGCGTGCCATTCCTTCTCTGCGCAAGCAAAGAGTCCTCCTGACATTTGGAAAGTCACAACCAAAGAAGATTTTTCCATCTGAAGGATCGCGCTACCCTTCATCAGGTGCCCCTCAACCATCAGCTTGGGGGCCACCACCAATCAGGTCACCCGGCCTGAGCCGTCATTCGTCTGGGCCAAAACATTATGGAGTGGTTCCAACTACAAGTGTCCTGCCAGCTCCACCCATTCGCCCCCCACAGTTGCCTTCACCGAATGGGATGCCGCCACTGTTTGTAGCACCCGCTCCTGTGGCTCCTGCAACTGTGCCTTACCCTGCACCTGTTCCTGTGCCACCTGCATCGGCAGGGTGGAATGCGGCAGCTCCTCCAAGGCACTCGCCTCCCCGACTCCCTGTTCCTGGCACCGGAGTCTTCCTTCCCCCATCTGGATCTGGCCATTCTCCAACATCACCTCAGCCGCCAACAATACCCATATCTGGTGATGCCAGCTATATTCCGGAAGAGATCAATACTGAAAATGGTGCAGAGAAGCCCTACCTTAGCAGCATCCCTTCTCCGAAAAACAGAACTGAGGGGACAGGATCTGCACCCGAATGCAACGGGAGCTCGATTAATGGTGCTGTCGTGAGTGGAAGGATGATGGGTAAGGAAGATCCACAGATTGTTAATGCTAGGAAGAAGCTGGCAAACAACCCAAGAGGTAAAGATGGAGCACAGAACAAAGAGGAGACTGTTGCCAAGTACTAGGGATTGCCTTGATCTGCGCCTGAGTCCGGAGCAAATGTAAAGAGCGGCAGAGGAGGTGCTGGGCAACAGTCTTTCTACTCTGTGATGTAGGATGGATCTCTCTTAATTTGGTAGCCTTTCCCCTGGTGTCTGGATCTTCCAGGTTCACGTTCACGTATCAATTTTTGCTGTGATTGTCGTCAAACTTGAACTATTCATACACACGAACTTCATCTCAAGAGGACTAAAATTTAGCTTGTTGTCTAAGTTACAAGTTGGTATATTGGATGAAAGAAACTGTCTCCATGGTTGGAGAACGATGCCCCTTTACAGGTCATGCATGAATCTACTAAGAACTTGTACTGCTCTCCAGTATTTGGGCTTCTTGGAGAGAAAAATATCAATCTCACCATTGCACGAGTTCTCTGGTTTCCTTCTATATCATTGCCACTTGGCACACTCCTACCTCGATTGGACGAGACCGTGCGATCACGGAAGTCGACGGCTCCGATCTCCCCAGCAACGAGAACACCTGGCCCAAGCCCAGCCCTTCAGCAAAATCGGGTAGGGCCGGGAGAACCGGGCCCAGAGGCGGGAGAGCCGGGCGTCCGATCGCTAATACTCGCGCCACCTTTCCTCGTAATGTTAAGAGGACGGCATTAAAACTAAAGCGACGGAGAGAGGGCTGGGCTTACTGGGAGGAGACGGGATCCGCGCCGTCCCAGATCGATTGCCCGCTTCTTCTTCTTCTTCCTCCGGTGATCGCCTCAGATCGCAGTTCTCTCTCTCGGGTAAATCTCGTCTTCATTTCGATGCTTTTCATGGTCTTGTGACGTTCTTATTTGATCTTTATAAGGTTGTTTCTTATGCTGCGATTTGGGGTTTGAGTACTTGTCTTTTGTTCGTTTGTGTCGTGTTTGGTGCTTTTGATCGTTGCGGTGGGAAATGGCGGGCTTATATATGCTCGTTTAGATGATATGATTGGTTTCTTGATTCGTGATTCGGTTGGGAATGTGTTATGCCGGTTGTTGTTTTTTATTATAATAGTTTCTTTGTTTGTTTGGATTCACGAGCATTCTGTACTTTTTTTTATCAAATGATTTGTATTTGGTGATTCTTGATACTGTTCTTTTGTTTTTCTTTGCGGTCAGGTAAATGATGGCATGCTTTGTTGTTGGATGTGAAAGTGATAGCTTCAGATTATATTCGGATCATGAGTAGAAATGATTGGGTTTATTTGGTCTGATGGATCTGTTTCTAATTCGTTCTTCATATGCATTTTGTTGTTTGTCAGACAATTTGGTCTAGTCTGTTGGTTTTGAGAGCATGGGAATGTTTGGTTTGGATTTACATCATAAAGTTCTTATTGATTCCTTTTACTCTGGTCTCTGAGATCGATGGGAGTGTTTCATTCACATTAAAGTTACAAAACTTCCATTGCTCTTGTTGTAAATCTATTATTGGTATTCTTTTTTAATCTAATTCCTGTGTTTAGCATGGATCTTGAGCAAGTATGTTGGAAGAGGGCCTAAAATATTTTTGCAAAGATGTGCTGTTGGTTAAATTGTACTGGGTTGCTGGTGGATTGTCTAGAGCACCGAGAGTATTTTGCTATCCATTTCGTGCTGGTTTCTGTTCAAGAGGATTTAGTTCTTGTCGTGTACTATATTTCTCTTCTTCCATGCATTTTACATTCCATCAGATTAGGGTAATCCACAGGTGTACTTCTTCAAGGCTTCATCTTAATGGCGAAGTGCAATGAGCATTAATATACTCGATGTCCTTTTGTTCAGCGGGATCTGCTATTTAATCTTTGTAGCTCAGGGAGATGGTATTCATTTTATTTGTTTGCTTTCCTGATCTCAAACTAATATATTTTCATTTTCAGAATAGAAGATGGCGGATGGTGAGGATATTCAGCCACTTGTTTGCGACAATGGAACTGGGATGGTTAAGGTATAACCTAAGTAAACTTTTGTCTCTTACAGTTTTTAAAGCATATTTTTCTGCAATTGTAAAGCTGCTTCTCTAGTAGGAGGATCTGTTTGATTACAATAAGTCAGAAAATCATGGTTTTGGTTGCAGACTGGCTAAAGATTTAGTATATAAGCATGTTTTCTTGCTTATCTTTTCCGTTTTGCAGGCTGGATTTGCTGGAGATGACGCTCCAAGGGCCGTCTTTCCGAGCATCGTGGGGCGTCCGCGTCACACTGGTGTGATGGTTGGGATGGGCCAGAAGGACGCATATGTTGGAGATGAGGCTCAATCCAAGCGTGGTATTCTGACTCTCAAGTACCCAATTGAGCATGGTATTGTGAGTAACTGGGATGATATGGAGAAAATCTGGCACCATACATTCTATAATGAGCTTCGTGTAGCCCCAGAAGAACATCCAGTTCTCCTTACTGAGGCACCTCTCAACCCCAAGGCTAATCGTGAGAAGATGACTCAAATCATGTTTGAGACATTCAACACTCCTGCAATGTATGTTGCAATCCAGGCCGTCCTCTCTCTTTATGCTAGTGGCCGTACTACAGGTGAGAAAAGCCTTTGTTGCATTTATTTCTATAGCTTCACTGTGGCTTTTGGCTCGCTACCACCTTAGAATAGAAAACTTTTTGTGCAGTTAAGATAGCTCTCATCTAGTTTTGGACAAACAGATTTGGAAAATGTTTAACTGATGAGACAAGATAATCTTGGTAAATCATGAAAAGTTTTTGGCAGCTTGCAAAACCAAAACAAAGGAAAAGAATCTATGATTAGAGTCTGTGATCTTCTCCCAACTATTGACTTCTTAAACTAAGATATTAAAGTTTGGAAGGAAGCCAAAACTTCTACAGTGCACTGTATTTTGTATGTTTGTCTGAATCAGTATTAAGGTTTGCACTTTGACACATGTAATGTATAAATATAAAAAGTGCATTTAAAAAAAGCAAATTGCATGTAAAAAAAGTGAGCAATTAACCTATATGAAAAGAAGAAGTACAGTAAGCTACATCTACATCTGTTCACCTTTATTTGCTCATCATACTATCGTGCCGATGGTATTATATTATGAATTATTTTTCCCCTTGTATGATGAACAAATATTATTCTACATTTAGACGTTATTGGTGGATTGACTAATTGGTATGTATAATAAGGACTGAGATAAATTACCTATCCTACTCATCAAGACTATGATTATGATTTCTGATTATGTAACCTAACGATTTGCTCTGATAGTGAAGCGGAAGCTAAAGAAAAAAAGAAGAGAAAATTCTTTTTCATTCAAGATTGATGCTCCCTTCCATGCACAACCCATAGGGCTTAACAAGAGAAGACTCGTGGAAGGAAAAGTTAAAGCACGAATAACAACATAGGAAATGACAGCATAAATATTAGCCAATGGATGGAAGTTAGAGAATTAGATATTTAGGGCAAGTGAACATAGGAAATAGTTGTATACGGAAACAATCTGTGACTAGCCATGTTCTTGCATCATCTGGTAGCTACAGCTACTTTAACTAGCATATTTTTTTATATTTCTAGCCTAAACTTGGTGATCATGATCTTTTGCTTTGTTTTACTCCTATAAGTTTAGTACTATAGCATTGATTGCTAGCTTATGTTGTATGCCTTCCTCCTCTTTTACGTTAGATAAAATGCTCACTGTACAAGCATAGAAGTTTTTAGGTTGCCGATTGTTTTTGGATGATGTTTTCCCATGCCATTGGCTGTTAAACTTTCTTCAGGTATTGTGCTGGACTCTGGAGATGGTGTCAGCCATACAGTCCCTATCTATGAAGGATATGCGCTTCCACATGCAATTCTGCGTATAGATTTGGCCGGACGTGACTTGACTGATGCTCTCATGAAAATTTTGACGGAGCGTGGTTATTCATTCACTACCACAGCTGAGCGGGAAATTGTGAGAGATGTGAAGGAGAAATTGGCATATATTGCTCTTGATTACGAGCAGGAGATGGAGGTGGCCAAGACCAGCTCAAATGTGGAGAAGAGCTATGAGCTTCCTGATGGTCAGGTGATAACCATTGGTGCTGAAAGATTCCGCTGCCCTGAGGTCCTTTTCCAGCCATCGATGATTGGGATGGAGGCTGCAGGCATACATGAGACCACATACAACTCCATCATGAAATGTGATGTTGATATCAGGAAGGATCTATATGGAAACATTGTTCTGAGTGGAGGTTCCACCATGTTCCCTGGTATTGCTGACAGGATGAGCAAGGAAATCACAGCACTGGCCCCAAGCAGCATGAAGATTAAGGTGGTGGCTCCTCCTGAAAGAAAGTACAGCGTGTGGATTGGAGGATCCATCTTGGCATCCCTCAGCACATTCCAGCAGGTTTGTACTATTGAAATCCACATCCTGGCACTATATATACTTGTGGGTTATTTGATTCTTATCTCAATTCCTAGCGAGAATTACTCATGAGGTGTTTCCCATGCCATGCAGATGTGGATTGCAAAGGCTGAGTACGATGAGTCCGGCCCATCGATCGTGCACAGGAAATGCTTTTAGATGTGGATGGGAAGTTAGGAGGAATGAGATGTTATCATGTGGGGGAGATGATGATGATGCCTGATATCTCGTGTTTCTTTTCTTTCTGCTTGTTGCTATGCAGCCAATCCATTCGTTATTGCTTCTTCTCCTTTGCTAAAGATGTTAGAACTCTGTACTTTTGAGAGGCAGCCTATTTGTCCCGGTTTAAAATTTGGGTTTTACAAGGTGTTGCCTTCCTTACTATATATCTCCAATAATAATGTGATCTATCAGAATATGTGATTTGTCCTTGTTGCTACCTCTGGATGGATACTAAAAATTAGCTTTTCCCCTTCATTTGTGATTGAATAAAGTTTTGTATACATGGCTATGTGGCACCTCACTATCGATCTGATTATTGATACATTCAATCGGTAATCGATCGTGAGATATCGATTGATTGATCTAATCCATCGGTATTGGACTATTGATGGAGTAGATCAATTGATCGGTATCCCACTATTGATTTGAAGGTATATGTAATGTACATGATTTGGATCATGTACACAAATCAGCGGTCATGAAAGGTTTCAAGTAACCCTAAATTTGGAAGTTTCTCATGTTTATTGCCCCCAGAATTGTAAATTTTATGTATGTCAAACAGCCATAGGCGCTAATGGTCTAAAGAAGGGCCCCTTTATTAGGTCGTCGAAGCCAAATGGAAGAGGAGCATCCCCGTCTCCATCTCCGTGGCTTCGTCTCCCTCGATCTTTGCAAGGTTTTCTTGCATCCATCTCTCGTTCTCGCTCTCTTGCTCACCCTATCATCTAAAAGCTGTGATTTTTATGCATGGACGTAGGAGCTGGAGTTTATACACCGCAGCTGCGGTACGGTGGGGTACCGTCCAAACGTCCTCTCGACCACCCTCGCCCACCTCGTCGCCACCAACTGCCCTCACCTCCTTATCCCATTCGTCGCCATCCGCGAGAGGCTCAGAGAGAAGGCCGAGGAGCTCTTCGGTTGCCCCTTTGAGCTCTTGGTCGAGTTCACTGGCCTCATCAGGTTAACACTCGTGCTCCATTTTTAATTTTTTTTTGTTTTTGGGATTTTGTGGTGGGAGCGAGGGTACCCATTTCTTGTTCATGATACTGTTCTCCATTAAATATTTCTATTGATTTTATTTTATCATGGCTTCTGTTCTTGCCCTATTCTTGGGGTTGCAAATGGTAGTTGTTAGACTGGGTTTGCTCTTAACCTATCATCATTTATCATGCCTTTGTGTTGCCATCTTCCTCTAGGAGAAGAGAAGAAAAACATCTGTGCCTACTTTGAAACTATTGAACTCTCAGGTTGCGGATGAACTTTATTATTATTATTATCTATATGTCTATATCAGGGGAAGTGGATTCGTTTACTGCTCTGATTAATTAGTGATTGAAGTGTGCAAGTAAATGTGTTAGTAGATTAGATACTAATTGTTTTTCATTATTTGCAGCTGGTGTAAAGGAGCCTATATTGGATGGCACAGCGATGACAATAGGCCTTATCTTAAGCAAAGAGATTTTGCAGTGAGTGCAGCTCCTTGCGTTTGTAGATTGCACTGTCCAGCATTTTGAATTTGTACTTGGCTTTGTCCAGTTATCTAGGTGTATTTCAAGAACAAAGCTGTACAAAGTGCCTTTCCATGGCCACAAAAACTGAGACCTTTATCCACTTTGATTGACTCAAGGTTGATCCAGTTGTTCAATCAAACCAAACTGGCATGGAAGTGGTCCAAGGTTTCTTATTTTGTTGAAATTGCTTTGAGTATATGTGCTTGGCGTAGCTAGAATTTAGAAACTTGCATTCCAGCCTGTGGCTTTATGTCTAGTAGTTTCGATGAGATATTATTGTCAGAACTATTGTACAATCCAGGACTACATCCTTTTTGAAACGGGTTACTAATTTGGGCACTTGCCTACTCAAAATAAGCAGTTTTTGGATGAGAAACTTTTGATAGATTACAAGCTAATCTAAGTCATTATGATACAAAAGTATTTAGGGTATACGCTTTTGTTAGGACGTGATTGATGGTAAGAATCAATATACGATGAGAAGAAAAGTTTTGACCTCAGTAGATTTGATGTGCTTTGTTTCTTAAGAAGATGTATCAGACGCTACATATTGTGGTGTGTACTTCTTGCTCTCTCACCTTGCAACTGCATGCATGTTATAGTATTTCTGACAAAATGTTCATTTCTGGTGAAAGACAGTATGTTACTTGAACAGTCATGGCAAGGATTTCAAAGGTGGAGTTTTCCACTTTCAGGATGGGGAGCCTTCAGCAATTGTTCCAGTTGCAGGGGTAGGTTGTTCAGTGAGACATAAATGTTTCAACCTTATCTATGCAGGATATTATTAGCTTCTGCTCACTTAGTTAGCCAAGTTATGTCAATATAATATTAAATCTTGCAAGTAGCTTGGTATCTGCTAGAAAATAGGTGTTAAAACGTGTGAGGCTGACTATTTCAGTTGATACACCCGGGTTGTCTAAATGTTCTTTGAAATTGGATCTGATCATTTCATGGCTTCCTGCATGTTTTTTTATGTGACAGGATGTCTTGATTTATACTGCCGACAGTCGCAATATTCATTCTGTTGATGAGGTATTCCTTGACATCACTCATGTCTCAATTACCTTTTTCTTTTGCTGGCTATCTCATGCATTTTAATGCATTTTCTTCTTTCATGATGTGGACATCTGATATGTGAAAGTGATGGGGAGTTAATTTTTAATTGTTGAAATCTTGAAAACTATGGTCTTAAGCCAATTGGAAAGAGCTATGTACTGTTTCAGATCTTGGCTTTCTTTAATTGGTATGAAGAGTCGTAACAGAATTAATTGGATATGTCCTTCAAGAAAGATCATAGGAGATCCTTTGCTCTAACCTTGAACGTGTCTTTGGTTTTTGCGAGTATATGTCCGCATCTTTAGATGTTAATATTTTTGCCTTTGTGGGTTTCTCTAAGATTATTGCTTAATAGGTAACTGAAGGTGAAAGACTTACATTAACTCTCTGGTTCACTCGTGATAGCGCCCATGACGAAGATGCCAAGCTCATCACTCTTCTATCAGAAAGGTTATCAAGCACCAAGAGCGATAAAACCGGCTTCTCCCTACCTTTGCCTGCATCTGATAATATGTACTGGTTTTCTAGTGGCAATTTGGGATTTAATTTATGCATTGCCCGACTGCAAATCCTTGGTTACGATATCTATTCATCTAGTGGTAGCGAACAGAACACTTCTGATCCATCACCTGACTCTTCAGAGTTACTTGTCAAGCCAATAAGACTTGGAAGGGATGGTAAAATATTTGACATGGAATTTGTGAACAGCTTGCATGCCCTCCAGGTAACCTCTTCACTGTGACTATTATATCACTTTTGAGCTAGCCATGTTTCTGAATATCTTGAAGTAATTATGATTTCTTGTCCAAAATTTATCGACTATGCTAACTTCCCTGATATCTATTTTGCTTTTGCATTGGCCCTCATGACCAATCTGGATGCTCTGGTATCCTTCTTGTCTTGGATGTCATTTTCTTGTCTCTAATTTGTAACTGTTGCTGAAACATGTTCTTTCTTGTTAAATTTTTTATGAGTGTCGGAGAGTGAACCATTGCAGTGCACGTTGTTTGTAGTGAAGGATAAGCTCGCTTCCACTATATTTATGGATAGTTTCATATGGAAGAAGGTTGCTAGGTCCTTTTCATTTCTGGTATAACATAGATTCTCTGGTTCAGGAGGAAGCATCTCTGAATTACAAATATCTAGTTGTTGCTCTATTATCTAGTTAGCGTGCTGCTAGCTTAGCTTCTCACCTAGTTGGGTATTTCAACACTCATCTTCCATCTTCTGTGGATGCTCATGTCTAGCAAGTTCGTAACTTAAGTAGGAACTGGAAGAGTCAGTAGGATGCAAGAGGAACTTTCCAGTGCTACAAGGAACCAAAAAATGAGTTTCTGCTTGATAATGGAAATATTGAGGATGAAGAATTGTGGATGGCAGCCAACAGGTTTTCATCCTCTTTAGTGCCAATTGCTGCAAACTCTCCTTAGCTAGTTTCATGAGAGTCAATTGGTGATTGGACTTGAATTGCTTCAGATGAGGTTCCAACTATCCACAATGAGAGAAGGTCTAATTTTATCTTGAGTGCTTAGCCTTCTCTCAGCTTTCTGTATGTAGTCTCTGGTTTGAGAAAATCAACTGATGCCCTTTTGAAAGTCAAATGCCTGTTCTTGAAATAGTAATTGTTTTGCAGCTGATAAAACTGGTTTAATTGAGCTCCAACAACTTTTATCACAGAGAGGTACTAGAGCATTATTTTCCTTTGTTACTGAAATTGCGATCTTGAAATTTTACTACAATCTGTGGATAGGTAGCACAATTCTACAGTTGGAAAGCTGAAGAGATGACAGAAGAAAGGAGAAAAGGCTACAATAGTACGAGATCAATGCACCCATCATTACTAGATAACACTAGTTTCTTGGAATTGGTGTTACCATGTGATCACCAGCTTTCTAAGAAGGTCCTAGGCTGCATGCAGTCTGGTGAAGTGCGGCGCTCCTTCGACTGGGATGAGTTTGCTCTAGCAATAAAATTGTGGGAAGATCATGTTCGCCTTTTGCATACGGACTTATTGGCTCTAATGCCATGCTGGGTATCACATCAGACCATCTTCTTTGTTACTTCCTCTGGGCCACAGAAATGCCATGTTAACAACAAAGAACCTTGAGTGTTCTTCATGTGTATCCTTTTGCCCCCAAAATTTTGCGGGTATCTAGTAAACCGTAAACTTATAACTCTTCAATTCTAAGTCAAACTGTGTATATCGAGCCATCAGCTGTTTCTTGTTACATATCATTGCCAATGGAACTTTGAAATTCTGTCTCCGTTCGATATTGATTGTATCACATTTCATTTAAAGGACAATGTGTCTGAGGCAGAGCAACATGCTTGTCCAGCACAGTGGTAGCCATGTGAGTCAAAGTTTTATATGTGCAGGATAAGCAATCTTTTGATGAGGATCAAGTTTTTTTCTTTTTGGGTCCCGAATAAGCCATTTTGGTTGGTAACATGCATGTGGCACTATGAACAGGCAATATCTTCATAATGCGACATTACAAGTGCTTTGCCAGCGCAGAGGCATGGATGGATGTTGGGTGTGTACGTGTGTAGCCATCCTTGTAAAGGTACTACTAAACTATCCACAGCTCTAATGGATATGGATTTAGACTATATCACAAGCCAAGCTGTATTATTATTCATTCAACAATAAGAGACTAATGATACAAGGGTGTCATTAAACTGTAACCCTCTGGTTTCTCTCCTCTTCCTCTCCTATATTGATCCACCTCACAGCTCATGGGTAGCAGCACACTCACAGACTGGTCCTGTATTTATAACTACTGATCTAACACACGTCACTCGCTGCTCCTCTTCTCCGTCTGCTACATGAACAGGTCAGGCTCTTTGGCCGTGCTCCACCGGTACAGTACCTGGCCAAAGACATCATAGAACACCATCTTGACATCAGTCGCAGTCAGCTCCATGGACATGAATCCTTGCCCATCGTAGAAGAACTTCAGCGTGTCCGTGTTGGGAGTGAAGACACCCCTCCATGCCTTTGAACCCCCTCCGCTCGTCAGGTATTGGATCGGACTGCAAAATTTAAGAATGAATTATTGAATCCATAAACTGACTAATTTCAGATGTAGAACTACAAAATATACTAGCAATCTTGAAAGAAGCTTGAAATGCATACCTATCATTGCTGCTAATGTGCTCGAGGCAGTGGTCGTGCCCGTTGATGTAAAGATCGACGCCATTCGCCTGAGAAATTTGAAGGATTAGAACAGAACAATGAAGTTGTTCTACCAAGCAGTTGAATGTGTACAAGAAGCTAACCTGAAGAACTGGAAGAAGCTCTTCCACAAGCTCCTCTGTATCTCCGTGTTCGCTTACACTTCGCAGTGTGTGGTGCCCAAGGACAAACTTCCACGGCGCCGTGGATTCTTTCAGTGCAGCATCCAAATCCTACAAGGTAATGGAGAATTAAATTATGGCGATCAGTTTTAAAAACTCTAATGAATGGGTGACATAATGAGATGTTCAACAATTTATATGTTAAGCTCACAGCCAGGAGTCCTGCGATGTATTGATCACGGGGAGCGACGCCTCTCCAATCATAGTGATCATCCTTTGGATGGTCCCAATACTTGTGATGGAAAGGAGTCGTGTCCACAAAGAAGAAGTCCACTATTCCTGCAGATGTATGAAAGAACTGAAGTTATTAGATTAGAACATTTTGTGTGTTTGCTTCTTCAATCAGCAATTCAGCATGCAGGAGCTTCAAAAAAGCATGCATGCATGCATGGAGAAATCATTCTCAGTAACCTGCATTAACAACGTAAGATCGCATGCAGAGCCATCGGCTATCGAGATTTGTAAGCGCAGGTCTCAATTGCGCAAGAGCATCGCCCTTGTAGTCGTGATTTCCCAGAACTGCAAACGGAAAATAACAGTTGAAAAGTTCAGATCAGAAGAATGAATGGTTCACAGATTAGCCATTGTTGTACGTGCATGGTGGTGATCATGAATGAGCTTCGTAGGTAGGTAGTCACATGGGACTTACTGATATACCATTGCTTCTGCAAGCTCTTGGCGGTGTAGATGTTACTAAACGATGTCTCGAATTGCTTGTCATCGACGCCTGTTAGCCCGTCTTCGTAGAAATTGTCGCCAACGGATATCACAAAGTCGATGTTCAACTGCTCCCCAATTTTTCCCATCTATATAATGAACCACACAAATTAAGTTCCTCTACGGTCAGGGAGCCATGACAAGAACAACAACAATGTGCTTGCAGAATATGATATGAAGAATGGTGAAGGGAAAATAAAGAGTTTTTTAGAATTTGATTAGTAAAATAATTCCCCTAATCTCTTTAAATCCTAAAATATCTCTCTTTCTAAGGTCTAAAAACCATCTGCATCATGTGACTAGCTAATTTATCCATATATGATAGATCACCAAAACCCAATCCTCCAAGCTGCCTGCCGACCTTTTTCGTTTGTAAAGCAAAGAAAGGATATCTTGAAAGAAAGAAAGAAAGATGAGAGAGAAAGAATCCACACAACCAACCAAAACTACCCTCATCATTTACCAAAATTTACCCTTGATGCCATCCCATTAAAGAAACACAAACACCATGTATGTTTGCAGGCCTATATTCTTGGATGATGAGGATCTGGCCTCCTCCAAATTAACCATTCTCAACCCAAGAACCATGTCTAAGATGGATCATAGATACACAAATTAAACACACAATCCAAAACGATCCTCTCCGAAAAGAAAGAGTTCTTTTAGAGTATATATATAGGAAGAAATACCTGATCGGCAACAGAGGATTGGTTGTAGTCGCCGTTCCTCCCCCAGTCTCCGACCACCAGGAAGCTAAGAGACCCATCATTCTTGGTGGGCTGGTGGAGCTTCTGCAGCTCAGCATGGCAAGAGAGGCCGATGGCGGAGGCGATGAGAAGCATGGTGATGGCCAGAGCCATGGGCTTGGATGAGGGCTCAGCCATGGCACTATGTATGAATCAAAAGGTGAGATGACCCAACAGCTAGCTCCTATTCTCTCTATTTATAATAGATGTGTACGTTAAAGAAAAGAAAGAAGGAAGAGTTTTGTAAAGGAGGTTTTGGAGATGGGAAAGGTGTTGAAGAGGGAGTTGTTGTTGTAGTTATTAGCTTGGAAATGGAAATGGGCAAGCCAACAGTATATTTAGCTTGGACTCCTTGCCTTATAAGCCTACCACCAATGGCCGGGTTCCTTCCTCGGTTTTCCATGTCGGTGGGAAACGCGTTTCTAAGGTCACAAGTGAAGGAACGTGCTAGGCTAAACAATTGAACATACCGCTATTTTATTTTATTTCTTTTATTTTTTTGGTCAAGTATTCCTTTCCTTTTGGTCGCCGGTTTCCAACAATTTTGAAGTTTCACACCGCCTCTAATCGATTCCCGTTTCCCTGCACTTTTTATATGTTTCTTGGCCATCCCGCTATTGGATATTTTTCTCTATTATTGTTACGTGTCAGTATTATATTGGTTTCTACCTTCACGAGTTGTGCCTCGCGATTTAAGTTTATAAAATCAGTTGAGACTTGAGATTCGGCGGGGACAATTTGTCGTATTAAGTAATCTAACTCTCGGGTGTACTTTGGTTGACTCATTCCTAACATGGACGACCAGAGGCTTTGCCACGTGCATCAATTTGGGTGGGGCATATAGGAACGGTAAATTGTGCCTGAAGAGTTATGTACAGTTGTGAGATTAATGGGCTGGAATTATCCAATTACGTGTGCGAATATTCGCACGCGGTAATCTGGGAATATTCCTGTCCGGACGCTGTCATCTGAACTTACACGATTGACCTCGCTTTTAGATTCAAATTTCACTTTTGCCATTCTCTATATTTTTTCGTAGCCCATTATTTTAGCTCATATGGTTTTGCAATTAGAGCGACCATTTAATGTCGAAAAAAGATTTGGGTATGTGATTTTTCATACTGCACATGGCTCACGTGGTCATATATTATTGGCTTACGCGATGAAAATCAACAAATGTGAGTGGATCTGAAGCGTTAAAAGTGGCAATGTACGATACACATGCCTACGTGTATGTACCCCAATCACTTTTCTTTAATATTAGGGAATCCACAAATAATGTCATGATTTTTTTTTGGATGATTCTCACCTATGTATCAGATTATGTATGGATGGCTGAGATCAAACTACTCTCTCTCGCCTTTCTTATTTTTTCTCACTTTATTGCTTTTGATCTCAGCCATATGGTTGAGATTGCTATGACAGACAGGGCTGCAATAGCCAACGATTGCAGGAATATTTTTCCTTATTATATATGTTGTATAACTTATACCAATCTCTAGAGTAATTTGTAAAATCAAATTACTTTATCTTTTTTTTTTTGTAAAACATGACCTTTATTTTTATTTATTTAAGGGAATCAGAAAGCTAGTAAAAACAATGAAATAGATCACAGATGTACGCTCGCTACTTAGAAACAGAGATGCCCACAGGCGTTGGTACACCTAGGGGTGAGCAGAACCGAACCGAACCCGAAGAACCGAATTAGTTCGGTCCATTCGGTTCGGTTTTTTAGGTTTTTCGGTTCGGTTCGGTTTTGGCATGTATGAAAAGTTCGGGTTTCGGTTCGGGTTCGGTTCTTTAAAAAAAGTTCGGTTCGGTTCGGGTCAGAACCGAAGTTTTCATACATGTCTTAGCCTATGAACTTATGAACTAAAAAGTTCGGTTCGGTTCCAAAAAGTTCGGTTCGGTTCCAAAAAGTTTGGTTCCAAAAAGTTTGGTTCGATTCAGTTCGGTTCCTTCATAAGTTCGGTTCGGTTCGGTTCTCTAAAAACAGAACCGAAAAAAATTCAGTTCTTCGATTCTGGACCGAGAACCGAATGCTCACCCCTAGGTACACCTGATTCTAATGCTGGTAAAACATGACTAGTTTTCGCGTAAACTGAACTTGCCATGTGTTGATCATCCAAATAAGTACATCCTAGATAGTTGATCTGCGATGATTAATACATGGGGTGTAGTTTTTATAGACAATAATACTCTCTATGTGCTATACATATGGTCAAGAACAATTTTGGTGATGCAAGTCAAATTGTATTCTATTTGTAAACGCATTGTTATAGAATAGTCTAATTTCAACAAAAAAAAAAAGTGTTTCGATCCCCCAAATTAGGAGTAATTTTCTTTGTAAATACACTTTCATGGATTGTATCTTGATCTCCAGTTTATGGATTTGGCCTGTTAAGTGTCCATCGATTGACAAATCAAAAGACAAGTGGATTCAAAAAGAAAATTACTCTATTATCAGGCTACTTAAATTTGTCCTTGGATGTTTAATTCAAGGTTCTACGGTTGCATTAAATTGAAAAATTAGGGTAAAAACAAACGTGTGGGGCCAAATTGAATAATTTTAATGCAATTATATATAGTATTGTATGTACTAGTAATTACGGACTTCAGAGGCGGCAAATTTTAAAATCGTGGTCTAATCAAAGTAGTAGTAACAAGGTTCTAAAAAACACTCTAGGCGGCCGCCTAGGCGCTGGGCGCTCCCCAGCCGTCTCGATTAAGGTCTAGTCGATCGAGCTAGGCGTTCGGTTGAAAATCGGCCGCGTAGGCGGGATAGGAGTACTGATGGGACGTGAAAAGTGTCGCGGCTTAATGCGCCCGATCAAAATTAGAAATTTATCATCAAACTCCTAACTAACTACCTTTGGGGGTAGCTAGCGGTGAGTCCGAGTCGAATCCACAGGGAATGCGTATGGAAACAATTAAACTACTTATCTCAATCTAAGTGTTCCTACAAGGATAATAAAAGAAATGGTTTTGGGTTTTAGGATATGATAGCTAAGAATGCATGTAAATGATTCAATGGATAGAGAGAGGTCTTAGGGAATCCCAATCCGGATTAGGCTCAATCATAGCTTTCTAATGGATCAAGATGCACAATCATATCGAGACACTACAATATCGACTACCTTGCGGCTAACAAAGGTCGTCGCTAACGAATAACCGGATAAGGACTATCCGTCGCAAAAGGTGTATGTTAGAAAGTCGGCGATCGAGGGATTAGCTACGATCATCGCTAACGAGAGGTCGGGTTAGGATCATCTCGTCGCAAGGAATTGGGTTGTATGGAATATGGTAATGGATCGAGGTGGTTCTAGCATCTCGAATCCAAAACACTATAAAAGATAGGATAGATGCTAGGTTAGATGTGGATTGGAGTGGTTCTAGCACAACCAAGTCCCTAACCTAGAGCCAAGACTCCCTTCAACACAAGTGGTCATGGTTCTAGCACAACCTACTCATTGGGGAATATCAACAAACACCTATTGGGCACAAGGTTCTACCTTATGCAAACCAAAGAATCCATCCATCCAACATTAGAATCCCACTACAAAGATATAGAAATGAAGAATAAATTCATACAACTTGTCTCATAAGGATTACAACATTCAAATCCAAAGAAAACTACAAATAAAAACCTAAAACATCATGGTATTCCACTAGGTAAATAGATTAGCTACTCACTTTCGATGAAGAAGCCATGGAGAAGAGATGAATCCTCCTCTTCTTCATCAATCTCCTCCCTCTTGGATGAGAGCTCCCTTCATTGCCCAAGGGGGTTGCCCTTTTCCTTAGCCTCTTCTTGTCCAAAAGAATCCCCAATAAGAGCCCAAAGTTTGGTATTTATAGCCCTCAAGCTTCTCCCCTTCGGATTACATCTGGGCCCTTCATTTTGCTTAACTGGCAATGAAAGATCGATCTTCTAGGGGTGAAGATTGATCTTTTTATCTCGTAAAACTGGCTGCGCCCGCAGAAGATTGATCTTCTATAGGGAGAAGATCGATCTTTTGAATTATTGCTCTCTGTCATCTCTGCTACAGTACAAAGATCGATCTTTTATACACAGAAGATCGATCTTCTGTTCTGCATATTATCTCTTTTGCCATTCAACATTGCGCATTGGTACCAAAAATGCCATAACTTCATCTAGAAAACTCAGAATCATGAACCGTAAAATTCTCCAGAAACTAGACTTCCAGAGCTTTCCAATCATATATGACACATTATTTGGTTCTTTCTGAGAAGGTACAGTTTAATCTTTGAAGTTGACCCATGTACCTAAATGTGCTCAAATAGGCTTGTTTAAGCTCAAAAGTTGATCTAACTTCTGTTGAGCACTCTTGTACTTAAAATACCGTGAAGATTATTAGAAATACCTTACTCGAAGACTAATAAAGGTAAATTAAGGGGTTAATTTATGTACTTTTCATGTCTCATCAAGTACTAGAGGGATATGGAGAATAAGATTTTGAGGCATATGCTTGAAAGTTACTATAATCAAAATTTTGAAAGGAATAGTGTTGTTATTTAAGCTTTATATTTTTATTTATATAATTATATGTAATAAAAATTAAATTTAAATTAAAAAAAATAAAACCGCCTAGTCCCCCCGGCCTAGGCGTCCGACTAGTCCTCTAGGCGCTAGTCCTCGGGCTTCCGCCCGATTAGCACCTAGCGTTTTTGAGAACCATGCCTGTTTGGTTCGAGGTTAAAGGGGTTAAGGGGAATATGTGGTTAGAAAAAATGAGGGTAAAAAAAAAAAGAGAAATGTGATAAATAGAATAGTAGTAATTCCGTAATCATTTTTTTGATGTTTGGTAAAAAAATATGAATAAAATGGGGTAAGCCCGTTAATCCCGTTGCCAAATAAGGGTTTAATATCATGGGATCAGGAGAGAGGACAAGGACGATGAATTACCTGAGAAGAAAGGAAAGAGATGTTTAGAAGTGTGTGCAAAGGATATATAGTACGTAGCGTAGTAGCCTAAAACCCACGCATCATCTATACATAGACGAATTTTGCTACAGGCAAGGACCTTGCAAGGACCTTGTAAGGATCCTGACACGTGGCCCAATCAGCGGGCGCCACGTGGCACTTCCCCCAAAAGACATAATAGACAGGCATTCGGCGGGGAGAGAGATTGGGCGCGCATTTTGATTTTTCACTCCTCTCCCTCTCTCCCCGGACCCCGACCTGCCGTCCCTCTCTCTCCGACGGCGTCGCCGGCTCCGGCTCCGCGGCGTGGCGATCTCTCTCTCCTTAACTCCCCCCACCGCCCCCCTCCTCGTCCTCTCGTCACTCTCTCTCCCGGCGCCGGCGTCAGCAGCCCCCAAGAGAAAAGGAGGTGCCGACCTCTCTCTCTCTCTCATTCTCTCCCTCTCTCTTCCCACCGCCCCCCTCCCCCGACGCCCCCGACCATCCCGACCACCTCTCACCCCAAACTTCGGCGCCTTGCATTCTCTCTCTCTCTCTCCCCCTCCCTCCCCCTACCGCCCCCATCCCCAACCTCCCGTCCCTCTCTCTCCCCGACGCCGGCGTCACAAGCTTTTTCCTGCTATTCTGTTGTGGAAGCAGAAATGCTTGTCGTCCCTTGTCACCATGAAGAATGACCACACTGTACAAAGATCTAATGCATGGGTTTCTTCATAATTGCAGGAATGTTAATGGATCTCGTTTCTCCTTTGTTTCCTTCATCTTTGATTGCAATCATTTGCTTAGGGAGTTTGTCCCGTTCAGTTAGTAAGTTTGTGTTTCTTTTATGCTCTCCTTAGCTGCTATACTTGCTTTTCACATTTGAGATATATGGACTCATCTTGGAGATAATCTAATCATGAATCTATTTCCTGTCATGTGCCTTATTAGCTGGTGTTGCTAGTGGAGCAACGAGAGCTGCACTGACACAGCACTTCTCACTTGAAAACAATGCAGCTGATATCTCTGCAAAGGTATGATGCCCATATTGCTGCTTTGTTGTGAAAGATTTACTGATATGTAAATTCAAGCGAATATGTGTTGCTTGGATATTTGATAAGAGGGTAGTCAAGAGACGCTTGCAACAATGGTTGGAATGGCATTCGGGATGCTTCTTGCTCATGTTACAAGGGGAAATTCTATAGCTAAATAGAATGGTTTTTCCTTTGAATGTTTCAATGGTTTTTCTTTTCGTTTGATACTGAAACAGAGCCGATATATGGTCATTTGGCATAACAGCATTAGAGCTTGCTCATGGTCATGCTCCATTCTCGAAGTATCCTCCAATGAAGGTCTGCTTCAGATTAAAATATTTGGAGAACCATCTGCCTTTTGATCTTGTTGTTTTATGTGTGATTTATCCATGTAGTTGACAATAATTTGCTCTGTAGGTGTTGCTTATGACCTTGCAAAATGCACCACCAGGTCTTGATTACGAAAGAGATAAAAGATTTTCAAAGGTTTGTGTTCTTTATATCCTCTATTTGGCAAAGCGAAAAAAAAAACAATTTACATTGGTTGAAAGTGGTCCATTTTGTAGTCCTTTAAAGAGATGGTGGCTGCTTGCTTGTTAAAGGATCCAAAGAAGCGTCCCACATCAGATAAGCTTTTAAAACATCCTATGGAAAAGAACAAGAGCTACACAGGATTACTTCGATTCACATTCTTTTGCTGTCTAATATCTTTCAACATGCAGATTGAGGTACTTTGGAGTACAGGACAGAAACCACTGCCTGCACTTCATCCTCTCCCCATCAAAGGAAGGAATCTTTACCGCCTTAAGACTATGAGGCAGGTATTATCTGTTTGTGTTCTGCCTCAACCTGTTTCTTTGTTCTTTGGAAATTTGTCTGTTTCAGAAAATCTTGAAGGCTTAGTTAAGAGGGGATCCTTGACTCAGGATCCAATGAGAAATAAGATGCAAAAAGATGCTTATGTACCTGGAGCTCCTCTTACACCCATCGAATACAGGTTTTTTTTTTAGGTCAGGGACTCCACAACGATGTCTGCATTCATATCATAAAACTGATAACTCTTGCAAATCACTTATGGTTTCATATCTTTCTTGTTTATCTTGTATTACGGCTTATCCTCAGGGATGTCAAGAGCATGAAGGTTTCATAATTGAACTCCATAATCGGATAAATGCTATGCCGACTTTGGTTGCATGATTTACAATGGCTCTGTTAAATTTCAATAAATTTCATCAAGCAGATGGAAATGCCATGCTAATTATGTTAGCATTGCCTAGATTTGGCTTTTTCTATACCTACAGGGTTTTGGAATTTTTTAAGGAGCTAATGCGTCCATTTGTGTTTTCTTCATGAATAGGCTGCTAAACCACCACATCAACGGAGGCACTTGTGAGCTTTGAAAGGTGCATCCTAGGTTGTATGTACTCAGTTTTTGCAAGTGCACAACTTTTTTTCAGTGCAGATGACTGGTGAGATATGCAGCAGAAGTGACCAACTTTGAGAACATGGTTGAGGCTGGTGAATCCTAGGAATTGCTTAGCCAAGAGTTGCTTTCTCTCAGCTGAAACTCAACTTGCATCCCAGGTTGCCAATGAACATGTAGCAGCATCAAGTTGCCATCTGTGAGCTTATAGTGTTAGATAACTTGACAGGAATTAATGTGTCTAGTTCTCCCCAGCATTTGCACAAGGGGATATCAGTGTAACTATCTTACCTTGTGTGAGCAGCTCCTTGTATATATGTCTAAGTGAACTATATAGATGCATAGCCAGTTTTTGCAGCCTGGATGCTTTTTCTACCATTTTACTCTGCTTTTTCAATTTTTTGTTTTTTATTTTTAGCAAATACGTGCAACGCTGGGTAGTGTTTGAACGTTTCAAACCGTCTACTATCCAATAAATTGAACCAGAATCGTTGCCCTGGTGGTAGCAAAGAAAAATTTGTATATTAAATCTACTTTTACATGAAAATTTTGTCTCTCATTACAAAGTTGGCCATTTGTGTATAAAATTCTTGGTTATTGAGTCAAAGATTTTCTGACTTTTAAGTAAGAACTCCTGATTAAATTGTAATCATGGAAAAAAATGAGTCTCAAAACCAGTTGCATGATCCACGATCTATAATTTCAGGAAAATGGTCTGAATCATGGCAGTAATGTTTTTTGTGAGTTTTCCCCACTGAACTCCTGGAATCCTCCATGACGGTTGCACCACCTGGCCCCTTGTCTCCATAAACATCCGTACTTTCTGATGCCCTCCTCTGGTGATGCTAATGTTGGCGTTCTGAAATCAAAGGGTTTTTTTTTGTAGACTTGTGTACTCATTCATGCTATGTTCTCTCAAGATGTTTTGAATGTCTTGATATTGACTACTCACTACACTAGAGCATAACGAACACAAGTAAACCAGTCCAGGTTCTTTTCAGAATACTATTTGATATCAGGATCAGCAAATAAAGTTTTACATAGCTAAATAGCTATCCGACCATGACCAATTTGTACCAGTTACCATCCTCTCTTACACTCTTCCAGAAGGCATAGTATTAAAGAATAAAGGAGTATTTTGATACTCGACCTTCAGGAAGCACAGAATCTCCATGTTCTTGCGGTCTTGCCATCACGTAAGATTGTAGCAGTAGCAGCTCCCACTTAAATGAAATAGTAGCCTTGGAGCAGTCTGGCAATTGAGAAGATACTACTTAATTGTGTTCCAGCTGAAAAAAAAACATAGGACACGATTTGGGGCTTGCATGTTTAATGAAAGCAATGAATACTATCAGATCCTGAACTTTCTATGCCATTTGACTCAAACTAAAGCAGTAAATTCCATCAGATCCTGAACTTTATATGCCGATCGACTCCATTATGTGTTTATGGCATGCCTCATTGGGTTCTAAAAGAACTCCGAGGCTGCAAGCACATCATTCTTTAGGGGTTCCTATTCACCAGTCCTGACCAATTAAAAATTACTTCACCTGAAAATTGTGGTGCAACAATAACTTCCCCTTAGAATGAACAGTGATATGAAAGTAAAAAGCTAAGAATAGGACCTTTTTAATGAAAACAGGATACTGCTCATCCATCCATAGACGGCCCTGACCCTCAGTGTGCATAGCCTGGGTTTTATCCATGAGACTCGAGAGAAGAAGTGCATGGATAAAGGATTGCAAAATATCTGCTGGCGTTGAGTCCTTATGGATGATACATCAATAGTCCCCTGCCTCTCGACTAACAAATATTTTACTAGGAAATTTGAAGGAGAGATTTAGCTGGAGTTCCCAATAAGGCAACAGCAAAAATTTGGAAGAAATAAATCAATACCTTTCTGATAGTGAGAACTCGTTGACTGTAAAAGCACAATCCTGCAGTACATGAACTTAAAAATGTTATAGGTCATTTGACGAATTGATGGCTATCCAACCATAATTATCAGCATCTCTTTCAGGCTTAACGAGGCCAGGTGGACAGCCAAAACTCAGAAATCATACCAGTTCAAAGAAAATAAAGACTCACATATCAGGATGTTTAAATGTAGAAACTTTAACTCCTAAGTTTACACGCCTGAATGGCAAGTTAAAGTTACTCGAGCCCCATGAACTGATCCACACAGGCAAAACATGCTCCTTTCTTGAAACATCTTGTGGAGAAAGGACTGGATCAAGAAAGGTGTTAGAAAATCTAGTTTTGCAACAGCCAGCAAGGTGCACAAAGCTAGCTTTATTGGAAGGCGCATGAGAATTGAGAGATCAGGTACTTCACACACAAGTTAAATAAGTTAGAACTTTAATCATATGAGAAGTTCTTGTATATTACCTTGACCACTCTCCATGAAATGATGCAACAATAAAGAGCTTCTTTCACAATTTAGGGTGTTCAGTGAAAGGCACCGCACAGGCTTGTAGTTTGCTGAAATAGAAAGAGGAATTAATACAAAGCATTAATTTTCTTACCACACGAAGGTACGATGGTCTTGAAACACAGAAAAATAAATACGGAAAGATAGTATTGCAAGTCCTAGCACAGTCCTTTTGAATTTAAGATTTAACTCAAGCACGCACCATACATATGGAACAGGGTAAGAAACAGAAATGACACCCAGATAGCTATAGAATTTCCCCTTGTAACATGAGCAAGAAGCATCCCGAATGCCATTCCAACCATTGTTGCAAGCGTCTCTTGACTACCCTCTTATCAAATATCCAAGCAACACATATTCGCTTGAATTTACATATCAGTAAATCTTTCACAACAAAGCAGCAATATGGGCATCATACCTTTGCAGAGATATCAGCTGCATTGTTTTCAAGTGAGAAGTGCTGTGTCAGTGCAGCTCTCGTTGCTCCACTAGCAACACCAGCTAATAAGGCACATGACAGGAAATAGATTCATGATTAGATTATCTCCAAGATGAGTCCATATATCTCAAATGTGAAAAGCAAGTATAGCAGCTAAGGAGAGCATAAAAGAAACACAAACTTACTAACTGAACGGGACAAACTCCCTAAGCAAATGATTGCAATCAAAGATGAAGGAAACAAAGGAGAAACGAGATCCATTAACATTCCTGCAATTATGAAGAAACCCATGCATTAGATCTTTGTACAGTGTGGTCATTCTTCATGGTGACAAGGGACGACAAGCATTTCTGCTTCCACAACAGAATAGCAGGAAAAAGCTTGTGACGCCGGCGTCGGGGAGAGAGAGGGACGGGAGGTTGGGGATGGGGGCGGTAGGGGGAGGGAGGGGGAGAGAGAGAGAGAGAATGCAAGGCGCCGAAGTTTGGGGTGAGAGGTGGTCGGGATGGTCGGGGGCGTCGGGGGAGGGGGGCGGTGGGAAGAGAGAGGGAGAGAATGAGAGAGAGAGAGAGGTCGGCACCTCCTTTTCTCTTGGGGGCTGCTGACGCCGGCGCCGGGAGAGAGAGTGACGAGAGGACGAGGAGGGGGGCGGTGGGGGGAGTTAAGGAGAGAGAGATCGCCACGCCGCGGAGCCGGAGCCGGCGACGCCGTCGGAGAGAGAGGGACGGCAGGTCGGGGTCCGGGGAGAGAGGGAGAGGAGTGAAAAATCAAAATGCGCGCCCAATCTCTCTCCCCGCCGAATGCCTGTCTATTATGTCTTTTGGGGGAAGTGCCACGTGGCGCCCGCTGATTGGGCCACGTGTCAGGATCCTTACAAGGTCCTTGCCTGTAGCAAAATTCATACATAGACCGGCACCCCGGGATGGGACTTTTAGAGAGAGAGAGAGAGAGAGAGAGAGAGAGAGAGAGAGAGGGAGAGGTGGAGTAGTATTCCTATCCCTGATGAATGAAGTGACAACCACGTCTGTTTGTTGCGACCACAGGATCTTAGAAAATAGATCGAGCGGATGTCGCGATCAAACTTCTTCTATCATGTAGAATCAGCATCCGACATAAATGATACAACATATTAGCTTGCTCAACAGTTGTATTCGTCACATTTATTCAAAATCTTGGAAAGCGATTTGAGCCTAAAATTCACCCATGTTTCATGTTAGATTATGAACTTGATCAGACCCGGAATTTTTTGGGCTAGGGATATCCACGCCTAGCTAATTGCCACTCATAATTTACTGTCATATATATATATATATCATCAGCATAGAAAATTCTCACTGCGAGCACTGATCGACGGGGGAAGGGAAATTATCGATGTTTCATGTATTTTGTGATATAATATCATGTCTTCATCTATCATATAAGATAATGTTTTATAACGTGACAAATGAGTCATATGACACATCATAATCAAAGAATAATGGTTGAATAAAAAAAAAAAGATAGTGTGGGGGTTGTTACGTGTGCCACCCGTACTTGGCACGGGGGCCACCTAATAGATTATATAGGACTGAATGATAGGATTTTTTTATTATCAAAATGGACTTTAAGTCCTTATTTTTGACACTATAAGACTCCATGTCTTGTTTGTTTGGAGAATAAGACCCCTAGCTTCCTTTATTCCATTTCTACCCCTACCCCCACATGGTCTCACATCCCATGGGATGTCCATCCAACTTTTAATCCAACATCTCATCATGCCTCTTACAACCATCATAACCCTTTACACCTTGCATTATGCTATTGGGTTTTGAGTGGATAAAATAATAAATAAAAAAACAAACATCTCACGGAGGAAGTCTCTGTCGGCCATGGCTTTTCACGCGTATTAATAGCTCACGCACGTGTTTATGCATACATATAAATATGAACACGTGTATTTTTTTGTCATTTACGATTACTAATTTGTGAACTCCTTGTACACGTAGTCATGAAGACATGCCTGATTTCGATACGTATGGCCAATACGAGGAAATATATTTTACGAATGGCTGGGTAGCTGGTTGTGAGGACCCGTTCCTCTAATCTGGCTTGACAGCGTAGGTCGAGGTCGTGCCATGTTGGTTTGTTTTCGCGTTGAGCATGATCTGGTTGATCGCATTGTTACTTTTGGATCCCAAGGACAATTTGGTAAATTGCATCTTAGCGGTTTATTTCACACCTGCGGAGTGCACACACAACCCTATGTATTGAATTTGTGCTTGTTAGAACCATATGCAAGCTTGAGATTGAAAGATGCGAGCTCATGTGCAATAGCTATCCTTAGGACAACTACCATGCCTCGGATGATCGTTCGTCGGTCCCTAGACGAAGCTTGACGTCAGCACCGCCATGACGTGTCTGGGTAAGGGCACTGAACTGACGTTGGATGATCAATCGGTCTGAGGGAGGATCGATTGGTCCGAGGGAGGATTGATTGGTGACGTGGACGATTGATCGGCCTGTGGAGTGATCGATCGGTCAAGAGCTTATAAGAGCCCGCGGATCGCCTATGTTTCCCCTTTTTTCTTCTTCTCTCCTCTGATCCGTGGATTGGAACCGTTGCAATCTCTTGGGAAGCTTGCCAGGAGGTAGGGGAGCTGATCTAGATCTCCTCTACACGGTTTAATTGAGAATTAAACGTGGATTTAGCTTAGTAAGGTAGGATTCATAATTTCACTTGTTTTTTTATGTTCTTTAGTGATTAGTTGATTGTTTCTTCAATTAAAGTATGCTAGATGGTGCGTTTGGGTTTGCTTAACACATAATAAGAGTTTGGTAGAATTTGATTTGGATTTGATGTGGATTTAAGCAAGATTTTGATAAAGCGTGGAAAGTGTCGTGGCTTAACGCGCTCCTAATCAAAATTAGAAATTTATAATCAAATTTCTAACTAACTACCTTTGGGGCAGCTAGTGGTGAGTCTGAGTCGATCCATAGGGAAGAAACTAGGATTGAAGTGGGATACTAAGTATGGTCGTCTATCAAGAAGTTGGAGGAAAAGATTTAGATTTGAGTTTGAAACTAGACTAACCCAAAATTAATACTAAAAGATGATCAAATATGAAGAATGGCCGAGGGATCCTTAATCAATAACAAGGGCTCAATTAGGTCTTCCTAAGATAAGGGCATGCCAACCAATTTGAATGGTTAAATCCAATTGTCGATAGGCGAATGGCTAGTTCCACCATCACTCGACGAGGATCGGGTTAAGATCCCTCGTAGGCAAGAGCAATCGTCTAAGTATCGGCGACCTAACGATGAGTTGCGATCGCCGCTAACAAATCCTCTAATTAGGAGGGATTCGTCGTGAGAGAGCTAACATGGTATGGATCTAGGTGTGATAACGAGGTGGTTCTAACACCTCGATGGCCAAAACCACAGGGATAGGATGGGTGGAGGGTTAGGAATAGATTGGTGGTGGTTCTAGCACAACAATTTAGTCCAATCTTGGATTAGAATCTTTCGCCATGAAAGAATCCATGGTTCTAGAATGAATCCCTCTCACGAGAGGTTCCATCCAAGCCCTAGCATACAATAAACCTAGATCTAGGACACAATAGGGCAATCCAAGCATCCAAGAATGAAAACAACACTAAATTCATATAGAAATTAAATCCAATCCATACAGCCATTCAAATAAGTAGTACAAGCACTAAATCCTAAGACTCCCTAATAGAAACCCTTATTACATCATAAGAATCCCTAATCTAAGAGTTTAGTGACTCATCTTGGGGGTTTGATCCATAGATGGAGGTTGATGAAACTCTCCTCCCATGGCTCTTCTCCAAAAAGATCTTATTCTAAATCGGGTAAAAAGAGTTTAAAAGAGGAAAGGCTGAGAAAAAGTACAAGAGAAGATCCAAAAAATTCCCCCAAAGGGGCCTATTTATAGCTTACGAGCATCCCCCACTCGGATTAGATCTGGGACGTTGATTTTACTCGGCTGGCACATAAAGATCGATCTTTATAGGGGAGAAGATCGATATTTCTCTTCCGTGTGCTTGCTGCTCCCGTGGAAGATCAATCTTCCTATAGATGAAGATCGATCTTTGTTCTTGAATGGTGGTTGTGTCCCGATGAAAATCGATCTTTCTATGCTGTGAAGATCGATCTTTTGCGCTTCATGTGCTCTTCAGCTTCATAAGGTGATCGATCTTCTCGAAGAAGAAGATCGATCTTCTGAATTGTTGCGCTCTGTCATCTCTTTTGCACGTAAAAGATGGATCATCTCCTAAAGGAAGATCGATCTTTTCAATCCTTGCGCTCTGTCATTGAGGGTGCACATAGATGATTGATCTTTTCATGATGGAAAGATCGATCTTTGTTATTCAGCCTGGATTTCTTCTTGATGTCTTTAAAAGATCGATCTTCTATTCAATAGAAGATCGATATTATTTGTACTAAACTTGCCCAAATGCATTCGTTTTAGCTCCAAACTTGATCCAATCCTCTTTGAGGGCTCTTGTATCTTAAATGGGATAATGGTAATCAGTAAGGCCTTGTTCGGAGACTAACAAGGCCAAATTGAAAGGGTGATTTGTGCACTTTTCACGTCTTATCAGATTTCATCATGTTAATTTTTGGATTTTTGGTTTAATTAGAACATCGGTGTTCTAACATTATTTCCGAGCTGTACGTGCATAATCTCAGTTATTTTTCAACATGAAAGTTGTAGATTGATGAGTTAGCTTTCAATTACAACTGGTTTCATGATTTTTAGATCTAGTTAGAATTTCTAGAAAATTAAATGGTATGTCTGTGTTGAAACAGCATAGTTAGCTTAATTAGAGTAATTAAGTAGTACTTAATTATTCAATTAAGTTGATTCTTGTCTGAGATGATCTTAAGGATCTTAGGAAGAGATCTGCGAAGTTTGGTTTCAATTCAAGTTATTTTTTAAAGGAATTATGCATCATTTACAAAATCTGGATTTTTACCAAAATTATAGGTTTTGATATAATTTAGTTTATCCGATTGATATGGTTTTTGAATATGTGATTCACGGTATGTCGTTGAGTGGGCGTATCAAGTTTCAGGTCAATCGGACAGCTAGATTGAAAAATAGGTTTTTTTCGAAGTTTGCAGTATAGTTGGTCTGGTTTCAATAAATCGACTATTTTAATGTTATTCTCGATATATGTTATTTTATTTGCGGGGAGCTCATGTGTTGCTTGTGGTTGAACCAAGGGAGTCGCACCTCCCTAGGTTGTGTAGAATAAACGCGCCTTAAGTATGCCCTCAACTTTGATTAAAATATTATTATATTGATATCTTAGCTGTTTGATCATTTAGCCGAGGTTGTATCCAGTTTGTAGGCCTGAGTGCATTTATCTGCTTTATCTAGACCCTTGCTAAGTGCATCCTTGGCAAGCTATGTGATGCGCCTAGTCTTGTATGATACTTGGCATATTGTTGCATGTATGAACTCTTATATGTGTGTATGATCGTACATAAATTATTTGCACTAGTTGCATTTCTAGGCTGGCGTGGGCGATAGGTCAATCTCCGATCCGGGGGCTCGAACGGCTCGGAACTAGCCTTAGGACCGAGGTTGGGTAGCAATGTCTAGGATTTAATCTGTTATAATAATCTGATGATTTGAGGTTAATGTTTAGTCGGCTGCAAATTATATTGATTGAGGTGTAGAGGTCGTCCTAAGTTCCAGGCTCAGTCTCAGTTTTATCGTTGGGGGGAGTTACGTATCACCCTGGGTCATATCCTCGTTGTTTCAGCGCTGGTATGCTTGGTTGAGAGGGACGATTGTTGACAGTACCAGAGGTCATCAGGTGCGTGCCCTGGGGTAGGCGGTGCACGTGACGTGTGTTTCCCCTAGAGATGAGGTGAAACCTGGGTCTTTACTGTTCCCTCCCTTGTGAATGTCGTAGTATATAATCCTGCTGAGCTTATTGTTCAATCCTATTCGGACTGCGTTTGGTAGGTGCAGGTGTCAGCTCTTCTTCTGTAACACCCGCTGGACAGGCACTTGGTGGCGCGTCAGCTTCTGAAGGCGCTTGAGGACTTGGGGTCTAGTCACTTCTTTTTAGGATGATAAATATATAATTTGCTTCTGCAAGGAATTTGAGATAGTTTATTTATGATATTTGAGTTTTAGTCTTGTATGAGAAAATTTTGAATCATTTTGACCCCAGATCAATTATTAATTTAGATGTCTTATTTTTATTAAAAATGCGCCAGTGATGATTAAATAGAGTAGGAACCCTCACGTTTCGGTCTGGATGGGTTTTTTTGGGTCGGGGTGTGACACTAGTAGTGACTATGAGGAGCTGTAGGAGTTGTTGGAGGTGTAAGGTATTTAGGGACAACAAAAAGACTTATGGAGCACCAATTCGTCCCGTTGCACCTATATGCCCGGTAGATTTGTCCAGTATAGCACCAGCTCCGTCCGCTACATGATGTTATGTTTATCTTGTGTGTATTGTATGGTGCAATGTAGTACATCTTTTGATACAATGTAAAAACTAATCGTTTTGGGAACCAACTGTAAAAGACGTTATACGTGTATTTTTGTGATTGTATGTGATTTTTTTAAAGAACGCATGTTTATCTAGAGTGGTTGGCTACAACACGAGTTAATGTTGTAAGTACGCATGTAGAGCGGAAACGCGTCCCACTACATGTGTATTTTTTATCTAACGCGCATATGATAGGTGAAATCATGAGTATAACAACATAAACATACTCGTACATTGTAACAACATACAGTTCGTTTATATGTGCCATTGTTACAATGTACGTGTATGTGTATGTTGTTATACTCGTGATTCCACCTATCATATACGTGTTAGATAAAAAATACATGTGTAGTGGCATATATAGAATTTCATACACACGTTCATAACTTTTGTACATGTGCGTAGTCTAAAGATACTCGCGAAAAGAAGCTGAGATATATAGAATTTCATTCACACGTGTCTTATAATTATAGTAGTGCTTCTATAGCTTACCCCTCGGCCTCCGGTGTGAGTCTGTTAATCGTCATCTCTTCCATCGCTTGAGCTAATTTTTCATCTCCGATGAGACATGGTTCGAGAGGTATGTTTAGATCAATGCCACCCAGTCCATGGGGAATAGTTGTTGGCTTTAACAGCGAGTCGTCACTGTCGAAACTGAGACAATGTGGGATGCTTGGTGACTTTCGGTTGCGGCACTCTCACTACATATGTGGCCGTATGCTCGGGTTGATGTGTGTCCTTCTCCTCTTGGCTTGGGTGCCCCATGGAGGTCCTCCTTCGCTTGGTGATTAAGTTAGGGAATGATTCATCGAGGAATGGTTCTAGGGGTTGTCCTGCCTCTATATTTGATTTTCTCTTCATAGCTGCAATTTCCTTTTCAGTCGTATCTAACTTGACATTTGTTGCGGCCAGCTGGCACCCCAACTTGTTCACGTTGATATTTAGGCGCATGATTTCCTCATCTTTCGAGATCCCGACGTGCAATTTTGAGGAACTCCGATTTTACCTGTGTTCTAGAGTAAACATCATATAATTACTAGACATGTACGAACAAACACACAGAATTGCCGAACGCGTACACTATCATGGGTACAAAACAATACGCGTTTCAGTGTATGTGTATAACCAGTAGCGAGGGAAAAAACACAGAAAAAAACATGTTCACGTTGATATTCGTCACGTGTACATTGTTAAGCTGTGTGCCAAGCATTTAATGCGAAGGGACGGGACGACATTTAATACGTCATCTAGCATGACCATTCCATGGATGTCCACGATGTATAGGCAAGGATAGTTTTGAAATAACGATCGTTTGGGGTCTTATTATGAAAAAAATTAGATCAGGATCTTAAAAGTGTTAAAAGCGAAGAGCGCAGATCCTATTTGGCAAAAAAATTCCCTGAATGATACCTCATCATGTCCTGCTCCTACTCACTTAGGTCCAACATTGGTCATGGACCCAACATAGTTGGGCTTGGAGCTTCATCGGCTTGGGGAAAGGCCCACCAGCTACAGTAACAACTGACCGAGTGAGCTCTATAACTGCTTTGACAGCATTGTGCGTGTTTGTTTGAGCGGAGTGAAAGTGAAGGCCAGAAGTAAATATCTTTTATCGAATTTGTCACGTTTGACTCAATTAATTATGAATAGCAATAATGAGGAGTGGGTTGAGGCGAAGTAGGCCGAACTTGACCATTCTTGTAAAGGCTTTTTTACCTCGGAATATTTGTAGTCTGCTCAATCAAACACGAACATGACTTTAGACCAGTAAAGTCCCACTGTAACTCTTGCATAGTCATGTCTTTTTCCACCCTCCTAAAACTTGTCTTCCTGACAAGAGTGTCTGTCTTTGCAAATTAGCATGGCTACGACGAATTAACCCAGTTCACCATGCATCTATAGAGTTTAATTTCTGGGGTTGCTCACCATGCATGATTAAAACTGAGGCTTCCATTAATCAATCAGACTAGATTAGAGGACAACTAATGGTCTACAATATGGAATAAACATGAAAGTGGACCATAGCGTAATTGAATTGCTCAGGTCGTTCCTAATTAAGTTTGCAGAGCACAAAAAGTAGCTCTGAATAAAGGAAAAAGGTTAGCTCTGAAACTCCAGATCAAAGGACTCTTATCTTCTGCTGGAAGTGCTAATGTGATGGACCAGGTGAAGGGTTCTACATATCCTTCTAACTATCATTTTCAAAACTTGATGGCATATGCTATTGGCGCGGAAGCGTCGGATCCTAAATCCTTGATCGAAGTTTGCAAGCCTTAAATTGATGCTCAAACACATAAGCGTAGAAAAACAAAATCAAAAGATGCAAGATAATAGAAAAGCAATAGAAAAGTGAGAGACGGTTCCATATTCTCCTACGTGCACGGGGAGAGCACACATAAAAATCCACTAAGATCAAGAAGATTATCGGGATGCTTGATTGATCTATCACCAAGCCTTCTCTCACCAGAGTCCCTCTTTCCCCCTCTTCTTTCTTTCTTTCTCTTTGTTCTTCTCTACAACCCCCCACCTTGAGAGGGCCGGTACTCTCTCTAGAATGGTTGGTATGGGGTCCTATTTATAGGCTAGTTAGGCTAGTTGATCAGCCATTTAGTGGGGAGGTGAATAGACTCGTCACGTGCGCACCCACATGGACACACACGTCACCATTGCTAATGCCGGTCCGACAAACGACCTGCCGAAGGTGGGTGGTCAGCGGGTGACAGCCGGTGGCACACACGCATGCACATGTGATAAGTCACAAAATATGCATAATTCACCCATTCAATTGGGCTTTGTTAGCTCTCAAGCAATGTATTTTTAATATCTTTTTATATGGTTTCAGGTACAAGAGCTTGCAAAGAGAGTTGCATCGATTTTAAGCCAAAAGACATCAATTACACAGATTCAGCCATATTCGGATCGATCCAGAATATTTGGATCGATTCAGAATATTTGGATCGATCCCAAAAGTCTGGATCGATCCAAAATCCTTTTTCAGGGAGCTATGACTCTCTGTTACACATTGGATCGATCCATACCTATAATGGATCGATCCAGAATATTTGGATCGATCCCAAAAGTCTGGATTGATCCAGAATCATTTTCCAGGGAGCCATGACTCTCTGTTACGTATCGGATCGATCCAGACCTAAAATAGATTGATCCAAGCCGTTAGAAACTCAAATATCTACATCTTGGATCGATTCAAACCTATTTTGGATTGATCCAAGACCGGCTGATGATTAGAAATGGACGGTTCAGATTTAATCTGATGGTCCACGACCTAAGGCCTATTGATAAGTCACAAAATATACATAATTCACCCATTCAACTGGGCTTTGTTAGCTCTCAAGCAATGTATTTTAAATATATTTTCATATGGTTTCAGGTACAAGAGCTTACAAAGAGAGTTGCATTGATTTCGAGCCAAAAGACATCAATTATACAGATTCAGCCTTATTTGGATCTGGATGTTCTGGATCGATTCAGGAATATCGGGATCGATCCCAAAGTAGTTTGGATCGATTCAGAACCCTTTTCCAAAGAGCCAGACTCTCTGTCACATATTGGATCGATCCAGACCCTTAATGGATCGATCCAAAATCTTTCTCCAGAGAGCCATGATTCTCTGTTACTTATTGGATTGATCCAGACCCTTAATGGATTGATCCAAAATCCTTTTCCAGAGAGTCATGATTCTCTGTTAAATATTGGATCGATCCAAATTCACATTGGATCGATCCAGAAGCCCTTTCCAGAGAGCCATGACTCTCTATTACATCTTGGATCGATCCAAGCCGTTAGAAACCCAGATTTTGACATCTTGGATCGATCCAAACCTATTTCGGATCGATCCAAGATCGGCTGATGGGTAAAAGCAAACGGTTCTGATCTAATCCGCGGGTCCACGACTTAGGGCCTATAAATAGAGGTTTTGACTCTTATTTTGGTATCTTTTCTCCTATCTTTTTCCCTCCTTTCTCCAGCCTTCTTCCCCCTTAGAGTGAGAGAGAGATTGAGTGCTTCAAGGGGTGGATTTTGATGGAGAAGATGGGTAAAGCCTCCTCTTCCATGGATATCCTACCCAAGATGAGTAGCTAAATCCCTTCTCCTTGGGAATTTCATGATGTATTAGGGCTTTTTCTTAGATTTCTCTTTTGATTCTTGATGCAATGACTCTTATGAGATGGTTTTTGTATGAATTCTCATGTAATTCTATATTTTTTCAATGAATTCCATTATTGAATGGTTGAATACCTTGTTTTGCATGTAATTGCTTGAGAATATGATGATGCTTACTAGATGTTTGATTCAATTCCTCAAAGAAGAGGCTATGCTAGAACCATAGCCAATTCTAGGGGATGAATCCTTGATTTAGGGATAGGATCTTGAGGTGCTAGAACCACCCCAATCCAAAGCTATCCTACCCACTATTCTTGACTTAGATGAGGGATGGGATTGAGGTATTAAACCCATCTCAATCCAAAACCTTATCCATACAAAGCCTTGATTCTTTGCCAACGATATGACCTTAGTCCGGCAATCGTTGAGCTATGATCGAATTAGAGCCTCGATCATGGATCTTTACCTTGTTATGCATGCGATGAGATGATCCTAATCCGACATCTCATTAGCGGCGAGCGATATTAATCCTACGCTCGTCGATATCCAATTTAGATGATCTCTTGAGTGTCATGCATCTTGATTCATAGAGATAATATTTAGACCCTAATTCATATTGGAATTCCCTAGGACTTCTTCCTTGATAAATTTCCTCCTTAGTTGCTTTAGAATACTATAGTTAGAAAACTCAAATAATCAATCCAATTACTTCCAACTATTATAGAGATTATATCGCATTTGCTAATTCGACCATCTAATTCCTTGAGGATTCGACCCGTGCTCCCATTAACTACGTTGTAGTTAATTAGTAGTTCGGTAATTTGTTTTGTTCGTCTTTGATTTAATTAACGACACATTTCAAGGCGAGTCGCCTATAAATAGGGGTTTTGGCTCTTATTTTAGGGATATTTTCTTCTCCTTTCTCCAGCTTTTTATTCATCCTTCTCCCCTCCTTTAGCTCTTGAGATTTCTCCTCAAATCCTTAAGGATTTAGGGCTCCAAGGGTGGATTTTAATGGAGAAGATGGGTAAATCCTCCTCTTCCATGGATCTCTTACCCAAGATGAGTAGCTAAATCCCTTCTCCTTGGGAATTCCTTGATGTCTTAGGTCTTTCTCTTATATTTTTCTTTTGATTTTTGATGTAATGACTCTTGTGAGATAGTTTTTGTATGAATTCATATGTAACTCCATATTTCTTTAATGAATTCTTTTATTGAATGGTTTGAATACCTATGTTTGCATATAATTGCTTGAGAATTAGATGTTTGATAGGTGTTTGACTTAATTTCCCAAAGAATAGTGATGAGACGTGGAAAGTGTCGCGGCTTAACGCGCCCGATCAAAATTAGAAATTTATAATCAAACTCTTAACTAACTACCTTTTGTGATAGCTAGTGGTGAGTCCGAGTCGATCCACTGGGAAGAAACTAGGATTGAAGCGGAATACTAAGCATGGTCCTCTACCAAGAAGTCGGAAGAAAAGATTTAGATTTGGGTTTTTAACTAGACTAGACCAAAATTAAAGCAAAAAGGTGATAAAATATGAAGAAAGGCCGATGGATTCTTAATCAATAACAAGAGTTCTAATAGTTTTTCCTAAGACAAGGGCATGCCTCCTCAAATTGAATGATTAAATCCAAATGTCGATAGGCGAATAGCTAGTTCCATCTATCGCTCGACGAGGCTCGGGTTAAGATCCGTCGTCGACAAGAGGAAACATCTAATGATCGGCGACCGAATGATGAGTTGCGATCGCCGCTAACGAACCCTCTAATTAGGATGGATTAGTCGCACGAGAGATAACGTGGTATGGATCTAGGTGTTATAGCGAGGTGGTTCTAGCACCTCGCTGGCCAAAATCACAATGATAGGATGGGTGGAGGGTTAGGAATAGATTGGTGGTGGTTCTAGCATTACAATCTAGTCCAATTTTGAATTAGAATCCTTCGTCGTGAGAGAATCCATGGTTCTAGCATGAATCCCTCTCACGAGAGGTTCCATCCAAGCCCTAGCATACAAGAGACCTAGATCTAGGGCATAATAGGGCAATCCAAGCATCCATCAATGAAAACAACACCAAATTCATATAGAAATTAAATCCAATCCATACAACCATTCAATAGAGTAGCACAAGCCCTAAATCCTAGGATTCCTTAAAAGAAACCCTTATTATATCATAAGAATCCCTAAGCTAAGAGTTTAGTGACTCATCTTGGGGGTTTGATCCGTGGAGGGAGGTTGATGACGCTCTCCTTCCATGGATCTCCTCCAAAAAGGCCTTATTCTAAATTGGGTAAGAGGAGTTGAAAAGAGAAAATGTTAGAAAAAAGTCCAAGAGAAGATTCCCAAAATTCCCCCAAAGGGGTCTATTTATAGCCTACAAGCATCCCCCACTCGGATTAGATCTGGGCCGTTGATTTTGCTCAGCTTGCACATAAAGATCGATCTTTATAGGGTAGAAGATCGATCTTTCTCTTCCGTCTGATTGCTGGTCCCGTGGAAGATCGATCTTCTTATAGATGAAGATCGATATGTGTTCTTGACTAGTGGATGCGTCCCGATGAAGATCGATTTTCCTATGACGTGAAGATTGATCTTCTGCGCTTCCCGTGTTCTTCAGCTCCAGAAGGTGATCGAAGAAGATTGATCATTGGAATTGTTGCACTCTGTCATCTCTTTTGCACGTAAAAGATCGATCATCACCTAGAAGAAGATCGATCCTTTGAAAACTTGCGCTCTGTCCCTGAAAATGCACATAGAGGATTGATCTTCTCATGATGGGAAGATCGATCTTTGTTGTTCAGCTTGGATTTCTTCTTGATGTCTTTAAAGGATCGATCTTATTTAATAGAGGATCGATCTTCTTTATACTGAACTGACCCAAATGAGTTCGTTTTAGCTCCAAACTTGATCCAATCCTCGTTGAGGGCTCTTGTACCTGTAATGGGGTAATAGTCATCAGTAGGGCCTTGCTCGAAGACTAACAAGGCCAAATTGAAAGGGTGATTTATGCATTTTTCACGTCTTATCAAATAGGTCATGCTAGAACCATGGCCAACTCTATTTGAGGGAGCCTTGATCTAGGGATAGGATCTTGAGGTGCTAAAACCACCCCAAGCCAAAGCTATCCTACCTACCATTCTTGATTTAGATGGAGGATTGGATTGAGGTATTAAACTCACCTCAATCCAAGACCTTATTCAGTCAAAGCCTTGATTAATTGCAAACAATAGGACCTTAACCCGGCGATTGTTGAGCTATGATCGAATTAAAGCCTTGATCATGGATCTTTACCTTGTAATCTACACGATTGATAAGTCACAAAATACATACAATTCACCCTCTTAACTTAGCTTTGTTAGCTCTAGAGCAATGCATTTCTAATAAACTTCATGGAGTTTCAGGTACAAACACTCCCAAGGCGGCTTGGATCGAATTTGGTGTAAAAAGGGCATCAAGAGCACAAGTTGAAAAGCCCGTCGGATCAATCCCCCAATCCATGCCGATTGATCCGGTTGTATTCCAGAAAGCAAATATTGAGGGAATCAATCCACACAGAATAAAGGATGGACCCCACCATCGCTGATGTGGCATAAGTATTGGCCCAGATTTGATTCAATGGAAGTAAGCCAAGTTGGAGAGAGATTTAATAACGGTTTTAACCCAAAGAGGAAAGTTGGTGGTGGGACAGCCAGGGACAGCCAGCTGGACGTCGGCCAGGGTCAGCCAGCTGACAGCCAGGGCCTCTCTTAGAGAGGGGGTCTTGTGGGCTCAAAGGAGGGGGGTAGGCTGCCTCTTTGGGGGGTTGTTCGTGGTTGCCTCTTTGAGGCTCTCTTGGGCTGGTTTTGGGGGGAGAAGAAGGGGTTCTCTAACCCTAGAAAGAGGATAGAAACCCATCTCAAGGGGAGGCATGAAGGGAGGATCATCTCCAACCTCCATGGATCCATCCAAGATGAGTAGCTAGCTTCCTTTCTCTTGGGATTTCCATGTAGTTGTAGGAATCTTTTGTAGTTCTTAAGGATTTTTAATGTGTAATCTATGGGGATGATCTATTGTATGATTTTGAGCATGATTTCTCTATCTTTTGTAATGAGATCTCATTGTTGAATGGATGAATGCCCTTTATTGGTATGAGTTAGAAGCTTGTGCATGATGGGTTGTCGCGCCCCGACCCGCAGAGCGCACCCGGGTCGGGACACGAGGGGGAAAACCTACATCTACTAGCCTCAACTGGCGGAAACAGCTGAGACTAACGCACAGCTGGCGGAAACAAACGGAAGCAAACTACTAAATAACAACTATTAACATTTATTACAAACCAGTAATAAAAGAGTTAACAGGGTTATAGTACAACAAGCTACAAGGGATCAACAGTCCCCAAAAAGAAGCTACACCACCCACCGGGGTCTCCGCGAACGCACAAACGAACCCATCCTGACCCTCAGACATGGTCAGGATCCGGCACGCTGCCACGAGACTGCTGACGGGGAAGCACCGGAGGAGAACGAGGACCCGCACCTGCAAACAGACAGTCCAGGTAGGAATGAGCAACAGCTCAGCAGGGTCCTACTCTACCACTCTCGCTAAGAAGGCAAACCCAAACGAACCAACTCTGAGGCCAAGTACTGAGGCTTGCCAAGGACCCCATAAATCCCGTCACTAACCCGAATGATTCCTGTCCCAAGTATGCCCCTCCGACAACCACTGCTTAAGGGAGGACAACTCCGACAATCCCTGACACAGGGTGGACATGACGCTACTGGTAGGACATCCTCCTCCAAGCGGGATCTCCACACTTGGCGAAACGACCGAGGTTAAGACTACCACCTCTCAGTACTCCAAGCCACAGAGCCAACAGGACCCCTAACTCCTGACCCAAGACTAAGTCTAGCCAGAGAGTCCATCGATCCCATCGATGTCTTCCCCCCCCCCCCCCCCCCCCCCCAAGGTTCCTGGCCAACGTACGTCCCTCCGATAGCCACTGCTCGAGGACTGGGCTACCTCCGACGGTCCTCGACACAGAGTGGGCCGGACGCTAATTATAGGACACCCTTACCAGGGTAACGGCGTCAACCACTTAGTCATTGATCACCGGAGTTCACGGGTCAACCCCACCCAGTCTAGCCTAGCATGTCTAATGCACAGGAAGCAGGGCATGATAAATATATAGCAGTAACATGTAACACAACAAAGGTACACCTTCGGCCCATTTATTCTAAGCACTCCCGAGAATCATGACTTCCTTCGGTTCACCATAAAGCGATAAAGGGGCATAACCCATGGCCCCGCTATACTAAGCATTCCCGAGGGTTCATTACTCCCTCGGTTAACCATAAAACAGTAAACATTCAAGCATGCTGTAAAACATAGAAGCCCCAAGGGCAAAACCGTCAAAACCCACTTACATGCGAAGCCCCGCGGGCAAAACCCAAGAAAACCCTCTCTGCTACTAAAGGATCGATCCTCAGTAAGGGAAGGATCGATCACTTAAGTAACAGTGAGCTTCCCTCACTGTCGAGACACAAAGGATTGATCCTTCCTCCCAGGAAGATCGATCTTTCTCAAGACAGAGGGCGCCCTTCCAGTCGCACCAAGGAAGATCGATCTTTCCTCCCAGGAGGATCGATCTTTCTCGGGACGAAGGGTATCCCTGCTAACCCAGGCCCCATGATCGATCTCCTCCCATAAGAAGATCGATCATGTGCTGGGCGCAGCAAGCCAACACCAGAAGGACCGATCCTTCCTCCCAGGAGGATCGATCCTGATGGGTTCCGGCGTGCTTCCGGCCGGAAAAGCCGCCGGAAGACTCAACCAAACCTCACCAAACTTGGTGGGCTGGTAGATCTGAGCAACACGAAGCTACTCATGGCTTCAAAATCGGAAACCAACAACTCCACAAGGAGATCTATCAAAAACAAAACCCGGATTTAAACCCTCAAAACAGCCGGAGCTTTGAGTGAGAACCCTACTTCTTCAACGCAGCTTCGATCCACGAAGCTTAGCCAGAGATCTTCCTCGCGCCGTCACGGTTCCAACGAGCCTTCAAGTTCCAAGAACGGTGGCCGGAGGAGGGAGAACGGAGGAGGGAAAGGGGCGGTCTGAACAGGGGAAGAAACAGAGCCCGGGGAAGAAGGAAGAAGAGAGAGGAGAAAGGTGGAGGGGAAGGGGCGGGGTAAGGCCGGGGAAAGCCAGCGAAGGCGGGGAAAAGCTGGGGGAGGGGAGGGAAAGTCTTCCCTCCCCTGACAGGGGAAGCGACGGCCACCACGGTGGCCGTCCTTCGGATGCCACCGCCAAAGACTTCCAGGCACAGGCAGGATCGATCCTCCACGACCAAAGGATCGATCCTCCCTGCCCAGAAGTGCAAACTTGGGCTGGAAGACGGGCCCAAGCCCAGAACTCCCAAACTAGGTCCCACCTAACCTTTCTAACAAACACAAGTACCAAACAAGGTTTGTGTGTGCACACCCAGTGTGAAACGACCGCCAAGGCGCAATTTCCCAAATTGCCCTTGGGGTCACAACAAGCCAAAAGGGAAAAGAGGGGCAGGTCCTCACATGGGTGTTTGTTGTTATGCCCCAATGAGTTGGATGTGCTAGAAACACATCCAATTACATTGGGAGGATATATAGCCCTATATTGGAGTTTAGGGATGCTAGAACCATCCCTATCCCTCTAATTTGAGAGTCCATTCTATCCTTTTATTGCATTGGATTCGAGGTACTAGAACCATCTCAATCCAATGCCTGATTCCATACAATACCTTTTTCTTGCGACGAATCGATCTTAATCGAAGGTTCATTAGCGACGATAGAAGTTAATCACTCATTCGTCGACTTTGTGAATGTGATTTTTTCTGGCGGATGATTCTAAGCCAACTTCCGTTGAGCGATAAGTGAGGCTAACCACCCGCTTGTCGACTTCTAGATTTCGATCGTCCCAATTGGATTATGCACATTAATTTCTTAGTAGGCTACACTAGAACCTACAATGAAATGGAAATCCCAAGGCTTCTCCATATTAGTTTTATTTCCCTTTACATAGTTAATTACTTTAATCGTCATTAATCCAAAACCCAAATTATTTTAGCTATTGTTGGGAGTTATCTATCGAGTACGTTAATCAATTCTCATTTTCCTGTGGATCGACCCGGACTCCCGCTAACTACGTAGTAGTTAGTTAGGATTCGATAAATTTTGTAGTCTCGACGCCCTAGTCACTTTTACGACGAGTGGTTTGGGTGCGTCAGCGATGAGATGATCCTAACCCGACGTCTCATTAGCCGTGGGCGATACTAACCCTACGCTCGTCGATCTCTGACACGCCTTGAAAAGTATCGTCGTCTTAACAAGTACGTCAAAATTAGAAATTTATAGTCCGAATCACTAACTAACTACTTAAGGGGTAGATAGCAATGAGTCTGAGTCGGTCCACAGGGAAAACATGATTAAGCCGAATTGCCGTGCATAGTTCTAAATCAAAAGTTTAGAAAGAGGAATCATAGTTGGTCTTCGAACTACTTTTACGGGAATTAAACTAACACAAAATAATAGTCTTATGAGAATAAGCCAGGGATTTCTAATGCGTAATCAAGAACTATCTAGGTCTTCCTAGGATAAGAGCAAATACATAAATCCTGAATGGTTTTCCAAAGGTTGATAGGAGAGTGGCTAAATCTCCCTATCACACAATAAAGATTCGTAAGAAGTCTTTATCGGAACGAAGATCAAATCAGCGGATAATTGGTTTGAGAATAATCAAAGTGGTTCTAGCACTTTGAGATCGCCTAATCAATAAAAGAACGAATTATAGGTTATAATCATAGGTCTTAATGGTTCTAGCATTAAGGTAGTGGTTCTAGCACTCCTACAATCATAATCTAGGGTTTAGAATCCAATCCTAAGATCTAACATGGTTCTAACATGAAAGCATCTTGGAAAAGTCCTAATTCTAGCCTCTAACATGCAATACTCAAAACCGGCGATCGTAATCTCTGCGTAACTTTCACATCCGAACTCGAAATGAGATGATTCGAGATTGGTTGGAAAGCTAAGGAAGAGATCTACAACTTTTGTGTTTTGAGTTTTCAAAGAATCTGGCTGTACAACCACGAAAAAACCGAGGAAATACAGGTCGAATTCTAGGGCATAAAGAACATACAATTCATTCACCATAATAAATCAACACCAATAAGATATGACAATAAAAGATTATTCCATTAAAAACCATTAAAAGAATACATGCTCAGATCCATGGAAGTCCCTAGAAAGATTCTCTAATACATCATAGAAATCCTTAGGCTAGAGTTTAGTTACTCATCTCAAGGGGAAGATCCGTCGATGAAAGTCGATGAGAAGCTCCACCCATGGATCAAACCTTGAGATTCTAACCTAGATTTGTGGAAGAGAAGCAAAGAAAGAGCCAAGGAGGAGAGGAAAATTCGTCTATGGATGGCTGCCAAAATCCCTCAAACAAGGTCTATTTATAGGCTTTTGTAAAACCCTAACTCGGATTAGATCTCAACCCTTTATTTTTCCCGCAGCACCAAAATGGATATATCTTCTTCGTCCGTGAACTCAGGATCTGGATTTTGCCCGACCAAGATCGATCTCCTAGGAAAAATGGATCGATCTTCTTTCCACGGCTGACTAGAGTCTCCAGGTTCGGATCGATCTGGCTTTTCTCAGATCGATCCCGTTGAGAAGTGCTTTTATTTAACTCTCTGTCACGCCTGCGGCTGGAAAGTAGATCGATCTTTTTGTGTTGAGATCGATCTTCTTTGCTTCAGTTGGACCGCTTCTTGCTGGAATAGTCAGATCGATCTCCTTTGGATGTCAGATCGATTTGAGTTGCGCAGAATTGCCAAAATAGCTTCGTTTTAACACCAAACTTGACCTAACCTTTGTTGAAGGCTCTTATACCTGAAATGTACCATAGACCATCAAAATAGCATTGCTCGGAGGTGTGGCAGCGAGCTCTCAGCCTTGTTGGCCAGTCTGTCCCTGCTCGGTTCTGAGGGAGTGTAGCAGAGCAGTTTTCCCAAGATCGTGTGCGACTACACCAACGTGTTTCCCGAGGTGTTACTGACACGCCTTGAAAAGTGTCGTTACCTTAACAAGGACGCCAAAATTACAAATTTATAATCCGAGACACTACTAACTACTTAAGGGGTAGATAGCTATGAGTCCGGGTCGGTCCACAGGGAAAACAGGATTAAGTCTAATTACCGCGCATAGTTCTAAATCAAAAGTTAAGGAAGATGGATGACAGTTGGTCTTTTAAACTAAATTGGGCGAATAATAATAGGAGAAAAAGGCTAAGAAGTTCTAATTCGTAATCGAGAGCTATCTAGGCATTCCTAGGACAAGAGCAATTCAATAAGTTCAAGATGGCTTTCTAAGGTTGATAGAAGATCGGCTAGGTCCACTATCACTCAACATAGATTCATTAGAAGCCTACGTTGGAATGAAGATCAAATCAGCGGATAATTGGTATGATAATAATCAAAGTGGTTCTAGCACTTTGAGATCGCCTAATCAATAAAGATAAAGAATGAATCGTAGGTTACAATCATAGGTCTTAATGGTTCTAGCATTAACGCAGTGGTTCTAGCACTCCTACAATCATAAGCTAGGGTTTAGAATCCAATTCAAAGATCTAACATGGTTCTAGCATGAAAGCAACTTGAACAAGTCCTAATCCTAGCCTCTAACATGCAATGCTCAAAACCAGCGAGCGTAATCTCAGCGTAACTTTCACATCCGAACTCGAAACGAGGTGGTTCAAGATTCGTTGGAAAGCTAAGACAGAGATCTACAACTTTTATATTTTGAGTTTTCACAAAATCCGGCTGTAAACCCACGGAAAAACCGAGACGAAACAGACCGAAATTAGGGCACAAAGAGCAAACAATACATTCACCATAAGAAAGATTATCAATAGATATATAAAATCTGAATTCAATCCATTAAACCATCATAAAATACATGCTCTGATCCATAGGAAAACCGAAATAAACTCCCTATTACATCATAGAATTTCCTAGAATAAAGATTTAGCTACTCATCTTGAAGAAACGATCCATCGGGGAAGGTTGATGACGCGCTCCTGCCATGGATCTTCCACCAAAGATCTAACCTAATTTGTGGAAAAGAAACTAAGAGAAACCCTAAGAGATGACGAAAATTCGGCCATGGAAGGCTGCCAAAACGCCCCCAAAGAAGGCTATTTATAGCCTAAGACAAACCCTAACTCGGATTAGTCAATTTCCTTTTATTTTTCTCGGAGCGCCCAAGGAGATCGATCTCCTTTGGAATGAGATCGATCTGGTTTTCCGTAGCTGCTTCTTCTGCACCTCTGTACTAAAAATAACATATCTTCCTCTAGGAAACTCCAAATCACGAACCGTAAAAAGTTCTGGAATCTAGACTTCAAGAGCTTTCCAACCATGTATATCACATCATCTGGTTCTTCCTGAGCAGGTACAGTTTTGATGTCAAAGATGGTCCATCTTTGCTCCTTTGCTCTTTTGCTCATAGCAGGTTCTTTATTTGTTCGTTTTAGCACCAAACTTGATCTAATCTTAGTTGAGGGTCCTTATGCCTGAAATGGGAAAAAGACAATCAAAATAGCATTGCTCGGAGACTAACAAGACCTAGTTAAAAGGGTGATTTGTGCACTTTTCACGTCTTATCAGTTACCAGGGCTTCCGCCGCCCAGAGAGGTCGATTTTGAGATCGACCTTGTACCAGGTACCGCACCGATCTCTCTCCCAGCTTTCAGGATGGCACCAGCAGAGCAGAGTGAGTTGAGGACCCAGCTACACGAGCTAACCAGCAGAGGGCTCATCCATCCCAACATGTCTCCCTGGGGGGCGCCAGTGTTGTTCGCAAAGAAGAAGGATGGTACCCTTCGACTTTGCATAGACTACATGTGAGGACCCGTACCTCCAACCTAGTCCGACCGCGTTAGGTCGAGGGTCTGGGTTTGTGGTTTGGCTCGGTTGGCCTTGGGATGCGATCGGTTGATTGCATCGCTGTTTTTGACCCCAGTGGCATTTTGGTAAATATACTCCCTGGTGGTCAGTTTCACACCCGCGTTGCACACATGACCTTTGATTGATGTATGTGTTTGATTAGAACCTTTAGGGTGCGTCCGATCGGGAGAGATCGAATCGGACGGTTGTGATCGATTCCAGCTTTCTATTTAACCCTTCTTTTCTCTCTTTCCCTGGTTTTCTTCCTTCTTCTCCTCTCGTTCTCTCTTTCTCTCTCTCCTTCGGCTGAGCTAGGGTTTTGAGACTTGGGCTTCAGAGCGCAGATCTTGGCGGCTCGACTGGTTAGACGCGTGGAGGAGCTGCCCTATCTCATCAAGTAGGTGTTTCTACCTCGATCTTAGGATCGGGTTCTCCTAGGATAGGTTTAATGTCTTTTCGCTGTAGGAGTACTTGTTAGAATGCTATGTAGCTCATTGTGTATGTAATGTGAATGATTTGAAGTATTTCTATCTCGCGATTTTCGTATTATCGTCGTTTATCGGTTTTCGGCCATTTTAACCTAAATTGGTGATTTAACCGTCAAAAATATGATTTCTTTGCACCATTGGATTCCCCATCGTTAATTACACATGTTAGCAAAGTTTCATTAACTTCCAACTTGATTTGATCCTTGAAATCCAAGAAATTGGATTTCCGGCACTGTTCTGATGAACTGTGCCTAAGGCATGACGGTCGATCGGTGCATCGACCGTCAAGTATTGATTTGCATCTTTCGGGCCTGACGGTCGACCGTCGGATCGACCGTGGCCTCACAGTCGACCGTCGGATCGACCGTAGCATCCACCGTCGGATCGACCGTAGCATCCACCGTCGGGCTCTGCCGGGATTTTAGCCTCCCAGGGTCGATGCATGGATCGACCGCGGGATCTTCTCTTTTCGCCATTTACCTGACGGTCGACCGTCGGATCGACCGTCGCATCGACCGTCATGCGCTGTTTGGTTTTGGGCTTCCCAGGGTCGATGAGTGGATCAACCGTCGCCCCTTTGGTTTTCTTCGCCTTGGTCTCACGGTCGACCGTCGCATCGACCGTGACATCGATCGTGGCCTCACGGTCGATCGTCGCATCGATCGTGGGCCCTTGAACATGGTTTTATGGCCTTTCTTGGATTAAATATGTTGGGAAGTTTACAAGTGAATTTTAGAGAGTCTTCAAAGGATTTCTATCGAGTTTGAGGATCGATTCGAGTAATTTCTGTTTTGGGCAAATCTATGGTTTTGATTGCATTTAATACATGTTGGATTGTAGTTAAATGTTTATTTGATTGCCTAACCAGAAATTGTGGAACCTTAGCCTATTGTCGGCGAGTGCCGAGGGCTATTGTATAACTGTGGCCAGTTACTCGCGGGGTAACTGTGGAACCTTAGTCTGTCAGGTGCAAGAGAGCACTGAAGACTATTGTATATCTGGATTCATGCTTTGCTCAGATGTTTGTTTGATTAGCATAGATATTCTGTATTTGAGGCCTTTGCTATGCTTACCCTTTGGCTAGCTGTAAGCTATGCCTAGCCCTATATGATTAATGACATCTTGTTGCATGCTTATATCTTGTTAACTGTGTCTGAGCATTGCATGCATCTTGATTGCATTTGAGGTTAGGCAGGCGATGGGTTGATCGCCGATCCGAGGCTCTCGGGTAGCTCGGATCTAGCCTTAGGACCGCGGATGGGTAGTCAGGATTAGGGTGTGATTGTGTAATCAGAATCACTTGTTATTAAGGATTTGCGATAGTTGACTCTGATGAGTGTTTGAGGTTTACAGGTCGTGTTGGTCTCCCAAGGCTAAGTCTTAAGGATGGGTGTCGACGTCCCTGACATGGTTCCCAGGCAGTGGTTTCCTGCTGGGTAATGGTGATCCTACTGGTTCCGGTCCTTTTCCTCCCAGCGTGTTGGTTGATGTTCCCAGCGTGGTCGGTTGATAAGAGTAGGATCCCTTGGGGAGTCGACAGGGGTTGTGGGACCCCGTGGCATTCCTTAGGCTTGAGCGGGGGGACAACACTGTTGTTATTTTCCTCCTTTCAGTGTGTCGTAGAGTAGAACCCTACTGAGCTTATCGCTCACTCCTATCCGGGCTGCGTTTGCAGGTGCAGGTGCAGGCGCCAGTTCTTCTTCAGTAGAGCCGGCGGGATCAGCTTTTGGAGGCGCGACTACATCCAGAGGTGCTTGAGGTTGCTGGAGGACGACTGTTGTACTTTTGATAGATTTTATAAATTATGTACATATTTGAGGACTTTTGGGATTATTTGTATAATGTCTTTTCCTTTGAGGATTTTGTATCAAATCTTGTATCAGTACAATTTGATGTTTATATGAATTGAATTTCTGTTTCACCTCTGGAATATAATTTGTTTAAGTTTATCTATAATTCCGCATTGTATCGCGCCACTTGGAGATGAATAGTGTAGGTTTCCCCTCACGCCTCGGCTCGGATGGGTGTTCTGGGTCGGGGTGTGACACTACATGCGGCTCAACAGGGTGACGGTGAAGAACAGGTATCCGATGCTGACACGCCTTGAAAAGTGTCGTGGTCTTAACAAGTACGTCAAAATTAGAAATTTATAATCCGAATAACTAACTAACTACTTTATGAGTAGATAGCAAGGAGTCCGAGTCGAATCCACATGGAAAAGAAATGTTAAGTATAATTACCTCGTATAGTTCTAAATCAAAAGATTGATAAAGAGAATGATTTTGGGTTTTTAAACTACTCTTAACTCAGATTAAACTAAACTGAATAATAATAGGATAAACGGCCAAGGTATTTCTAATCCGTAATAAAGAACTAACTAGATCTTCCTAGGATAAAAACGTTAATAGTTTTAACTAGTCGATAGGTGAATGGTTAGAACCCCTACCGCTCAACAAAGATTCATAAGAAGTCTTCATCGGAACGAAGATCAAATCAGCGGATAATTGGTATGAGAATAATCAAAGTGATTCTAGCACTTTGAGATCGCCTAATCAATAAAGATAATGAATGAATTGTAGGATACAATCATAGGTCTTAATGGTTCTAGCATTAAGGTAGTGGTTCTAGCACTCCTAAAATCATAATCTAGGGTTTAGGATCCAATCCTAAGATCTAACATGGTTATAGCATGAAAGCATCTTAGAAAAGTCCTAATCCTAGCCTCTAACATGTAATGCTCAAAACCAGCGATCGTAATCTCAGCGTAACTTTCACATCCGAACTCGAAATAAGATGATTCAAGATTCGGTGGAAATCTAAGGAGGAGATCTACAACTTTTGTGTTTTGAGTTTTCAAAGATTCCGGCTGTACAACCACGAAAAAATCGAGGAAAGACAGGCCAAATTCTAGGGCACAAAGAACAAACAATTCATTCACCATAATAAATATTACCAATAGATATATAAAATCTGAAATCTATCCATTAAACCATCATAAAGTACATGCTCTAATCCATAGGAAAAACCTAGATAAACTCTCTATTACATCATAGAAATCCCACGGCTAGAGATTAGTTACTTATCTTAGGAAGGAGATCCGTCGATGAAGGTTGTCGCCGCGCTCCACCCATGGATCTTCCACCAAAGATCTAACATAATTTGTGAAAAAGAAACTAAGAGAAACCCTAAGAGATGAAGAAAATTCGGCCATGGAAGGCTGCCAAAACGCCCCCAAAGAAGGTTATTTATAGCCTAAGACAAACCATAACTCGGATTAGTCAGTTTCCTTTTATTTTCCCGCAGCACCAAAAGGGATCGATCCCCTTTGGGAAGCGGATCGATCTCCTTTTTCCGAAGCTTCTTTCCTGCGCCTTTGTACTAAAAATAGCATATCTTCCTCTAGGAAACTCCAAATCACGAACCGTAAAAAGTTCTGAAATCTAGACTTCAAGAGCTTTCCAACCATATATAGTACATCATCTGGTTCTTCCTGAACAGATACAGTTTTGATGGCAAAGATGGCCCATCTTTACTCCTTTGCTCTTTCACTCCTAGCAGGTTCTTTATTTGTTCGTTTTAGCACCAAACTTGATCTAATCTTCGCTGAGGGTCCTTAAGCCTGAAATGGGGAAAAGAAAATCAAAATAGCAATTCTCGGAGACTAAAAGGACCTAGTTAAAAGGGTGATTTGTGCACTTTTCACGTCTTATCAGATGCCGAGAATCGACGACTTGTTTGACCAGCTGCGAGGATCTTCAGTGTTCTCAAAGATCGACCTTTGCACCGGCTACCACCAGTTGAGGGTTCGGGATTGCGACATCCTGAATACGGCTTTTCAGACTCGGTACAGCCTGTACGAGTTCGTGGTGATGCCGTTTGGCCTGACGAACGCACTAGCAGCGTTCATGGATCTCATGCAGAGGATCTTCCGGCCTTTCCTAGATGAGTTCGTGGTGGTGTTCGCCGATGACATCCTTATGTACTCCCGGTCAGAGGTGGAGCACGAGCGACACTTGGCGACAGTATTGCAGCTACTTCGGGAGCATCGGCTTTATGCCAAGGCTTCCAAGTGCGAGTTCTGGCTTGCACAGGTGGGATTCCTTGGACATGTGGTGTCGGCAGCAGGGATCTCAGTTGACCCGGCCAAGGTCCAGGCAGTGGTACAGTGGCAGAGACCGAGGACAGTGTTCGAGGTCCGTAGTTTCTTAGGCCTGGCGGGTTACTACAGGCGGTTGGTGCGGGACTTCTCCAGAGTTGCCGGACCGTTGACTAGACTGACACAGAAGGCCGTCCCGTTCGTGTGGGATGATGCTTGTGAGCGAGCCTTCGTAGAGCTGAGGACCAGGTTGACCAGTGCGCTGGTGTTGATCGTCCCCGAGCGAGGTGTTGGTTACAGTTTCTACTGCGACGCCAGCGGTGAGGGTTTGGGGTGTGTCCTCATGCAGGAGGGCCACGTAGTTTCCTATGGTTCTCGTCAGCTGAAGAACCATGAGAGGAACTACCCGACTCCCGACTTGGAGCTAGCAGCGGTGGTCTTCGTCCTGAAGACCCGGCGTCACTACCTCTATGGCGAGAAGTTCTCTGTCTTCTCGGACCATAAGAGCTTGAGGCACGTTTTCACCCAATGTGACCTCAACCTGAGGCAACGACGCTGGATGGAGCTACTGGAGGACTATGACTTTGAGTTGCATTACCATCCTGGCAAGGCAAACGTCGTAGCAGACGCGCTGAGCAGACAGGTGAGAGACACCAGAGCAGCAGTTGCAGGGTTGTCAGCACGGCAGTGGCAGGCTCTAGAGACGGCGGGTCAGTTGGGGCTCGAGTTTGAGGATCAGGTGTCGCGCCCCGACCCGCGAAAGCCCAACCGGGCCGGGCGACGCGAACCGGAACCTAATAAACGCGGAAGAAAAGCTGGCGAGGGTTCCCTCTAACCTATTCGTCTCCCTAACAGTTCACCAAAAGCACCCCCAATTAAAGATACAATATAATAATGAAGCCTCGAACCACAGATTTAAAACTCAAAAAGGTTTAATATACATATCCTCGGAAAGGGGGGAGTTCAAATACAACACTACTCCCGTAGGAGACTATCTAACAATAGGATAAAAACTGTAAAGGATCACCACCTCTCAGACTCCACCTGGCGCCGCCGTACCGCCAACCAACTGCCCGGTAGGGGCCACGGAAGAAGAACTGACGCCTGCACCTGCAAAACGCATCCCGGGTAGGAGTGAGCACTAAGCTCAGTAGGGATCTACACTACGACACACATAAGGAAGAGGGAAACGCAAGAGTGTCGCCCTCGAGTAGGATCTGGGTGTATACAGGGATCCCATAACCCCATCGCGTGTCCCTGGTGTCCAGGAGCAGTACACAGTAAGCTCAACAAACACTGCTGACTCACATGCAGGAACCCGACATTGCAGGCGGGAAAATGGCACCGCTGAGGGGGCCGTCTCCACCACTCAAGGTCAACACAGTGGAACACCGGCTACACCTCAGCATCCGACTCAAGGTCGACACGACCTCTACAATCGTCAAGTAACCAGTGTACCAGTCATCTAAGCTTATCATCAAATCGACTGGACACCACAATTCAAACCGGGTCCAAACTACCCAACCCCGGTCCTAGGGCTAAGTCCGAGCTTCCAGCCTCGGGACGGCGACCCAAGGATCACCCACGCCCTAACCAATGCAACTAATGCACAAGTCAACGATGCATGCTATGACATACACAAACAGGAGATAGGCATGCAACAGTATGTCACGGGTAGCATACAGGTCAACTGGATCGCTGGAGCGGTACTACCAACCGCTGCAAGCCGATCCGCAGCGGGTCCCGGCATTACGACTGTACCACGACTGTCGACCGCGGACTCCTGCAACGGGAAGCAACCCCGAAAACGATGATGAACAGTAAATAATATAATATTATATTCTGAAATATAATATTATATTCAAACACCCAAAACCTCTACTTAGGTGCTAATTGATCCCGTCGATCCGACGTCCAAACAACGTCGGATTTAAGATCCAACTTAGCCATCAGTAGGTGTATATACCAGGATCAACATATCCAAAATTCATAATCATCCAACGGTTGGATTAACGGGAAAAAATTAATCAAAACCGCCAAACATAGACCATTAAAACACCATCAGCTAGCTGTGGGATCGATTCGAACAATTTGGATTGATCCGAAAGCTTCACATCAGCTTACCAGTTAATTGCTGCAACGCAGCCCTTTAGCAAATAATTCATAACAAATCGTAGAAAAATCGGAAAAATACGAAATAAGATGGAATGGAAAGCTAACGAAGAGATCTACAACTCTTATGTTTATCAGAAATCAAGATCATGTACTCGCCGGCCGGAAAACTCGCCGCAAGCCGACTGTTTCTCAAGAACAACAGAAAACCAAAAATCCGAGACTAATTATGCATAAAACCTACTCAAATCTTAACCAAATAACATGAACCTTATGTCAGTAATTCTAATAGGCATAAGGAATCCAACAAAACAAGGATCAACAAGATCCAACGGCTAGATCTAGAGAAAACCTGAAATAAACATCAGTAGGTATAACCCTACCTAGCTGCGCTTTCCTCGGCTGATTCCCATCGATTTGATCACCAACAAGCTTCCAAACCACTTCAGGGATCTTCCACTCGTTGCTACGAATCCAACAAGCCTTAGAATGCCGGAAAAGATGGTCGGAGGAGGGAGAACGGAGGTGAGGAAGTAGGCTGCCGGAAACAGGGGAAGAAGCAGAGGTTTCGGGAGAAGAAAGAAAGAGGAAGAAGAAAGGAGGAGAAGGAGGAAGAGGAGGGGAAGAAAAGGAGGGAAAGGGGAAGGGGAAAGCCGGGAAAGAGGGGAGAAAGGTGAAGGAGGGGAGGGAAAGTCCTCCCCCTCTGACAAAGGAGAGCGACGGCCAACGGCCATCCTCGCGAAAGAGAAGGAAACCACTGACTCACCTTGAAATGTGTCGTTAATTATATCAAAGGCGGGCAAAACAAATTTACCGAACTACTACTTAACTACAACGTAGTTAATGGGAGTACGGGTCGAGTCCTCGGAGAATTGGATGGTCGAATTAATAGATGCGATGTAATCTCTACAATAGTTGGAAACAATTTGATTGATTTTAAAGTTGTTTAAACTAAAGTATTCTAGAAGCAATTAACGCTAAGATATTTATCAAGGAAGAAGTCCTAGGGAATTCTAATCCGAATTAGGTGTAAATATTTTCTCTATGAATCAAGATGAATAACATTTAAATGAGATGGTCAAAATTAGGGATCGACGAGCGTAGAATTAGTATCGCTCGTCGCTAATGAGACGTCGGGTTAGGATCATCTCATCGCGTGAATTACAAGGTGAATGTCCATGATCGAGGCTTCAATCCGATCATAGCTCAACAATTGCCGGCTTAAGGTCCTATTGTTGGCAAGAGATCAAGGCTTTGTATGACTAAGGTCTTGGATTGAGGTGGATTTAATACCTCAATCCAATCCTCCATCTAAGTCAAGAATGGTAAGTAGGATAGCTTTGGCTTGGGGTGGTTCTAGCACCTCAAGATCTTATCCTAAGATCAAGAGTTGGCCATGGTTCTAGCATGACCTCCTCTTTGAGGGATTTCATCAAATACCTAGCATGCATTTAATACTCGAGCAATTAAATGCAAATATAGATACTCAAACCATTCAAGAGTAGACTTTATTGAAGAAATAAGGAATTGAATCCGAATTCATACAAAAGATCCATCTCACAAACGTTATTACATCAAAGATTACAAGAGAAATCTGAAAGAAACACCTAAGACATCATAGAATTCCCAAGGATGAGGAGTTTAGCTACTCATCTCGGTTGGAAGTTCCATGGGAGGAGAGGCTTCACCCATCTTCTCCATTGATCTCCACCTTTTGAGCCCTAAATCCTTGGGAATTGGAGGAGAAACCTCAAGAATATAGAGGGGGGAACGAAGGCTGGAAAAGAGAGGGAACCAGAGAGAAAAGAAGATCCCCAAAACGGAGTCAAAGCTCCTATTTATAGGCTCTCAGTCGTGGACCCGCAGATCAGATCAGAACCGTCCATTTTTACCCGTCAGCAACCTTTGGATCGATCCGAAATAGGTTTGGATCGATCCAAGAAGTCAAAGTCAGGGTTTCTAACAACTTGGATCGATCCAAAGTGACTATGGATCGATCCAAGATGTAGCAAAAAAATCAAGTTTTCTGGAAAGGGTCTATGGATCGATCCATTAACAATTTGGATCGATCCATTCTGTACCTGAGAAACATGGCTCTCTGGAAAAGAAATATGGATCAATCCATTACAGATCTGGATCGATCCAATTTGTACCCCGCTGTTTACTAAAAGAAGTATGAATCGATCCATTAAGGATTCGGATCGATCCAATATATACCAGAAAGTCTGGCTCTCTGGAAAAGGGTCTGGATCGATCCAAATTGTCTTTTGTATCGATCCAGACATTCCTGGATCGATCCAAATTGTCTGGATCGATCCGAATAAGGCTGAATCTGAATAAATGATGTCTTTTTGGCTTGAAATCAATGCAACTCTCCATGTAAGCTCTTGTACCTGAAACCATACAAAAAGATATTAAAAATGCATTGCTTGAGAACTAACAAAGCCCAGTTGAATGGGTGAATTATGTATATTTTGTGACTTATCAACCACCGACTAGCTACAGTGTATGGATCAATCCAACACCATGCTGGATCGATCCAAGACAAGGATGGATCGATCCAACACTAGTTGGGATCGATCCACAGGGTCAAAAACCCCTCGACTCACTCACGAGTCCGATCGATCGCTCCTACGAGCGACCGATCGCTCGAGGGCCGCCAGCAGCCCAAAGACGGGTTGTTGCGCGCCCGAGCTGGGATCCTCTGATCCCGGGTCCACCTAGCCATTCTAAGCAAACACGAACACAGACAATGTCAGTGTGTGCACACGCGGGTGTGAAACAAACCAACAAGGCGTAATTTACCAAATTTCCCTTGCGGTCTACAGCGAGCCACAGGGGTAGAGGGACAGTCCTCACATCCTAATACCCTTAAAGGAAATCTCGTCCCGAGATTCGATAAGGGTAGGGCTCGGAACAACAAAGACAGCTACACTAGAGGACAGGACAAGAAGTACCTGGAGAAGAAAACAACTGCGGAAACTCCTGCCGCATGCGCGCCTCGCGCTCCCAAGTGACCTCCTCGGTGCCTCTGTGCCTCCACAGTACCTTGACCAAGGGAATCGTCTTGCCCCGCAAGACCTGATCCCTCCGGTCAAGTACCTGAATCGGCTGCTCAACAAAGCTCGCGTCTGCCTCAAGCTCAATGTCATCCACCCTGATGACATGAGACGGGTCTGGGTGATACTTCCTCAGCATCGACACATGGAAAGTCGGATGCACAGCAGACATGTGCTGAGGAAGATCCAGGTGATAAGCTACCTCGCCGACCCTCTTTTGGATCTCGAACGGCCCGACAAACCTCGGCGCCAACTTACCACCTCTGCCAAACCTGACAGAACCTCTGTACGGCGATGCTCGCAAGAACACTCGGTCGCCGACTGCAAACTCCAACGGTCGTCGCCTCTGATCTGCATAACTCTCCTGCCAGCTCTGAGCCGTCAGAAGCCTCTGCCTGATCTGCACTAACCTCTCTGACGACTGCCTGACAATGTCTGGACCGGTGAGTGAAGCCTCTCCGACCTCTGTCCAGCACACTGGGGAACGACACGGCCTACCGTACAACGCCTCGAAAGGTGCTACTCCAAGACTGGACTGGTAGCTGTTGTTGTAGGCGAACTCCACCAAGGGAACGTGCTCCTCCCAGCTGCCTCCTGCGTCGAGGACACATGCTCACAGCATGTCCTCCAAGGTCTGGATCGTCCGCTCTGACTGCCCGTCTGTCTGCGGATGGAAAGTCGTACTGAAAGTCAGGAGTGTGCCAACTGCCTCCTGAAAGTCGCACCAGAACCTGCTGGTGAACCTGGAGTCACGGTCTGACACGATAGAAACTGGAACTCCGTGTAGTCTGACCACCTCTCTGACGTACAAGCTACCCAACCTGTCCGTCGAGTCTGTCACCCGCATAGGCAGGAAGTGCGCCGATTTGGTCAATCGATCAACGATGACCCAAATCGCGTCATTCCCCCTAGGAGATCTCGTTAGCCCGGTCACGAAGTCCATCGTGATGTGCTCCCACTTCCACTCAGCTAGTGGAAGCGGCTGAAGTAACCCCGGAGTTCGCTGGTGCTCTACCTTGACCTTCTGACAGGTAAGGCAGCGCGATACGAACTCCGTCACTGCCCTCTTCATCCCGCGCCACCAGAACTGTCGTCGAAGATCCTGGTACATCTTGGTGCCGACGGGATGAACTGTAAAGCGAGAGTGGTGGAACTCTCGTAGGACGTCGTCTCGAAGAACTGGATCTGCTGGAACCGCTACTCTGCCTCGGAACCGTAGCCCTCCGTCTGGCGATACTGTCCAGTCTCCGTTTGCGCCCTCTTTGCCCGTTGCTGTGTGTAACTCCTCGAGCTCTGGGTCACTGTGCTGTGCCTCCAACACTCTGGCTAGAACTGCTGGCATACTCTGCACTGTGTAGAGGAAGCTGCTGGATCCCCGATCCTCAAACTCGAGCCCCAACTGGCCCGCCGTCTCTAGAGCCTGCCACTGCCGCGCTGACAACCCTGCAACTGCTGCTCTGGTGTCTCTCACCTGTCTGCTCAGCGTGTCTGCTACGACGTTTGCTTTACCAGGATGGTAATGCAACTCGAAGTCGTAGTCCTCCAGTAGGTCCATCCAGCGTCGCTGCCTCAGGTTGAGGTCACGTTGGGTGAAAACGTGCCTCAAGCTCTTATGGTCCGAGAAGACAGAAAATTTCTCACCATAGAGGTAGTGACGCCAGGTCTTCAAGGCGAAGACCACCGCTGCAAGCTCCAAGTCATGGGTCGGGTAGTTCCTCTCATGGTTCTTCAGCTGGCGAGAACCATAGGAAACTACGTGGCCCTCCTGCATGAGGACACACCCCAAACCCTCTCCACTGGTGTCACAGTAGACACTGTAACCAACGCCTCGCTCGGGGACGATCAGCATCGGTGCACTGGTCAACCTGTTCCTCAGCTCCACGAAGGCTCGCTCACAAGCATCATCCCACACGAACGGGACGGCCTTCTGTGTCAGTCTGGTCAACGGTCCGGCAACTCTGGAGAAGTCCCGCACGAACCGCCTGTAGTAACCCGCCAGGCCTAAGAAGCTACGGACCTCGAACACTGTCCTCGGTCTCTGCCACTGTACCACTGCCTCGACCTTGGCCGGGTCAACTGAGATCCATGCTGCCGACACCATGTGTCCAAAGAATCCCACCTGTGCAAGCCAGAACTAGCACTTGGAAGCCTTGGCATAAAGCCGATGCTCCCTAAGTAGCTGCAACATTGTCACCAAGTGTCGCTCGTGCTCCGCCTCTGACCGGGAGTAGATAAGGATGTCATCGACGAACACCACCATGAACTCGTCTAGGAAGGGCCGGAAGATCCTCTGCATGAGATCCATGAACGCTGCTGGTGCGTTCGTCAGGCCAAAAGGCATCACCACGAACTCGTACAGGCCGTACCGAGTCCGGAATGTCGTCTTCGGGATGCCGCAATCCCGAACCCTCAACTGGTGGTAGCCGGTGCGGAGGTCGATCTTCGAGAACACTGAAGATCCTCGAAGCTGGTCAAACAGGTCGTCGATCCGCGGCATCGGATACCTGTTCTTCACCGTCACCCTGTTGAGCCGCCTGTAGTTTATGCAAAGTCGAAGGGTACCATCCTTCTTCTTTGCGAACAACACTGGCGCCCCCTAGGGAGACATGCTGGGACGGATGAAGCCTCTGTTGGTAAGCTCATCTAGTTGAGTCCTCAACTCACTCTGCTCTGATGGTGTCATCCTGAAAGCTGGGAGAGAGATCGGTGCGGTACCTGGTACTAGGTCGATCTCAAAATCGACCTCTCTGGGCGGTGGAAGCCCTGGCAACACCTCGGGAAACACGTCGGTGTAGTCACACACGATCCTAGGAAAACTGCTCTGTTGCACTCCCTTAGAACCGAACAGGGACAGACTGACCAACAAGGCTGAGAGCTCGCTGCCACGTCTCCCCACACCACAAGCAAAGGAATCGACTGAGAACCGATCCCCCAACAACACAAACTGTGTCCCATCGGGTGTCCAAGCGACCACCCTTCGGCGACCACAGTCGATGATAGCTCGGTATGCTGCCAACCAGTCCATACCGAGAATCCCATCGAAGCCTGTCATGTCTAGCACCCGCAGGTCTAGACAGACACGGAGGTCTCCAACCTCCAAAGAACAAGATCGGCAGACCCGATCTACCCTGACTATGCCGCCGATCGGTGAGTCTACAGACTGTGCCACCTCTAGCCAACTCGTCTCTAATCCTAGCGATGCCACACACATGCTAGCAATATAGAAATGAGACGCCCCAGAGTTTATCAGCACATCTACTAAAGAACTAGAAAGCTGAAAGATACCTCTGAGGACGGATGGCCCTGCCGCTGCCTGCTGGTACGGCTGCGGCTGCTGGTACGGCTGGTAAAGCTGAACGGTGCACACGCCCCCGCTGGCCGCCTCCACCCCTAGAGCGGCCCGGTCCAGCCCCTGGCCCGCGACCACCACCGCTCCCCTGCCAGGCACCGTACCCCCCGCCTCTACTGCCCTGCGGCACAGCGCTCGGCGCCCCTCGCATGGGACAGTCCTGGCGGAAGTGTCCCGGCTGCCCGCACTGGAAACAAGTGGCTGGCGCGCCACCAGGCTGCTGTCCCTGGCCTCCCCCTGACGGAGCCTGCCCAGACGGCCCGGCCGTCAGGAGAAACTGGCCTGGCGGACTGGGTAACTGTGCCTGGAACTGCTGCGGGCGCTGCGACCGCTGCTGAAAGCGTCGCTGATGCCGCTGGTGTCCGGTGTCCACCGAATCCCCCTCTGAACTGGGCCCTCTGCTGCTGCGAGTGATAAGTCATAAAATATACATAATTCACCCATTCAACTGGGCTTTGTTTGCTCTCAAGCAATGCATTTTTAATATCTTTTCATATGGTTTCAGGTACAAGAGCTTACGAAGAGAGTTGCATTAATTTCGAGCCAAAAGACATCAATTATATAGATTCAGCTTAATTCGGATCGATCCGGACAATTTGGATCGATCCAAGGACAATTTGGATCGATCCAAGGACAATTTGGATCGATCCAAGGACAATTTGGATCGATCCAAGGACATTTTGGATCGATCCCAATCCTTTTCCAGAAGGCCATATTTTTTATCCAATATTGGATCGATCCGGATTCTTAATGGATCGATCCAAATATCTTTTCCTAGAGAGCTCGGTACAAAATAGATCGATCCAAACCGTCATGGGATCGATCCATATTTCTTTTCCCAAGAGCACTTATTCTTGGGTACAAATTGGATCGATCCACATTTAAATGGGATCGATTCATATTTCCTTCCCAGAAAGGTATGATCTTTTGCTCATCTTGGATCGATCCAATCCTACTTCGGATCAATCCAAGATCGCTGACGGTTATTAATAGACGGCTCGGATCTAATCCGAGGATCCACGACTTGGGGTCTATAAATAGGGGTTTTGGCTCTAATTTTAGGATCTTTTTCTCCCTCTTGTTCCCTCTCTTGACAGCCTTCTTTACTCCTCTATATTCTGGAGATTTCTCCTCTCATTTCGAAGGATTTAGGGTTCAAAAAGGTGGAGATCAATGGAGAAGATGGGTGAAACCTCTCCCCCCATGGATCTTCCAACCAAGATGAGTAGCTAACTCATCATCCTTGGGAATTCTATGATGTCTTAGGTCTTTCTTTTAGATTTCTCTTGTAATCTTTGATGTAATAACGTTTGTGAGATGGATTCTTTGTATGAATTCGGATTCAATTCCTTATTTCTTCAATAAAGTCTACTCTTGAATGATTTGAGTATCTATATTTGCATTTAATTGCTTAAGAATTAGGTGCATGCTAGGTATTTGATGAAATCTCTCAAAGAGTAGGTTATGCTAGAACCATAGCCAACTTTTCACCTTAGGATAGGATGTTGAGGTGCTAGAACCACCCCAAGCCAAAGCTATCCTACTTACCATTCTTGACTTAGATGGAGGATTGGATTGAGGTATTAAACCCACCTCAATCCAAGACCTTAGTCATACAAAGCCTTGATTCCTTGCCAACAATAGGACCTTAAGCCGGCGATTGTTGAGCTATGATCGGATTAAAGCCTCGATCATGGATATTCACCTTGTAATTCACGCGATGAGATGATCTTCACCCGACGTCTCATTAGCGACGAGCGATACTAATCCTACGCTCGTCAATACGCGATTTCGATCATCTCACTTAGATGTTATTCATCTTGATACATAGAGAATATATTTAGATCCTAATTCGGATTAGAATTCCCTAGGACTTCTTTCTTGATAAATCTCTCTTAGCTTTAATTTCTTAGCTTTAAGTGCTTTTATAATACTTTAGTTTAAACAACTTTAAAATCAATCCAATTGTTTCCAACTATTGTAGAGATTATATTGCATCTACTAATTCAACCATCCAATTCTCCGAGGACTCGACCCGTACTCCCATTAACTACGTTGTAGTTAACTAGTTGTTCGGTAAATTTGTTTTGGATTTCCTAGAGTGATCATAAGTGATCGGGGATCTCACTCTACAAATCATCATTTTAATGCCTTGCTTAAGAAATACGGGATTACACACAAAGTAGCCACTCCTTATCACCCTCAAACAAGTAGCCAAGTGGAAGTTTCAAATCGGCAAATTAAGCGTATTTTAGAGAAAATTGTTAGAATTGACCGGAAAGATTGGGCATTAAAGCTCAATGATGCATTATGGGCGTATAGAACCGCCTATAAAACACCAATTGGGATGTCACCATTCCGATTGGTCTTTGGCAAACCATGCCATCTACCGGTGGAAATTCAACATCGGGCCTATTGGGCTATTAAACAACTTAATTATGAACCAAATGATACATCAAGCCATAGGAAACTTCAAATAAATGAATTGGAGGAACTTAGAAATGAAGCATATGAAAACTCCATGATTTATAAAGCTCACACCAAAGAGTTGCATGATAAATTTATTAAACGGAAAACATTCACGGTTGGACAAAAAGTTTGGCTCTTTAATGCACGTCTTCGGCTTTTTCCGGGCAAACTGAAATCAAGATGGACTGGACCTTTTGTGATTACTCGAATTTTTCCCCATGGAGCTATAGAAATTCAACATCCAAAATCTGGGCATAGTTTCATGGTAAATGGTCAACGATTGAAGCCCTATATTGATAATGCCGTTATGGATCTTCCCGTAGAGGCTACAATGATGTTGGAAGTACCCCAAGAGTGTAAAAATTGATTTTTGCGGATTAGTTTGGTTGTAGATTGCATGTATGAATGCTTTTTAGTTCTTTAGTATGAATGCTTGATTTGGAGTGTTTTTCTTCTTGAGCATGTATGCATGTATGATCTTTTTCGTGTTTTGTTCAATGCATGATTGATTTTAGTTTGTTTCTGTTATCTGTATTTCTGTTGTTTAGTGTATGTAGCGTTTATTTTGATTTTGGAAGTCATCATTGTTGTTTGAGTGAAAAATTGTGTATGTTTGATCTTGAGTCAAGGCATTTATGAGTGTATTTGTGATTGTGCTACTCTAATTTTGATGAATGATTGAGATTGAGGTGAAATAGAAGTCATAATTCATCTTGGAGTGAAATCTTGTATTTTTATACAATGATTAGGATGCTTTAAAATTCGCGCTCCAGGGTGGATCGATCCATATTTACTTGGGATCGATCCACAAACACACGTTGGATCGATCCAAATCTTTAATGGATCGATCCAAAACGGTCTTCCAGGACATACGTTCTGTCACTGGTTGGATCGATCCACATGTAATTTGGATCGATCCACATTTATTTTTTTTAGTAAGCACAATACGTGGTGGGACAATTTGGATCGATCCAAATTGTCCTGGATCGATCCGGAACCGTGTGTTTGGATCGATACAAATCCTTGTTTGGATCGATCCAACATGACCTCAAAAAAGGGCCGTTCTGTCACCGTGTGGATCGATCCTTGTCTAATTGGGATCGATCCAGATCCTTGCCACGTCACTCAAGTCACCATCTGCGATCATGACACGTGTTTGGGATCGATCCAAGTCCTTATTGGATCGATCCAAACTCCACTAAAAACACACTTAAAGGCTTTGGTGCGTCAGTTAGGGCATTTCTCGCCCATTTCCTCCTCCGACACTCTCCTGTCTCTCTTCTCATTTCTCACATCTCTGGCGATTACCGACGGTCCTAGCTACCAGCGATTCTCCACCACACATCCACCCGTCATCCTAGCTTCCATGAGGCCAAAGAAGCAGCTTGCAACCAAGAAGACGCCGGAGAAGAAATGGGGTGCGCCGGGTTCTTCTTCTTCGGCAGGTCCGTCCGCCTCCTCTCCACCACCTCCTCAATCACCAAGCAAGCGCAGTCGAGCTTCAGAGCCAGAGACCACTGGTGATGTTGTTCTTGAACTTTGGAAAAACCGTGACTTTGAATTTGAATTCCAATTTGACATCCCGTTCTTCCGCAATCATGCACAATCAGTAGCTTCTGTTCGTTTTTTGGAGCAACACCGAGCTTTAGGGCTTTGCTCACCAACTAGGATCATTTATCCTAGGTTAATCCGGCTTTTCTATCAAAATCTATAAATTATTCCACCACAGTCAGCTAAGGATAAGAATTGCCCAAGGTTTACATCTCAAATTTTGGGTCATCGTGTAGTTTTCATAGCTAAAATCATCAGTAAAATTTTAGATATCCCTATAGCATCCCCTGCTACCCGTTATGATGCCACTGTTCGAAAATGGGAGGCTTCTGAAATCGTTCCAGTGCGAGCTTACACTGGCGAGATTTTTTGACGCGAACTAGATGAACAATTGTGGTTCATCGATGATGTTCTACGTCGGAATGTTTTTCAGACAGCTCACCCTCAACGCCGCGTAGGTGATTGGTTATGGGTTTTGTGGTGTCTCCTTCAGAATGTTTCCATTCCTCTTCCATCCCTAATTCTCAATGACATGGAATATTTTTTTAAAAATGCTGATAACAAGAATAAAACAAAGCCATTTCCACACCCTTGCCTCATCTCTGATTTCCTTGTGCGTCAACCTTGGTTTCCTGCTAACGAGCCTAGTATGGAAGCTCCATCCTCCTCCTTCTTTGGCCAAACTACCTGGAGCAAGGTCATTTCTAAAATGGCCAAAGCTCAACAGGAAATTGCCTCCATTCTAGCTAGGAGGCAGCCTGCTCCACTAGTCGATCCTCAACCTGGCTCATCTGCTCCTCCTCCACCTCCAGTTCCTCCGCCTCTATCCTCCCCTCAGCCTACTCCACAGGATCCACCACTTTCAGAGGATGATTCAACCTCTGAGTTAGAGGATCTTCGCCTCACAATGAATGCAAGATTGGAAGAGGTTGATCACTCATTGAGTGTTATCAAGACGGATTTGCACTATTATCAGCAGGAGACAAAACATGACCTGCGGACGATACTCGCCTATTTGGCGAAGATGTGCCCGGCAGGACCAGCTACAGTTTCCACCTCCACGCAGACGGAGGAGTTCAGCACGTTACCAGAGGACCCACCAGTAGTTGATACACCTACTCCCGCAGTTGTGCAGTCAGTTCTACTGAGTGATGAGAGTTGAGAGTTTGTGTTTGTATAACTTTGATGTGTAGCTAACAATATGTCTGGATAGTACATTTTGGTAAACACTAATGCTTAGGCATGATGCCACATTTTTGGTTCATAATGTCATGGTGGTATATGAGGTATATTTTGTGATATATGATGGATGTATGGTGGTTGGATGAATGACTCAAGTTAATTACATTTTTGGTTGATGATTAAATGTGTAGCTTAAGGGCCATGATTGTATATGATACTCCTTATGCTACATTGTGGATGAATGAATGACTAAAGATCATTGTCAATGATGTCATGGTTGTATTTGAGTCTTTTATGCTACATATTTTTGTGAAGATTGGTTTCTAGCTTAAGGTGGTTGTTATCTTTTGTATTTGGAGAAGTTGGATGGTTATAAGCATGTGAAGAGGGTTAACATGTGTATGTGATTGAATGTGGGAACTTTTTGAAGTTGTGGGTACCTCTTTATATTTGTGATGGATATGTTAACTGTATCACATATGTATGCAGTGAGCTCATTGTTGACATCGATTTTAGCTAAGGCTAAGTCGACTACATTTGCAGAAGTCCCCGGGCTGAATTCGCACACACCAAACCCAAATTGGCTCATACACAGTCGAGTCCATCCAAATCTCCTACAGATCCCCGGTTTTGACGGCATCCTATACAAACTGGAGGAATAAGGATATTTTGGTAATTTTACCTGTCCAAGGGTATTTTGGGAATTTAAACCAAAATGCATGTCTAAATTCCCACGACACTCCAAAATAGCCCTTACATAGCTTTAATGGCATCCTAAATAAGCTGTGTAAATATAGGGGCGTTTTGGTAATTTTCCACCACATCTGGGAAATTACAGAAAATTCCCTGAAATAAATAAGGGAAAAATCCGAAAATTCAAATAAACCCAAACAAATACCCGACTTCAAATTCGCCTAAGTCCTGGCAAAAATATACGCGCACCACATAATGCGCGCACGTGTCCACGACACGCACAGAAATCGCGTCGCCATGCGTCGCGCTTAAATAACCAAATCGAAAGGGTATTTTGGTCATTTAACCCCAAGGGGCATTTTAGTCATTTCACACCTTCAGGGGTGTGAAAATCCGGAACAGAGATATTTCATCTGCGCCGGAGACATTTCGGTCCAAAATATATGGCCGATAAAAAGGATATTTTGGTAATTTACACCCGACTTGTCCGGGGATATTTCAGTAAATTTCCCAAAGTATTATATGAAATATCGAAATTTAAATTTAAATAAGACATTTCAAATATCTGAATAATTCGACAAATATTCAGATAATTCAAATCTGAATATTTGAATTTTAAATTCAAATTTCAAAACAAAATATCTACCCATATAAAATCAGCCAAATCAAATATATATCATACCATATGAGAAATCAGCATCTTCAACACAGCCGGAACCCATTGAGACGCTCGCGTCTCTGGGTCGACGCTATAGGAGGCTCGTTGATCTCGCGGCCTAAGCTTCATTCTCTTGCTCGTCACTCGCAGCTTAGACCTCCAGCGAAGCTGCTCCAGCTTGGTTCCTCGCCGGCGATGGAGATCGAGCCAAGGCTCTCTCTCTCCCGGCGGCTTTGAAGACAGCTTCCCCTGTTTTGATCTCTGTTTCCAGCGAACGTCTCCAAGCTTCCAGCCAACGTCCCTAAGCTCCCAGCCAATGTCCTTGCACTCCAGTCGCTGACTTCCACCGCTCCGGCTACGTCCCCGCAGGCGGCGAAGTCCAAACCCAGGCGCTCTCGAGCCTTTAAGCCGACGTTCTCAAGCTCCAGCTAGTGTGATCCCCTGTTCAACCTGGTGTGTTCCCAGTTTCAAACCAACTTCATCAACGACAACAGAGGTCGGATCTTGTTCTCAAATATTCGCACAGCCGGCGCCCTCAAGTTTCGTCGGCAAGTTCTCCGCTCGGCCCATACCTCCCGCGAGGCGCTCCAGTCAGCTTCCTCGACGGCGACGGCGATGGAGAACGTATCCAGGCACTCCCTCATGTCCAACGGCTTCAAAGAATGACGCCTCCCCTGCTTCCTATGATCCAGCCGGTGGATCTCAAAAGAGCCCATCGCTGTCATCCAGCCGGAGGAACCCCAAAGAACTCGTCTTCCTCTGTTCCAGCCGACGGAGTCCAAAGAGCTCATTGCCCAGCCGGAACCCATCGCCGCCTAAGGAGGAACCCATCATCCGAACCCATTCCAACGACATCCCCAGCACATGACATCGGATCCGTCGCCACCGTCTCGCGTAGCCTAAAGCTCGCGGTAGCATCAACACCTACGTCCATCGAAATCTCGTCCAGCGAGATCCGTCACCAGCCGTTCGTCGCCATTCGCTCGCAGCTCCAAGGTTCGGCGAGTTCTTCAACGGCTTCCTCTGTTCCAATCGGCTTCCTCTGTTCCAAACGGCGATTCCCTCTATCCTATGCTCCTCTAAGTTCCAGCTGGCTTCATAGGGTCCAGCTGCCATGGCGATGGAGCTTGGATGCAAACTTCCCACCAGCTCCGACACGTGCACAACATCAACTTCGACGCTCGAACGGCCTAGCCTTCGACGCTCGGACAACACGCCTTCGACGCCACCAGCTTCGACGCGTGAACGACACCAGTTTCGACGCTCAAACGACATCCCTGGACTCCAGCAACCCTGAGGATCTTGCGGCGAAGCTCAGAAGACATCTGAAGATATTCTCGGACGGTTTTCATCCAGCCCAGTAGCCTCGGAAAGCTGGTGGTGAATACTCGGATAACATCTCCCCCAACTCCAACAAAGACTCAAAGCTCCGGCAACAGAAATTCAAAGCTCCGGCAACAGAAACTCAAAGCTCCGGCAACAAGAACTCAAACCCCCGGCGACAAAGATATCCTGCATGACAACGAACGTGTTGGTCCATGGCCTCACGTCATTCATTTCCTTTTCATTTTATTTTTCTTTTGTTATGAAAAATACTTCATATTATTGGATCTAGAATCGAAGGTGTTCCCTACGGGGATGTAAATGATGGATCTGTCGACTTGGCGATCGGCAGATCCAGGGGTGTGGTGCCTACAATTTCCTGATATGAAATTAAAAAATTGATTTGCTCGGAAATAAAATAGAGATCTCGTCCCAACGAGATCGACGTTTTATTCGCGAACAAAATCTGGCACGCCCGGTGGGACCACACCTTACCTCCCATCTCTAGATCCAAAAAAAAAAAAGAAAAAAAAATGATGATGAAAAACAAATCATCAAAATAAAAAAAATACATATATACTCTTACATCTTGACAAGTCTAACGTCTTAAATGAAGGATATGGCGCGTGCAACTTTGGAAGCGTTCGTCACTATTCGCTTCGGCGACCTCTCATTTGATATCCCGATTGGAAGCGACGGCCTTCCGATGCCAACAACGCCATCAAAAGTTTCCTTCACCACTCCAGGAGCAGCTACCTCCGATGCACAAGCGAAGACTATCGTGGGATCTCATGAGAAGATGGTGACTCGCCAAGACGGGCTCCAGGTTCGTCGAAGGAAGCATGATGATGAAGCTCTCTCAGTTGGATCTGGCAAAAGCAAGACGGTCGCAAATGGATCTCGTGTTTACCCAGGAGCAGCTACTTTCGACACACAAGCGAAGACTATCGTGGGATCTCATGAGAAGATGGTGACTCGCCAAGACGGGCTCCAGGTTCGTCGAAGGAAGGGTAATGATGAAGCTCCCTCAGTTGGATCTGGCAAAAGCAAGACGGTCGCAAATGGATCTCGTGTTTACCCAGGAGCAGCTACTTTCGACACACAAGCGAAGACTATCGTGGGATCTCATGAGAAGATGGTGACTCGCCAAGACGGGCTCCAGGTTCGTCGAAGGAAGCATGATGATGAAGCTCCCTCAATTGGATCTGGCAAAAGCAAGATGGTCGCAAATGGATCTCGTGTTTACCCTGGAGCAGCTACTTTTGATGCACAAGCGAAGACTATCGTGGGATCTCATGAGAAGATGGTGACTCGCCAAGACGGGCTCCAGGTTCGTCGAAGGAAGCATAATGATGAAGCTCCATCAGTTGGATCTGGCAAAAGCAAGACGGTCGCAAATGGATCTCGTGTTTACCCAAGAGCAGCTACTTTCGACACACAAGCGAAGACTATCGTAGGACCTCATGAAGAGATGGTGACTCGCCAAGACGGGGGCTCCAGGTTCGTCGAAGGAAGCATAATGATGAAGCTCCCTCAGTTGGATCTGGCAAAAGCAAGACGATCGCAAGTGGATCTCGTGTTTACCCAAGAGCAGCTACTTTCGACACACAAGCGAAGACTATCGTAGGACCTCATGAAGAGATGGTGACTCGCCAAGACGGGCTCCAGGTTCGTCGAAGGAAGCATAACGATGAAGCTCCCTCAATTGGATCTGGCAAAAGCAAGATGGTCGCAAATGGATCTCGTGGTTACCCAGGAGCAACTGAAGACGTCAAGCCAAAGATATCGGCGCCGTCAAAGGGTTCGAGCCACCAAATGAAGATGAAGACTCCCCAAAATCACCCAGGTGTCGGGGGCTCCTCAGTCGGATCTTGCACCCATCAAGCCAAGAATGCCGAAGTTCCAATGAGCAAGCCGTACACACACTCAGTGGCAGCCAGACAATCAAAGACATTTGTTCCACAGGAGGATCCGGGGGCAGTCATTCGCGTCGAACTCGTTCCGACCGATGTAGACGGCTTTACTCTCGAGAGAAGACCCATGGTGGCCAAGAAAACTTCTGCAATCCAGACGATCTCTGTACCATGTGCTGAAGATCCGAAAGGAGGATCCGGGGGCAGCCATTCGCGTCGAACCCGTTCCAACCGATGAAAACGACTTTACTCTCGTTACTTCCAAGAGAAGACCCATGGTGGCCAAGAAAACTTCTGCAATCCAGACGATCTCTGTACCATGTGCCGAAGATCCGAAAGGCAAAACCAAAATAATCTACCCATCTGTTGCGAAAATGCAGGCAACCCCTAAGGTTGACTACGAAGCCCATTACGAGGTGTACGCAAACAAACCTCCGATTGGCCTCCACGCGACAGGAAATGATGAGGCGTCGCTCCACGTTCGGTACTGCTATGTTCAGTTACTCCGAGCGGAGTATGAACGCCGACGGAAGAATGCGGAGCCCAAACACCCGACTCATCAGAGTTACATCGAGGAGATGGCACAAGTAATTTTGGAAGCGTTCGTGACTATCTGTTTCAAAGGCCTTGGTTCGACATCCCGATGGGTACGGATGGTTTCCAATGCACGCAGTGCCATCCAGTGTCTCGCTCACTGCTCCAGTTGCGGCAAACTCCGGCGCAAAAGTGTCAACTACTACTGGTTCACAAACAAAGGTGTCATTACAGCGGCCCTGCAAAAAAATGACAACTCACACTGCGCGCCAAGGAGGATACGACGCTAAGATCCCTTGGACCGGATCCTCTGCCCGTCAGAATGTTGGAAATGCTGCAAAAGAGTCTCGTACGCGCCTGAAAGCTATCGAGGAGACGAAGCTAAAGAACTCGACGGATCACCGGATAAAGTCAAGTGCTCCGCAAATACAACCGGGGGCAGCTGTAAACGGACCTCGCGAGGAGATGAAGTCGCTGCTCACAGGAGTAAGCGCAACACTAAGACGTTGTCAGTTGGATCTTGTGGCTGTCAAGGAGAAGAAACAGAAGCTGTTACAAACCTACCTTGTACGCACGCGGAAGATGGCGTCAAGGACATCAAGTCAAAAACATCAATGGGATGGAGCGGATCAAGTTGTGCACCCCCGGAAGCTGGCGCTAAAGACAGCAAGTCAAAGACGTCGGCGGGACTGAACGGATCGGATCACCAAATGAAGCTATAAGTTCTACAAAATTGTCCTGGAGCGATTTCATGTGCAGGGGACTCTCCCTCCGGATCTCGGATCCACCAAATTAAAGATATCAAAGCTCCCACAAGCAAGCCGCGAACGCTCTCAGTGGAAGGTGGCCAAAGAACAAAGCGAGTCAGGAGCTCCGCAAAGGCGTCCGGGGGCGACTATTCGCAATGAACATGTCTCGACAGACGATGATGTATTCATCCCTGGCCCACGAAGTAATCAACCAAAAGAAGCTAAGCGCTGGAGCACAAAGAGCTGGGGGCAGTTGTTTGTGTCGGATCTGCTCCGACGAGTAACGACGGCTTCTCCCTCCCTGCTGCCAAGAGACAACCCAAAATGCATGAGAAAACCCTTGTGACTCAAACAAATCTCGGCACCACCTGCCGAAGACTTAAAAAGACCTGGGCTTGGCCTCCATGCAACCGACAACGATGAGGAATCACTCCATGATCGCCATTGCTACGAGCCTGAAGTGTCCCGAATCATCAAACTTACCTCGCCGACGTGCGAGCAACCTATGCATACTACATTACTAAGGAGTCGCAAAATCTTCAAATTGAAGCAACCTCAGACATAAACGACGCCAACGGTCACACTGGCGACAACACTTTCCAGCTCAAGGGGAACCACAACATTTCACAAACGGACCATTCCCTCATCAAGACAAAGAAGCTCGCTGAGAAGGAAAGGAAGAAAAATTGCCATGCACCGTACTCCTATCCATGCCAGTGGTTCCAGTCGCCCCTGCTACGGATTGTTAGATAAAGCCGACCAATTCGAGACTTCATCACCAAGAAACCAAAGTGCAGAAAGGATCCTGCAAGAGAACGATTTCAACATCGTCACGACAATGCCCGTAGGGGTCCAAGACAATGAGACATCCACTTCCTCAAATGTCCCAGCAAAGAGACAGAAGAAGAAAACTGCTGACATCATGATCGTCGATCTCCGTCTCCAAAATACAAGCTCGGGGGAGGAGAAGAATGCTTCTCCAATATCAATCAAACTCACCTCCGATCAAGACCGCGCCAGTGCCTCTTCCAGCAAGAATAAGCCGCTAGTGCCGCCGTCTTCATCGTCGATCTTTGTATCCAAACACAAGCTCGAAGAAGGAGGAGAATGCTGTCTCAACTCACGTCAGATTATGTCCTCCATCATGACATAGCCAGCCGCTTCTCTTCCAACGTCCATGAGTTCGCCATCGAGACTCGAGATCGTTGCTGAAGAACCCGGTCAAGGCTATTGCTGGTTGCTTGGACCTATGCTGCTGCCGTCGCCCCGTTGCGATGTCGCTGGACTTGGCCGCCATCAACCAACCCAAACATTATTTTGCTGGTGGCATTTATGCACCGCCGTCGTTCAAGCACCGAGTTCCTCCCCTCGAGCTTCTTCCTCAAACAAAACTTGGCCACCGACGTGGCACGTCATCGACGGTGAAGCTCTATTAACGAGCTACCGTTGTTTCCACGCCTAGCCTCGTCGCCAAGATCTATGTTAGGCTCCGAGCTCATCGTCGTGCCTCGGGCGTGCTGTTCACTGATGCCTCTACTCCAAACGTTGATCAAGCGCCGCGTCTCCGCCACATGCGCAAACTATTGCTGATGACTTCTCAGCATGCGTTGGACGTTGCCCTCATTATGCCTTTCCCGGCGTCAGCGAACTACCACGCCAGACAGATCCGATGCTGAGAGCTGGATAGAGCCCGAAGTGATGATCAACATGTAAACAACAAAGTAGATCCGATGTCAAAGGCGAAACAAAAGTTGGTGGCGACGATTGGTGCAACACCAAAGAGATCAATTGCCAACACAATAACACCAATATAAGAAGATTGCAGGCGGAAGGCGTGACATACGCTCAGGCAGCGATCTACTCAACACCAAACCAACACATATCTGATGCTGGACATTGAAGGCTGAAGATCAATCATACAACATCAAAACAACACAGATGTAGCGCCGGACACTGAAGGCTATCTACCCAACACCAAAGACACAACACACCTAAAGCATCGCCACAGCTTAAAGACGGTGGTCAAGCGACCATTGACAAACTAGAAGAAATTAATCTAGGGGGCAGAGGACGATCCTTGGACGAGAAGAACCAGTTTGTTCTTTTCCTTCGTGAGAACCGGGACGTGTTTGCTTGGAGCTATAAAGAAATGTCAAGCTTGGATGTCGATGTGGTTGTCCACCATCTCTCTATAGCCGAAGATGTCCGCCCTATCAAGCAATCTCAAAGACGCTTTCGACTCGAGTTAATTCCAAAAAATTATCGCCAAGGTCGACAAGCTCATGAAGGTGGGCTTTATTCAAGAGATCCAGTATCCAGAATGGCTCGCAAAGATCAAACCATTGACAAGGCTTCCGAGCGCACAAGGAAGAATAAAGCTTCCCCAAGGGGAAAACTGTACTGCAGACTTCGTCGACGCAAATGCTCAGACCAAAGGAGACTTACGAGCTGCCTCGGTCTAGAGACCTCTCGTCCGATCCCACACGATGGCGAGTGAAGACCCTCAAGGAGAGGATTGAAAATGAGTATTCCTTCCCCCCGAGAGGAGGTCCCTGACATCTTCAAAGGTCTGTTGGATCTTGGAATCATAGAGCTCCCGGAGTCCCGGCGTCCTCACGAAGCAAACAAAGTAGACGAGTCAAAGTATCGCCATTACCACAGAATACTTGGGTATACACTCGAAGACTGCTTCGTCCTTAAGGATCAAATCCAAAAATTAATTGACGACGGAGTCACGGATGCTGGGCTCCTGAAGAAGCTCCAGAAAGGCAAGAAGGTAGAATCAACACAAGTGATCACTACCGCAGCAGACCCCGAGTCTCCATACGAGGAGTACACCTCCTCAACATCTCATTATGAAGAAATTGTGTATGTCCCTCAGGCGCCTCCCTACCTGCCCATTGGGAACAGATATACAACTATCTCTCCATTCGCGCAAGACGAGGAGCATATAACTCCCATTCTGACACCTGCCGAGGAATGCCCCTTGCCTACCCTACTGGAAATGCATCATTCTGACTTGGATGAGGATGACACGTTGTCTGATTTCGAGCCCAGCCATGATCGCTACGGGAGGCCCTACATCAGCAAAAGGCAAAAGAAGAGACAAGCATTCGAGCAAAGGGTTAAAGCGGCTAGAAATGCTCCCCCGAAACCTCTGCTTCTTGAAAACTGGCAGCCTAGGCCGATGAAGCACAAAGCCCCCAAATACAAGATCTTCAGGAAGGTGATGGCCCGCGAAGAAATTGAAGGGTTTATCCACCGAGTCTCGACAGATTTCCAAACCAGAAAGCCAAATGTACCACAAAGCGGCGTCTCTCGGGACAACTACTTATACTTAACTACAAAAGTCTTCGGGGACAATGATGAATTCCTTTGCTTCCTAGAAGAAGAGAAGGCTGAAGTCCATAAGATCATCACCGGCTCGAGCTCTTTTCTCAATAAAACTTGACCGCCGGTGTGGCGCTTCATCGGCTATGAAGCTCTATTAGCAAACTGCTAGTGTTGCCATGGTCAGCCTCATTCCTAAGATCTATGCCTTGGGCATGCTGTTCAAACGCCGTGTCTTCGCCACATGCATAAATTATTTCTGACGACTTCTCAGCATGCGCTGGACCATGCCGAACAGATCCAATGCCGAAGGCGAGATAGAGCCAGAGGTGACAATCGACATACACACAATGAAGCAAATCCGATGCTGAAGGTGAGACAAAGCTGGAAGTGACAATCAAAACAAAAAATATATAGGTCCGACACCGAAGGCCAAATAGAAACCAGAGGCAACCATTCATATAACAATCACAAAAGAGATCAACTGCTGCAACTCAGATAGAAGCCAGGAGCATAGATCAACCCAACATCAACCTGAGAGATCGAGCATCCAAGGCAAGAAAAAAAAAACGCCCAAGAAACGATCTTCTCAAAATCAACACAACAAACTTAATGCTAAGGGCCAGATACACGCTCTATGCAAAGATCAACACAACATCAACATGAGAGATCATGCGTTAATGGCAAGATAAATGCCCGCGCAAGGATCAACTCAACACCAAAAAGACTAATCAGATGCTGAAGGTCAGATGAATGCCCAAGCGATGGTCGCTATCATATTAACACAAAAACGCAAAAAAAAAAGAGGCTAAAATGCTCCAAGCTTCATGAGCCTAAACTGTAAGCAACAATACTCCAAGCCATACGAGTATAAACTGTCGGCAAAACATAAATTTTAACAACTTTGCTCCGAGCTTCACGAGCCTAAACTGACAGCACATACAAAATATATATGCTCCGAGCTTCACGAGCCTAAACTGACAGCACATACAAAATATATATGCTCAAAGCTTCACGAGCTTAAACTGATAGCACGAATGATATATCTTGCAATCCGCGAGCATGAAATATACACAAGTACTGCTCGTACAATAAAAAGGGGGCAGTGAGCGACCTAAGGGCCCTTACACACCGCCCTTGATCTGCTCTACTACAATTGGACTCGCCGATTCGCCAGCACCATTGCAGTCGCAAAACATTTTCGCCATGCTTCAAACATCCACAAGGGAAGGCCCACTCTGCCACATGACCGGGATAAAGGCTGACTGAGGGACCAGATAGATCGAGAGCCGAGCAAAATAAAAAAAAACAAAGGAGCAATGCAGCATCGACGCAAAGCTCCACATATCCACATCGCCACGCGCCGTTCTGGCAAAATCCCCAGCGATGCTTATGCCCTCCTTCTACGGTCGAGTACAGCCCCAAGCTTCACCCGTTCACCGGCAAATTGAAGTTCATCGGGATGCTCTCCTTCTCAGCCAAAGCCCCACACGCAGTCAAGCTCCTCCGTCTTCGCCGACGGTGGCCGTCCTCAACACGAGCCGATAAAGCCCAAATCTGTGTTGGAACTCCATCTTCTTCTCCGACGAAGCCCAGCACGGCGTTGTTCCCTCTTTCCTGCTCCGTCAAGAACTCCTCAGACCCGACATCAAGATCCTCCAACGCCACCACAAAGCGTCGCCCGTCGCCGGTTGCTCTGTTTCCGGCTCCCGCCGCCAAATCCTGGTCGTACATCTTTAGCATGATGATGCCGGCCTCCTTTCCTTCAACGACGTCACAAGGTGAGCTTGATATCTTGCTGAAAAGGAAGAGAGGAAGGAAAACATCAGCATATATCAGCACAAAAAAAAAAAAAGAAGAAGAAGAAAACAAGCAAACAAGGCACAAAGAAGCAGAGAAAGGAGATGGGTAATAGCAGAAACAAAGCATGGCTCGCCACCCATTGATCCGCCAAAAACAGAGCATGCGCCAGGGATGGACGCCTTCGATACAACTTGTCCCTCATCTCTGCCCAAGTCCGAGCCTCCGTCGAACATCTATTTCCTCCCCTGACGAAGGCCAACATAGCTCTGTTTCACTCTTTTTTTTTCTTTTCCGCTCCGAGACTCCTCCACGAGCTCAACATCAAGCCGCCCGCTCTGCTCCTAGCTTCCGCCACCAGATCCTGGTTGGACACCATTCAGCATGGTAGTGCCGGGTCCCCTTCCTTCAACCCGCGACTCCCGCAAGCACGCCATCAGCAGTTCGCCATGAACCCATCACGCCAGGTTGGCTGCTCCCGCTGTGCCGGACCTACTTCTACCCTGCACCGCTTCAGCACCCATGGCGTTGCAAATGAAGGGCACCATGCCACTCCGGCTCAACGCCAGGTGCTGCCATGACAAAAAAACCAGTGACCTCGACGTTGGACTTGTAAAGAGCAAAGAAAAGAATATGCCGATGGTGAAGACGCCATGTCCGACCATGCTTCAAAGACTGCTGGTTGTTTCCGGCCAACAAAGGCCAAACGAGGTTTCGAAAGAAGATGAAACCCATACTTGGCGTTGGACAAGGACAAGAGCCAAACAAAAAAAAAAAAAGGAAGAAAGAAAGGAAACACCAAGCCACAACCAATGCTCGTCGTCGATCCTCCTCCTCGCCTTCGTCGACCAGACGCCTCTCCTAACTCGCCTACACCGTGCGATGCTCGCTGCCACCCAAAGCTCGTCGCCCAGCCGCTGGTACTCATTGCTGGTACTTTCCTATGCCGTGCTTTGTTGACGATGCTCGTCTATGTCGTGTTGTCGATGGTTCTCGCGGTCGGCCTCGCCAAGATGCTCGCCCTCCACGGCGAGATAAGATGCACCGGCCAAAGCCAACGTGATATATATATATGGAGGAGCGCGGGAATTGTGCATGAACTCCAAGTCCCCCTCCAAGTCCCGATGATTCTTCCAAATATCTGGAAGAGTCCCACATGAATTCAAAGTCTTGATCTCAAAAATCACAATCACAATCTGCAATCTCAAAAATATATATATGATTGCAATTTGCTGAAATTTGCTGAAATTTGCGATCTCAAGATATACATGATCGCACTCTTCTCGAAATTAGAATCGCAGTTTCCACGAAATTTGCGAGTTCAAAAAAAAAAAAAAAAAATTCACGGCAAAGGCCGCATATATGGCAAAGCTGTTTATGACAAATACCAGTGAACAAGTCACTAAAAATTTTCGAGCCCTGCCCGTTCAAATTACATGAATTTTACGCGCAGGCCTCGAGGGGGCATATGTTGACATCGATTTTAGTTAAGGCTAAGTCGACTACATTTGCAGAAGTCCCCGGGCTGAATTCGCACACACCAAACCCAAATTGGCTCATACACAGTCGAGTCCATCCAAATCTCCTACAGATCCCCGGTTTTGACGGCATCCTATACAAACTGGAGGAATAAGGATATTTTGGTAATTTTACATGTCCAAGGGTATTTTGGGAATTTAAACCAAAATGCATGTCTAAATTCCCACGACACTCCAAAATAGCCCTTACATAGCTTTAATGGCATCCTAAATAAGCTGTGTAAATATAGGGGCGTTTTGGTAATTTTCCACCACATCTGGGAAATTACAGATAATTCCCTGAAATAAATAAGGGAAAAATCCGAAAATTCAAATAAACCCAAACAAATACCCGACTTCAAATTCGCCTAAGTCCTGGCAAAAATATACGCGCACCACATAATGCGCGCACGTGTCCACGACACGCACAGAAATCGCGTCGCCATGCGTCGCGCTTAAATAACCAAATCGAAAGAGTATTTTGGTCATTTAACCCCAAGGGGCATTTTAGTCATTTCACACCTTCAGGGGTGTGAAAATCCGGAATAGAGATATTTCATCTACGCCGGAGACATTTCGGTCCAAAATATATGGCCGATAAAAAGGATATTTTGGTAATTTACACCCGACTTGTCCGGAGATATTTCAGTAAATTTTTCAAAGTATTATATGAAATATCGAAATTTAAATTTAAATAAGACATTTCAAATATCTGAATAATTCGACAAATATTCAGATAATTCAAATCTGAATATTTGAATTTTAAATTCAAATTTCAAAACAAAATATCTACCCATATAAAATCAGCCAAATCAAATATATATCATACCATATGAGAAATCAGCATCTTCAATTATGGTTGGATTGCATTCTCATACCATATAAAAAATAAAAATAAAATCAGCATCTCTAAATATGGGGTGATTATATGAGCTATCCTTATATAGAAGGATTAACATCAATTAGTATCCTATAATCAGGATTCTCTACCCATAGATCACCTCTCGTGCCTATAAAAGGAGGAGGGTGAAGGCTGGCTGAGGGGCTGGGCAAAAATGTAGAGAGAAAAGGCATTGAAGAAAGAAGCAGAGGAGAAGAGGCTGGAAAATAAAAAAGAGAAGGCCGACGGGGAGAGAAGAAAGGAAGAGAGGAGGAGGATCGCCGTCGTCCACCTTGCTCAAGCCCAGGAGCACCTCGCCGTCGCCGTCCGGCCCAAGGATCTCAGTTCCAAACCCAAAGGCGTCTCCATCGCCGCTGCCCAACCAGAGAAACCCATCGTCATTCCTCATCCAACCCAAAGGCTCGTCGGAAGTGGAAGGCCGGAGGAAGACGTCGGGTTCTTGTCAAGAGGTTCACATCTTCGAAAGAGTGCTTGGAGGCTTGAAGACGAAGAGGTTCTAGAGGTGCTCCGACGCTGCGCACCACCGGACGGCGCAGATCCAGCCAACACAGCCGGAACCCATTGAGACGCTCGCGTCTCTGGGTCGACGCTGTAGGAGGCTCGTTGATCTCGCGGCCTAAGCTTCATTCTCTTGCTCGTCACCCGCAGCTTAGACCTCCAGCGAAGCTGCTCCAGCTTGGTTCCTCGCCGGCGACGGAGATCGAGCCAAGGCTCTCTCTCTCCCGGCGGCTTTGAAGACAGCTTCCCCTGTTTTGATCTCTGTTTCCAGCGAACGTCTCCAAGCTTCCAGCCAACGTCCCTAAGCTCCCAGCCAATGTCCTTGCACTCCAGTCGCTGACTTCCACCGCTCCGGCTACGTCCCCGCAGGCGGCGAAGTCCAAACCCAGGCGCTCTCGAGCCTTTAAGCCGACGTTCTCAAGCTCCAGCTGGTGTGATCCCCTGTTTGACCTGGTGTGTTCCCAGTTTCAAACCAACTTCATCAACGACAACAGAGGTCGGATCTTGTTCTCAAATATTCGCACAGCCGGCGCCCTCAAGTTTCGTCGGCAAGTTCTCCGCTCGGCCCATACCTCCCGCGAGGCGCTCCAGTCAGCTTCCTCGACGGCGACGGCGATGGAGAACGTATCCAGGCACTCCCTCATGTCCAACGGCTTCAAAGAATGACGCCTCCCCTGCTTCCTATGATCCAGCTGGTGGATCTCAAAAGAGCCCATCGCTGTCATCCAGCCGGAGGAACCCCAAAGAACTCGTCTTCCTCTGTTCCAGCCGACGGAGTCCAAAGAGCTCATTGCCCAGCCGGAACCCATCGCCGCCTAAGGAGGAACCCATCATCCGAACCCATTCCAACGACATCCCCAGCACATGACATCGGATCCGTCGCCACCGTCTCGCGTAGCCTAAAGCTCGCGGTAGCATCAACACCTGCGTCCATCGAAATCTCGTCCAGCGAGATCCGTCACCAGCCGTTCGTCGCCATTCGCTCGCAGCTCCAAGGTTCGGCGAGTTCTTCAACGGCTTCCTCTGTTCCAATCGGCTTCCTCTGTTCCAAACGGCGATTCCCTCTATCCTACGCTCCTCTAAGTTCCAGCTGGCTTCATAGGGTCCAGCTGCCATGGCGATGGAGCTTAGATGCAAACTTCCCACCAGCTCCGACACGTGCACAACATCAACTTCGACGCTCGAACGGCCTAGCCTTCGACGCTCGGACAACACGCCTTCGACGCCACCAGCTTCGACGCGTGAACGACACCAGTTTCGACGCTCAAACGACATCCCTGGACTCCAGCAGCCCTGAGGATCTTGCGGCGAAGCTCAGAAGACATCTGAAGATATTCTCGGACGGTTTTCATCCAGCCCAGTAGCCTCGGAAAGCTGGTGGTGAATACTCGGATAACATCTCCCCCAACTCCAACAAAGACTCAAAGCTCCGGCAACAGAAATTCAAAGCTCCGGCAACAGAAACTCAAAGCTCCGGCAACAAGAACTCAAACCCCCGGCGACAAAGATATCCTGCATGACAACGAACGTGTTGGTCCATGGCCTCACGTCATTCATTTCCTTTTCATTTTATTTTTCTTTTGTTATGAAAAATACTTCATATTATTGGATCTAGAATCGGAGGTGTTCCCTACGGGGATGTAAATGATGGATCTGTCGACTTGGCGATCGGCAGATCCAGGGGTGTGGTGCCTACAATTTCCTGATATGAAATTAAAAAATTGATTTGCTCGGAAATAAAATAGAGATCTCGTCCCAACGAGATCGACGTTTTATTCGCGAACACTCATCTAAAATACAAAGGAGGTGCTACCCAAATTTCTTTATTATTCATGTCGATTATGTTTCTTTCATGTTTTCAGGATATTGAACCAAGCCAATGATCCTCTACAATCTTATCCTATCTTCAACTCAACCCTCAATCTTTATTCACTTCATTTCTCTACTTTTGTTCATTAATCCTATGCTTCACATATGTGCAATTTGCTTTGCAAGGTTGAACGTCTTATACGGTACTCAAACAACAATCCATGTTATCTCTTTCCTTTACCCTTCAATCGTGCTTGAGGACAATCCCGTTTAAGTTGGGGGGTATGCATTACATGCATGATAACCATTTTTTATTTACATTTGAAATGAGAGATACTTGCATTAATGATTATGTGAAAAATTCAACTCTAGTACCCTTCATGGATGATTGTGGTATGATATATTCGAAACTTCACATAGTTATAAGGATTTGCTAATCATGATTTGGATATTATTGTTCATCTACTTTAACCCGCTTGATACATGATAAAGTTGGTTGAGTAATTCATCATCATTGTATATTCGCACACTTATGAGGGGTAGATTAGTCAATTTGAGTTTGGTACCTTGAAGGACTAAGAAGTCGAAGGTAGGAAACATGTTTTGCTTAATCAAAAATGGCAATGCTCGTGTAGGGAAATCCGAAAGCTTAGTAACCGGGCAATGTGTGTAACAACGTGTATTGTTCGCGTCAAACAGCCTAGGAATGAAAAAAATATGTGTGGTGACTAGTTATAATTCGTAGCCTTCTAGGTTCGAGCAATTAAGTCCGAGAGGTGCTTTATCACCCAATGCCCTAAAGCCAATTGGTTTGGGAGTCATTGACCCAAAGCTCGTTACAAGGACCTAGAAGAAAGCTTAAGGGATTATGACATTGCACGGTCGCACACTAATTGAAAAAAAAATAAGAGAAAAAGGAAAAGAATATGTGTGATGACTAGTTATAATTCGTAGCCTTTTGGGTTTGAGCAATTAAGTCCGAGGGGTGCTTTATCACCTAATGCCCTAAAGCCAATTGGTTTAGGAGCCATTGACCCAAAGCTCGTTACAAGGACCCAAAAGAAAGCTTAAGGGATTATGACATTGACCCAAAGCTCGTTACAAGGACCCAAAAGAAAGCTTAAGGGATTATCACCTAATGCCCTAAAGCCAATTGGTTTGGGAGCCATTGACCCAAAGCTCGTTACAAGGACCCAAAAGAAAGCTTAAGGGATTATGACATTGCACAGTCGCACATTAATTGAGAAAAGTATAAAGAGCAACTATGTTATATTTTAGCAAATATGTGAAATACTTGAGATGACTAAGCCGGATTAGGCCTTACTTGGTTGATTTTGAAAACCCCAAATACGTGTACGGTAACATCTTACACTTGGATTTCTTGACTATACTATAATGGTACTAAGTGCTTTAAAGTCCTTGAAGGGTAATAACCATAGCTTGATTAGCATATTTCTTATATTTGTGTGATTTGAAGAATATCATTATGCACATGATTCTATTATTTGACATTTGAGTAAATCTAGATCACATATGAATTGATGTATTGTATCTTGACATTTTGATTGTAAATGAGATGTTTGTGGGTATCATCACTGTAAACCCTCACGAGACAACACTCGTCCTCTAGGGTAAACCTAGGGGTTTAACGGCTTGTTGCACATGCTAAGTGCAATCGTGAGTCCTACGAAAGTGGCTAGTTAGATTTTATTTGTCTTTTTGCTTTGCTCGAGGAATAGCAAAGTTCAAGTAAGGGGGTGTGATAAGTCACAAAATATACATAATTCACCCATTCAACTGGGCTTTGTTAGCTCTCACGCAATGTATTTTTAATATCTTTTCATATGGTTTCAGGTACAAGAGCTTACGAAGAGAGTTGCATTGATTTCGAGCCAAAAGACATCAATTATACAGATTCAGCTTAATTCGGATCGATCCGGACAATTTGGATCGATCCAAGCACAATTTGGATCGATCCAAGCACAATTTGGATCGATCCAAGGACATTTTGGATCAATCCCGATCCTTTTCCAGAAGGCCATATTTTTTATCCAATATTGGATCGATCCGGATTCTTAATGGATCGATCCAAATATCTTTTCCTAGAGAGCTCGGTACAAAATGGATCGATCCAAACCGTCATGGGATCGATCCATATTTCTTTTCCCAAGAGCACTTATTCTTGGGTACAAATTGGATCGATCCACATTTAAATGGGATCGATCCATATTTCCTTCCCAGAAAGGTATGATCTTTTGCTCATCTTGGATCGATCCAATCCTACTTCGGATCGATCCAAGATCGCTTACGGTTATAAATGGACGGCTCGGATCTAATCCGAGGATCCACGACTTGGGGTCTATAAATAGGGGTTTTGGCTCTAATTTTAGGATCTTTTTCTCCCTCTTATTCCCTCTCTTGACAGCCTTCTTTTCTCCTCTATATTCTGGAGATTTCTCCTCTCATTTCGAAGGATTTAGGGTTCAAAAAGGTGGAGATCAATGGAGAAGATGGGTGAAACCTCTCCCCCCATGGATCTTCCAACCAAGATGAGTAGCTAACTCATCATCCTTGGGAATTCTATGATGTCTTAGGTCTTTCTTTTAGATTTCTCTTGTAATCTTTGATGTAATAACGTTTGTGAGACGGATTCTTTGTATGAATTCGGATTCAATTCCTTATTTCTTCAATAAAGTCTACTCTTGAATGATTTGAGTATCTATATTTGCATTTAATTGCTTAAGAATTAGGTGCATGCTAGGTATTTGATGAAATCTCTCAAAGAGTAGGTTATGCTAGAACCATAGCCAACTTTTGACCTTAGGATAGGATGTTGAGGTGCTAAAACCATCCCAAGCCAAAGCTATCCTACTTACCATTCTTGACTTAGATGGAGGATTGGATTGAGGTATTAAACCCACCTCAATCCAAGACCTTAGTTATACAAAGCCTTGATTCCTTGCCAACAATAGGACCTTAAGCCGGCGATTGTTGAGCTATAATCGGATTAAAGCCTCGATCATGGATATTCACCTTGTAATTCACGCGATGAGATGATCTTCACCCGACGTCTCATTAGCGACGAGCGATACTAATCCTACGCTCGTCAATACCCGATTTCGATCATCTCACTTAGATGTTATTCATCTTGATACATAGAGAATATATTTAGATCCTAATTCGGATTAGAATTCCCTAGGACTTCTTTCTTGATAAATCTCTCTTAGCTTTAATTTCTTAGCTTTAAGTGCTTTTATAATACTTTAGTTTAAACAACTTTAAAATCAATCCAATTGTTTCCAACTATTGTAGAGATTATATTGCATCTACTAATTCAACCATCCAGTTCTCCGAGGACTCGACCCGTACTCCCATTAACTACATTGTAGTTAACTAATTGTTCGGTAAATTTGTTTTGCCCGCCTTTGATATAATTAACGACACATTTCAAGGCGAGTCAGCGAGCTGGTAGAGACCGCCGGTGGAACTGCCCGGCGTCTCTCGTTCTGCGACTGCGCCTCCACAACTAAGGCGCAGTTCAGAACTGCTGAGTGCGTCTGGAAGCGGTGGGAACACGTCTGGCGCCTGATCTCTGGACGAAGACCCCACTCAAACTGCCGTGCCCTAGCCACTGGATCTGCTGCCACTGCCCCCGCAAAATGGACCAAGTGCGTGAATCGGGTGGCGTACTGCTGCACGGTGCGAGTACCCTGCAAGAGGGACTGGTACTCGCGAGACAAGGCGTCACGCGTACTCTCCGGGAAGTACGCGTCCAAGAACAACGCCCTAAACTCCTCCCACGTCGGCTCCTCTCCGTCACTGGTGTGCTGGGCAGTGCACCACCAGTCAAGGGCGTCACCATCGAGCTGGAACGCCACGAGGGTGACCCGGATCCGGTCATCCCCGACGAAGAGAGCGTCGAAAACGCGCGTGACTCCTTGGAGCCAGCCGTCTGCCGTGGTCGAATCTCCAGTCTCACCGCTGAACCTAGGCGGGTTCAGCCGCTGGAAGTCCATCATGACCGCTGCCGCGGCCCGCCCGTCGATCGGAGCGAGAACCCCCTCCTCGGCGAGAGGGCTCTCCTCCCGTGCGACCGCAACCGTTGCTGGTGATGGTCCAGTCCGTCGAGCTCTGACCGCCCTGACAGGTGCTACCCTGTCTGATCGAGCGGGCCGACCAGGTCGTGCCCCACCTCGACCAACAACCGTAGGTCGGTCTCGCGCTCCCGCCATCTGTGCAATCACCAACGACAAACGAGCTTTCACTCGTCAGAAACCCAAGACAAGCAGCACAACATAAAGCGGAAAAGCATAACACATCAAAAGGAGCATGCACGGATGTTCTAGACATAGAACTAACCCATTCCATGCTCAATCTCAACCGAATCATGATCCTAAACCCTGGGATCTACAACCTATGCTCTGATAGCAAGCTGTCGCGCCCCGACCCGCGAAAGCCCAACCGGGCCGGGCGACGCGAACCAGAACCTAACAAACGCGGAAGCAAAGCTGGCGAGGGTTCCCTCTAACCTATTGGTCTCCCTAACAGTTCACCAAAAGCACCCCCAATTAAAGATACAATATAATAATTAAGCCTCGAACCACAGATTTAAAACTCAAAAAGGTTTAATATACATATCCTCGGAGAGGGGGGAGTTCAAATACAACACTACTCCCGTAGGAGACTATTTAACAATAGGATAAAAACTGTGAAGGATCACCACCTCTCAGACTCCACCTGGCGCCGCCGCACCGCCAACCAACTGTCCGGTAGGGGCCACGGAAGAAGAACTGACGCCTGCACCTGCAAAACGCAGCCCGGGTAGGAGTGAGCACTAAGCTCAGTAGGGATCTACACTACGACACACAGAAGGAAGAGGAAAACGCAACAGTGTCGCCCTCGAGTAGGATCTGGGTGTATACAGGGGTCCCATAACCCCACCGCGTGTCCCTGGTGCCCAGAAGCAGCACACAGTAAGCTCAACAAACACTGCTGACTCACATGCAGGAACCGGACACTGCAGGCGGGAAAATGGCACCGTTGAGGGGGCCATCTCCACCACTCAAGAGTCAACACAGTGGAACACCGGCTACACCTCAGCGTCCGACTCAAGGTCGACACGACCTCTACAATCATCAAGTAACCAGTGTACTAGTCATCTAAGCCTATCATCAAATCGACTAGACACCACAATTCAAACCGGGTCCAAACTACCCAACCCCGGTCCTAGGGCTAAGTCTGAGCTTCCAGCCTCGGGACGGCGACTCAAGGATCACCCACGCCCTAACCAATGCAACTAATGCACAAGTCAACGATGCATGCTATGACATACACAAACAGGAGATAGGCATGCAACAGTATGTCACGCGTATCATACAGGTCAACCGGATCGCTGCAGCGGTACTACCAACCGCTGCCAGCCGATCCGCAGCGGGTCCCGGCATTACGACGGTACCACGACCGTCGACCGCAGACTCCTGCAACGGGAAGCAACCCCGAAAACGATGATGAACAGTAAATAATATAATATTATATTCCGAAATATAATATTATATTCAAACACCCAAAACCTCTACTTAGGTGCTAATTGATCCCGTCGATCCGACGTCCAAACGATGTCGGAGTTAAGATCCAACTTAGCCATCAGTAGGTGTATATACCAGGATCAACATATTCAAAATTCATAATCATCCAACGGTTGGATTAACGGGAAAAAATTAATCAAAACCGCCAAGCATAGACCATTAAAACACCATCAGCTAGCTGTGGGATCGATCCGAAAGCTTCACATTAGCTTACCAGTTAATTGCTGCAACGCAGCCCTTCAGCAAATAATTCATAACAAATCGTAGAAAAATCGGAAAAATACGAAATAAGATGGAATGGAAAGCTAACGAAGAGATCTACACCTCTTATTTTTATCAGAAATCAAGATCATGTACTCGCCAGCCGGAAAATGCTCCGCAAACCGACTGTTTCTCAAGAACAGTAGAAAACCAGAAATCCGAGACTAATCATGCATAAAACCTACTCAAATCTTAACCAAATAACATGAAACTTATAAGTAATTCTAATAGGCATAAGGAATCCAACAAAACAAGGATCAACAAGATCCAATGGCTAGATCTAGAGAAAACCCGAAATAAACATCAGTACGTATAACCCTACCTAGCTGCGCTTTCCTCGGCTGATTCCTCGCGATTTGATCACTAACAAGCTTCCAAACCACTTCAGGGATCTTCCTCTCGTTGCTACGAATCCAACGAGCCTTAGAACGCCAGAAAAGATGGTCGGAGGAGGGAGAACGGAGGTGAGGAAGTGGGCTGCCGGAAACAGAGGAAGAAGTAGAGGTTTCGGGAGAAGAAAGAAAGAGGAAGAAGAAAGGAGGAGGAGGAAGAGGAGGGGAAGAAAAGGAGGAAAAGGGGAAGGGGAAAGCCGGGAAAGAGGGGAGAAAGGTGAAGGAGGGGAGGGAAAGTCCTCCCCCTCTGACAAAGGAGAGCGACGGCCAACGGCCGTCCTCGCGAAAGAGAAGGAAACCACCAACTAGCTACAGTGTCTGGATCGATCCAACACAATGCTGGATCGATCCAAGACAAGGATGGATCGATCCAACACTAGTTGGGATCGATCCACAGGGTCAAAAACCCCCCGACTCGCTCACGAGTCCGATCGATCGCTCCTACGAGCGACCGATCGCTCGAGGGCCGCGAGCAGCCCAAGGACGGGCTGTTGCGCGCCCGAGCTGGGATCCTCCGATCCCGGGTCCACTTAGCCATTCTAAGCAAACACGAACACAGACAAGGTCAGTGTGTGTACACGCGGGTGTGAAACAAACCAACAAGGCGCAATTTACCAAATTGCCCTTGCGGTCTACAGCGAGCCACAGGGGTAGAGGGACAGGTCCTCACATAAGGGATCCAGCAGCTTTCTTTACGCAGTGCAGAGTATGCCAGCAGTTCTTGCCATAGTGTTAGAGGCACAGCACAGTGACCCAGAGCTCGAGGACTTACGTACATCGGCGGGCACGGAGGGCGCAGATGGGGACTGGACAGTATCGTCAGACGGAGGGCTATGGTTCAGAGGAAGAGTAGCGGTTCCAGCAGATCTACTTCTACGAGACGACGTCATACGAGAGTTCCACCACTCTCGTTTTGTAGTTCATCTCGGCGGCACCAAGATGTACCAGGATCTTCGGCGATAGTTATGGTGGCGTGGGATGAAGAGGGCGATAGTTATGGTGGCGTGGGATGAAGAGGGCAGTGACAGAGTTCGTATCGCGGTGCCTTACCTGTCAGAAGGTCAAGGCAGAGCACCAGCGGACTTCGGGGTTACTTCAGCCGCTTCCACTAGCTGAGTGGAAGTGGGAGCACATCATGATGGACTTCGTGATCGGGCTACCGAGATCTCCTAGGGGGAATGACGCGATTTGGGTCATCGTTGATCGATTGACCAAATCGGCGCACTTCCTACCTATGCGGACGACAGACTCGACAGACAGGTTGGGCAACTTGTACGTCAGAGAGGTGGTCAGACTACACGGAGCTCCAGTTTCTATCGTGTCAGACCGTGACCCCAGGTTCACCAGCAGGTTCTGGCGAGGCTTTCAGGAGGCAGTTGACACACTCCTGATTTTCAGTACGGCTTTCCATCCGCAAACAGACAGGCAGTCAGAGCGGACGATCCAGATCTTGGAGGACATGCTGAGAGCATGTGTCCTCGACGCAGGAGGCAGCTGGGAGGAGCACGTTCCGTTGGTGGAGTTCGCCTACAACAACAGCTACCAGTCCAGTCTTGGAGTAGCACCTTTCGAGGAGTTGTACGGTAGGTCGTGTCGTTCCCCAATGTGCTGGACAGAGGTTGGAGGGGCTTCACTCACCGGTCCAGACCTTATCAGGAGATCGTCAGAGAGGTTAGTGCAGATCAGGCAGAGGCTTAGGCTTCTAACGGCTCAGAGCTGGCAGAAGAGTTATGCAGATCAGAGGCGACGACCGTTGAAGTTTGCAGTCGGCGACCGAGTGTTCTTGCGAGCATCGCTGTACAGAGGGTCCATTAGGTTTGGCAGAGGTGGCAAGTTGGCGCCGAGGTTCGTCGGGCCGTTCGAGATCCTAGAGAGGGTCAGCGAGGTAGCTTACGGCCTGGATCTTCCTCAGCACATATCTGCTATACACCCGACTTTCCAAGTGTCGATGCTGAGGAAGTATCACCCAGACCCGTCTCATCTCATCAGGGTGGATGACATTTAGCTTGAGGCAGACGCGAGCTTTGTTGAGCAGCCGGTTCGAGTACTTGACCGGAGGGATCAGGTCTTGCGGGGCAAGACGATTCCCTTGGTCAAGGTACTGTGGAGGCACAGAGGCACCGAGGCACCGAGGAGATAACCTAGGAGCGCGAGGCGCGCATGCGGCAGAAGTTTTCGTAGTTGTTTTCTTCTCGAGGTACCTCTTGTCCTGTCTTCTAGTGTAGCGGTTTTGTTGTTTCCAAGCCCTACCTTTATCGAATCTCGGGACGAGATTTCCTTTAAGGGTATTAGGATGTGAGGATCTGTCCCTCTACCCCTGTGGCTCGTTGTAGACCGCAAAGGCAATTTGGTAAATTGCGCCTTGTTGGTTTGTTTCACACCCGCGTGTGCACACACTAACCTTGTTTGTGTTAGTGCTTGATTAGAATGGTTAGGTGGACCCGGGATCGGAAGATCCCAGCTCGGGCGCGCAGAAGCTTGCTTTTGGGCAGCTGGCGGCCCGTGAGCGATCGATCGCTCCTAGGAGAGATCGATCGGACTCGTGAGCGAGTCGGTGGGTTTTCCTTCGCGAGGATGGCCGTCGTTGGCCGTCACTCTCCTCTGTCAGAAGGGGAGGACTTTCCCTCCCCTCCTTCCCCGGCTTTCCCCTTCCCTTTTCCTTCCTCTTCTCCTTCCCCTTCTTCTTCCTTCTTCTTTCTTCTTCCCGTTGTTCTGTTTTTCCTCTGTTCTTCCCGGCAGCGAGCTTCTTCTCCTCCGTTCTCCCTCCTCCGGCCACCGTTTTGTGCGTTTTAAAGCTCGTTGGATCCGTGGCGACGAGAGGAAGATGCCTGAAGTAGTTTGGAACCTTATTGGTGACTGGCTTGCGGGGAATCAGCCGAGGATTAGCGCAGTTCGGTAGGTTTTCTACCTACGAGAGTTGTTTAATGGGTTTCTTTTAATCTAGCCGTTTGATCTTGCTGATCTTTTTGTTGTTGGATGCATCTTGCTTATTATAATTTCTGTTATAAGTTTCATGAACTTTGGTTGAGATTTTAGAAGGATTTATGCATGATTAATCTCAGATTTTCCAGTTTCTGCTGTTCTTGAAGAACAGTCGGCTTGCGGCGAGTGTTCGGCCAGTACGTGCATGATGTTGGGTTGTGATGAACATAAGCGTTGTAGATCTTGGAATCTACTCTCAAACCCAACTGATTTCATAGTTTTTCGATTTTCCTAAGAATTGTTATGATTTTCGTACTGGCGGGCTGCGTTGCAGCAAAGAGGTGGTAAGTTAGTTTTGATTAGCGATCTTGATTAGCGGTTTTGATTAGTGGTTTCCCGTTAATCCAGCCGTTGGATGTTTCTGGATTTTGGATATGTGGATTCCGACATATAGATCTACTGGAGTCTAAGTTGGATCTTGAATCCGACGTCGGTTGGATGGGGTCGACTAGCTGCCATATAGAGAATGTTTGATGTTTTAAATATAATATTATATGTCGGATTATAATATTATATTTTTACTGTTCATCATCATTTTCGGGGTTGTTTCCCGTTGCAGAAATCCACGGTTGACGGTCGTGGTACCATCGTAATGCCGGGACCTGCTGCGGATCGGCTGGCAGCGGTTGGTAGTACCGCTGTAGCGATCCGGTTGACTTATATGATGCCTTATCATACTGTTGCATGCCTATCTCCTGTTTGTGTATGTTCATAGCATGCATTGTTGATTTGTGCATTAGTTGTATGGTTAGGGCGTGGGTGATCTGTGGGTCGTCGTCCCGAGGTTGGAAGCTCGGACTTAGCCCTAGGACCGGGGTTGGGTAGTTTGGACCCGGTTCGAATTATGGTGTCCAGTCGATTCGATGATAGGCTTAGATGACTGGTACACTTGTTGCTTGATGATTGTAGAGGTCGTGTCAGCCTCGAGTCGGATGCTGAGGTGTAGCCGGTGTTCCACTGTGTTGACTCTTGAGTAGGGGAGTTGCCCACTCAGCGGTGCCTCTTCCCGCCTGTAGTGTCGGGTTCCTACATGTGAGTCAACAGTGTTTGTTCTTGCTTACTGAGTGATGCTCCTGGGCCTCAGGGACACGCGGTGGGGTTATTGGACCCCTGTATACACCCAGGTCTTACTTGAGGGCGACACTGTTGCGTTTCCCTCTTCCTTCTGTGTGTCGTAGTGTAGAACCCTACTGAGCTTTATGCTCACTCCTACCCGGGCTGCGTTTTGCAGGTGCATGCGTCAGTTCTTCTTCTGTGACCCCTACCGGGCAGTTGGTCGGCGGTGCGGCGGCGCCAGGCGGAGTCTGAGAGGTGGTGATCATTTACTGCTTTTACCCTATGTTAAATAGTCTCCTACGGGAGTAATGTTGTATTTGAATCTTCCCCTCTCCGAGGATATGTATATTAAATCTTTTTTGGGTTTGTAAATCTGTAGTTCGAGATTTCATTAAATTATTGTCTTTTAATTGGGGATGTTTGATGAATTGTTAGGGAGACCAATAGGTTAGAGGGAACCCTCGCCATTATTTTCTGCGGTTTGTTAGGTTTCGGTTCGCGTTGCCCGGCCTGGTTGGGCTTTCGCGGGTCGGGGCGCGACATGTTTTCTGGGTCGGGGTGTGACATGAATGAACAAATCTTGTTGGAAAATAATGAAACTTTGCATGCATGCGTAATAAATGATGGGGAAGCTATTGGTACGAAGAAAACACGATTTTGATGGTTAAATCTCAAATCTAAGTCTCAATGGCCGAAACCGTCAAAACAACGATAATACGAGGATCGTCTGATAAAATACGAAAATCAAATGGTAGGAATACTCGAAGCAAGCTATAACGCTTATGTAATAAGCCACACAATATTCTACCAAGTACTCCTACATCAAAATCACAATAAACATATCCTAGGAGAATCCGATCACATGATCGAAGTAGAAACACCTACTTAAACAAGTAGAGTAGCTCCTCCACGCATCCCCCAAGATCGATCGCCAAGATCCGCTCCCCGAAGATCACACCTCCAGGCCCTAGCTCAGCCGATAGGAGAGAGAAAGAGAGAGAGGGAGAAAGAGAGAGAGAAAAAAGAAAGGGTTAAATAGAAAGCTAGAATCGATCACAACCGTCCGATTCGATCTCTACTGATCGAGCTCTGATCTTCCGATCGGAAGCGCCCTTAAGGTTTTAATCAAACACATACATCAATCAAAAGCAGTGTGTGTAATGCGGGTGTGAAACTGACCACCAGGGAGCATATTTACCAAAATGCCACTGGGGTAAAAAACAGCGATGTGATCAACCGATCACATCCCAAGGCCAACTGGGCCAAACCACAAAACAAGACCCTCAACCTAACACGGTCGGACCGGGTTAGAGGTACGGGTCCTCACAAGACATTTAGACCCTAATTCGGATTGGAATTCCCTACGAATTCCAACTTGATAAATTTCCACCTTAATTGCTTTTAGAGTACTTTAGTTAGAATAACTATAGAATCAACTCAATTGTTTACAACTTTTGTAAATACTAGATCGTATTTGTTAATTCGACCATCCAATTCTCCGAGGACTCGACCCGTACTTCCACTAACTACATTGTAGTTAACTAGTAGTTCGGTAATTTGTTTTGTCCGCCTTTGATATACTTAACGACATATTTCAAGGCGCGTCAACATGTGTGTGCCTCTCTCTAGTTCTTATACACATTCAAACTATAGATGCACACGGCTCTATATAAACTAGAGAAATGTTCTTGTCATAAGCAATATGGGACTAAACATTTACACACACTCATATGGGCTTAATATGACTCTCTTCTTAACTGGGCTTTAGCAGACCTATTTGATTCAACACATATTTCTAAGGCTTAGCCCACTCTTTCACCCTATGAGTTTTGGGTCTTCTTAAAAGCATTAATTCCAACAAGAAGTCCAAATTTTCTTGGACTCTTCATTTTACATGAGCTAATCAATTAATCTAATTTAGAATCTAACATCAAATAATCTAATTTAGACTAACTAGTCTGAGTCATATCCAACATATACTACTCATCCGAAGGATATATCCACTTAACTGCCTTTTCAAAAAGAATTTCATATAGATATTCAAAATGTGGTTAGAATTCACATCTCGAGACCAATTTATGGTTAAAAAATTTAATTGTCTATGGTCCCGCCCTATATAGAACTAGGTGGTGGGCCCGTGCCACCTGGCACGACTAATTGCCCGCCCCCACTATCTCTATGATAACTTACGCTACATCAGCCACTATCTTTTTTTTATTTATTTAATTATAATTTTATACCATGTGTATGCCATGTGTGTATAAGTTTATGACTCAGATAATGAGTCATAAAAGTAACTAATCTCCTGGCTTATGATTATAAGGATGTATATTTAAAACTAATCTCATGGCTTATGATTATAAGTTTATGAGGTAGATAAGTATGTATATTTAAAACTAATCTCCTGGCTTATGATTATAAGGATGTATATTTAAAACTAACCTAGGGAAGATGATAAAAATATACAAAGTTAACTTAGAAAAATATACATGTAAATAAACTAATAGGAGGTAAACGGTTGCAACCGTTTTTGCTCCTTATAAAGTTGATAAACATCTCTTGTGATAGAAGCTCACAGTTACAAAGTTGAGTAATCTTTGACAAAAAAAAATTGGCCAATTGGTCTCTAGCCCAATCCTATATTGAATTAACATCTCACGCAAGACAAACTTTTGGTTAAAAAGTTGGGTATTTTTTTTATCACCTTAATATTCTCTGATCCAACTCTATACGCATATGTTTGATGGGTTGGATGCAAGCTAACTAGCTGTGAGTTTGTCACGAAACTAAAGCCTTATTTGGTACGAGGTTAAGGGGATAACCTCCTTATCTCCGTTCCTATCCTAAAAGTAATTATTACTACTTTATCTTCATTTCACTTATCACCATCACTCTATTTTTTCCTATTCTTATTATTTAATTCTATTTTTCTAACTCTATTTCTCCTTAATGCTATTTTTTCTAATCCCATACCAAATGGTCCCGGGGATGGGGATGGAGATGGGTTCCAGAGCAAGTATAGTAATAGCAGTGGCAGCAGCAAAGTATGAATGGGGGTGGTGGAAGAGGCTGGTGTTTCTATCATGGAGACATCACCACAGTTCCCTTAAACATCATGTGGGCCGGGGGCACCTCTCTCTCTCTCTCTCTCTCTCTCTCTCTCTCTCTCTCACACACACACAGCAAACTGAGCAACTTGTTTTAAAACTGTGCATCTCACCGACAGGGGGAGGGACATAAATTCACTTGGCATCTTTTTTATGTCATGTTACAAAAGAGCCATATAGTTCTTTTAAAAACAGAGGAGCTTTTCAATCTAAAATCTTTTCTGGTTTGCTTTAATTAAAATGGTACTTGGGCTTCAGATTGATCTTCCAAAGTGTTCTCTCATTGGCATCCATGTTTTGGATAATCTCATAACGTGGCCTAGTTATTGCTTGATTTGACTTTGATTCTTTGTTCAACTTCTGAATTAACTGAAGAGCTCAATTCATGAAGTGTTTTATTTCTAGCTAAACCAGTGGAGTTCCAGGACAATTAATGAAATTTTCTTAATTATTGACTAATGCAATGCATGTCTATTATTCTTGAAATAACCGAGGATACAAGCGCCATGTAGTATTATGAATATCATAGAAATGAAGCGTATCACAATTTAATAGATAGCATAGGTAATTGACACTCTACTCCTAGATATTGTTTTCCATGCCGCACACTAGTCATCTTTAACAAACACGATTAAATAATGTTAGAGTGAAATATAAATGTAAAACTCACCCTTTATAAAGTTATGTTTTTATGTTGAATGGCGAAATTAACATGGTATCAGAGTTAAGATCGAGAGTTCAAAACACGTCTCGTGCAGCTTGCTCCTTAAAATCAAATTTATATGCATGGGAACTAATGTCTCAGTTCTTAACAATTTTGTGTGCCCTTGGTTGATGTGAAGATTGTTTCATAATGAATTCGTCTCAAATATGTGGGTTAGTTTATCATATAAGATGCTAACTAGCTGGTATAACAAAAGTTTCAATATATAATTGAAAATGTACTTTGTCTAATATGATCATGAATGAAATGTCACTCAATCTCTACATGTTTGAGGTAAAAATGGGCTCTGATATCATTTTGAAACTAATCTTTTACTCAATTGATAAAGTGTAACCTTTACCATGTCCTAAGCATTTTGATCAACTAGCTGGGTCGTTTTTCCACCGAAGTCTCACAGCTTGAATTAAAACAGAGAAGATATCGATTTGCTTTATTTGTTCATACTTTTGTTACATACATGGTTCGCTTAGAGAGGACAAATAGCATTTAATAAAGTTATTAGATGATTTTCTTCTTGCATATTTGATGCACTTGATTAACAAAAGCAGCTTTCCATGTCATTTACCGAATGATTTGGACACTAAAATTGGAAATGTAGCATAATCCGATTTATGTTTATCTTACTACAATGACACCACAATTTGCCTCATTTTTCCGATTCAAACAAACACCCTTATTCTTGTATGTAATTTCGTTATCTGTTGCTGGTTAATCTTCGCAATGCGCCTGCACCTGTATCAAATTACAAAAGCACAACATGCTGAACTTTAATAAGTCGGCTTCAACATGCATGATCATCTAGTGAGTAGCTTCTCTGATTGAACTCAAACCTTCTGCTCTGGCCCTGCATAATATAACATAGAACAGAGTATACTTAATTAAGCTAATCGGAACGATTACCGAAAAGTTTCTGGTAAGTTTCAGACGATGATGAATGTACAGGTTGGACACTGCATTGCAAGCAGAATATTAGAAGCTTGCAAGTAACTGGCATCAACACCTGCTTCCAGCCAAGAGAATAAGTTCCAAAGCAAGGAAGGTATCTTGTTCGCATGATGTTGTTCTTCAGTACTGCTGCAAGCCAGCTGCAAAATAATTCCTTGGAGATATGGTTGTTGGAAATGACATGAGCTTTGAAAGGTTTGTCTTTCAGAGTGTGGCCCATTATATCATGCAAGTGGAATCAAAGGACACAAGAAAACTGGGGCATATCCTTCCAATAATTAGGTTCCACACTGGAAAATTCTCATGACCCTCATGTGATCAGTTTGGGCAATATATTGATGCCTTTCATCTTTTCCTAACATCCTGATCAAAGGGACTTGTTTTTGACAGCAGGCCGAGCTGCTGTCCACTTCATGAGGTTAAAAAGTTAAGGTTTCTTTTCCAACCTTCTTTCCTGTTATAAGAAGGAAGCGGTGGCACAGCATGTTTTTGAAGCTGAGGCCATCGCTATTTTGAAAGCTCTGTGTTGGGCTAATTAAGGAAAGACAAAAAAGTAAAATTATCATTGAATCCAATGCTTGTGGTAGAGGTGGTAAATGGTACGAAGTTTTGGCCAAGGGAGATGGAGCAACTTGCGAAGGAGATATGGAAGCTGATGCTCGGCTTTGATAATGTCTTGTTTTTGGCTGCTCCTAGATGTAATAATGTCATGGCTGACAGAGTTGCCAAATGGTGGTGCAAAGTCAATTGCACCAGTTTTTCTTGCAGCAGAATAGGGATTAGGGCAATGGCAAGATTGCTGTAAATAATTTTTAGCTCTTGAGCTCAACTCATCGACCATAAAAAAAAAACAAAAAAAAGAAGAGAGGAAAGCAAGCTAGCTAGCTCTGGATAGGAAAATGATGCAGGACAAAGCCCGAACCTGACCGAGTCCGATCCGGAGCAGCTCCCGAGACGATCCGGACGCGTTCGGACTCCATCCGTCTGACTCAAATCTCCGGACAACCCCGACCGTCGGATGGGCATAACTTTCGATCCGGGTGTCTGATCAGGGCGTACGACCAATCAAAACGACTGGCTCGACGAGCCCGTCGAGAATCATCGGAGATCGAAGATCTCTCCATGACCTTGACCTCCAAATCTTCAAATTCCTTTTCCTTTGGTTTAAAATTCAGTTTTAGTGAAAAACTTTCCTTTTTAGGCAGTTTGTTCGGGTCTTTCTATTTTTGACAAATTTCCTATTTCTAGTAGGTTTTCTCTTATTTAAATTTCGGGTTTAGTATTTGGATTAGGTTAATTCATATCAGAGTCCAAGTATGAGTTGGTCTGGTCTCCCCTTAAACCTATAAAAGGAGGACTTAGGGTTTGTAAGAGGGAGTTTTTGATGATTAATGAAAGTTCGGGTTTTTGATTTCTCCCCTTGAGAAATCTGGTTGTCTCTCCCATAAAGAGGTCCACGTTACCCTACGCCAGACTGGTACCAGAGCGATCCGAGTTCCTGGGAAGAGGAACCATGCCTCGAACCAGAGTCGCACGTGCTCGACGGCCGCCTAGTGTATCTCCACCTCCGCCCAGAAGATGTGGTCGGCCTCCTGCCGACGATGGGCCTCCCCCACGGGAACAAGGGGTCTTGCAGGCGACCATCGTGGATCTTCAACGACAGGTGGCCGCCCTCCAACTCCAGTTACAACAACATAACCGAGAACGGACGCGTCACCCTCGCTGGAAGAGGAAGAGGAGTTGTCTTCGGACGAGTCCTCCTTTCAGAATATGTACGCCGACCAACCCCCTTTTCGGCGTGGTGACCAGCGGGATCATGCCATGGATTACGGATTCAAGGTGGACATACCTGAGTTCGCGGGAGGATTGCAGCCCGAGATTTTCATGGACTGGCTTCATCAAGTGGAGCGTATTTTCGAGTTTCGGGAAGTTCCTGACGACATCAAGGTGAAGTTGGTGTCTATCAAATTAAAGGGACGAGCATCGGCATGGTGGGAACAACTGAAGAGGGCTCGGGAGAAGCAACAGAAGGACAAGATCCGAAACTGGGAGAAAATGAAGAAGAAGCTGAAGGAGCACTTCCTTCCGTTCGGATATACCTAGTCCCTCTTCCAGAAACTACATACGCTTCGCCAAGGTACGCGATCTGTTGAAGAATATACTGAAAAATTCTATTAGTTGCTTGCCAGGAACGACCTCTCGGAGATGGAGGAGCAAACGGTCGCTAGATACCTCGGAGGGCTGCGACTATCTCTCCAGGACGCGCTGAGCCTTCACGCGTTGTGGACGGTGTCCGAGGCCTATCAGCGGGCGTTGACGGCGGAGAAACAACTAGCTCGGGCGCCTGCCATGGGACAGACGCCACAACCACCTCTAGCACCGCTGAACCCGACCCTGCCAGCGAAGTCGCCGTGTCCACGACCCGTTCCCCCAAATCCAGCATCGGGCTCCACCTTTAGGTGCTTCCGTTGTGGAGAAGTGGGCCACCGGGCTTCGGATTGTAGCCTACCTGCTAGCTGGCCAGGGAAAGCACTGCTCCTTGAGGAAGACGCGGAGGATCAGGCGGACCCTGTCGAACCCGTCTTCGATGGCGATGGCGATGGCGATGAAGGGGAGATTCTGTACGGTGACGGCCAGGTGACCCTGGTCCTGCGAAAGAGCTTCCTGTCGCCCAAGAAGGAGGTCGATGACAACTGGATGCGGACCAACCTTTTCCAAACGACGTGCACCATCGGCAGGCGATTCTTTAAGATGATCGTGGACAGTGGAAGTTGTGAGAACGTCATTGCGAATGAAGCGGTGACCAAGCTGCAACTGGCAACGGAGGCCCATCCTGTTCTGTACCGACTATTGTGGCTCAAGCGCGGCAGCGAGGTAAAAGTCGATAAACGCTGCCTGGTGTCCTTTTCCATTGGTACCAACTATCAGGATAGTGTATGGTGTGATGTGGTGACCATGGATGCTTGCCACCTTTTGCTGGGCCGACCCTGGCAATATGATCGTTCTGTTGTCTACGATGGTCGGAGGAATACCTACACCTTGCGGATCATGGAGAAGCGACTGACCCTACCGCCGAGACGGGTTGAGCCGCGGCCCAGGCCCAACGAAGGCCGAGTTGTGACTATGCTGTCACGGTCACAGTTTCTGGAGGAGGCCTATCGAGTCCGGCGCCCACCCCAATTGCAGATTTCTGATACCTTTAATGTGAAACATCTGGGTACATACAGAGGGGTTCATTGCGATCCAGACTCGAGGACGAGTCCTTTCCAACCAGGGGAGTGTGAGGACCTGCCCCTCTTTTTCCTTTGGCTTGTTTTTGACCTAAGGGCAATTTGGGAAATTGCGCCTTGGCGGTCGTTTCACACGGGGTGTGCACACACAGACCTTGTTTGGTGCTTGTGGTTGTTAGAAAGGTTAGGTGGGCCCGAGGTTGGGGGTTCTGGACTTGGGCCTGTGTCCCAGCCCAAGTTTGTCTTTCAGGGCTCAGAAGATCGATCACCTGGGGGTGGAGATCGATCCTGTGGCTAGCAAGATCGATCCCGCATGCAAGGATGATCGATCATGCCTGTGCCTGGAAGTCTTTGTCGGTGGCTTTCGAAGGACGGCCACCGCGGTGGCCGTCGCTTCCCCTGTCAGGGGAGGGGAGACTTTTGCTCCCCTCCTTTGCCTTTCCCGCGGTTTCTCCGGCTTTCCCCGGCCTTACCCCCTTCCCCTCCCCCTCCTTTCTTCCCCTCTTCTTCTTCTTTCCCGCGGATGCTCTGCTTCTTCCCCTGTTCCGACCGCCCCTTTCTCTCCTCCGTTCTTCCTCCTCCGGCCACCTCTCCTGGAGCTTGAAGGCTCGTTGGGTTCGTGGCGAGGCGAGGAAGATCCCTGGCTAGGCTTCGTGGATCGAAGCTGCTCTGAGGAGGTAGGGATCCCACTCCAATCTCCGGCTAGCTTTGAGGGTTTAAATCCGGGTTTTGTTCTTGATAGATCTCCTTGTGGAGATGTTGGTTTCCGGTTTTGAGGCCTTGAGTAGCCTCGTGGTACTCAGCTCTACCAACCCACCAAGTTTGGTGAGGTTTGGTTGTGTTTTCCGGCGGTTCTCCGGCCGGAAGCACGCCGGAACCCATCTTTGGGTGATCGATCCTTCTGGGAGGAAGGATCGGTCCTCTGGTGTGGGCTTGCTACGCCCAGCACATGATCGATCTTCTTATGGGGGGAGATCGATCATGGGGCCTGGGTAAGCATGGTTACCCTTCGTCCCGAGAATGATCAATCCTCCTGGGAGGAGTGATCGATCTTCTTTGGCTCGTCAGCGAGGGAAGCTCACTGTTGCTTGGATGATCGATCCTTCCCTTGGTGAGGATCGATCCTTCAGCAACAGAGAGGGTTTTCAAGAGTTTTGCCCGCGGGGCTTCGCATGTATGTGGTTTTTACGGTTTTTACCCTCGGGGTTGATCCTGTATTGAATCATGCTTGAATGTTACTGCTTTGTGGTGAACCGAGGGAGTCATGACCCTCGGGAGTGTTTAGTATAAGTGGGCCGAAGGTGTGCCCTTGCTATGCTGTTTGTTACTGCTTTACATATTCTTATCCTGCCTTGCTTCCTGAGCATTAGACATGCTAGGTTAGACTGGGTGGGGTTGACCCGTGGACTCCGGTGATCAATGACTAAGTGGTTGACGCCGTTACCCCGGTAAGGGTGTCCTACAAGTATCGTCCGGCCCACCCTGTGTCAAGGACCGTCGGAGGTAGCCCAGTCCTTGAGCATTGGCTATCGGAGGGACGTAGGTTGGACAGGAACCCTGGGGGGGGGGGGGAGGACATCGATGGGATCGATGGACTCCCTGGCTAGGCTTAGTCTTGGGTCAGGAGTTAGGGGTCCTGTTGGCTCTGTGGCTTGGAGTACTGAGAGATGGTAGTCCTAACCTCGGTCGTTCCGTCAAGTGTGGAGATCCCGCTTGGGGAAGGGTGTCCTACCAGTAGCGTCATGTCCACCCTGTGTCAGGGATTGTCGGAGTTACCCACCCTTGAGCAGTGGTTGTCGGAGGGGCGTACTTGGGACAGGAATCCTTCGGGTTAGTGACGGGATTTATGGGGTCCTTGGCAAGCCTCGGTACTTGGCCTCAGAGTGGTTCGTTGGGTTTGCCTTCTTAGCAAGGGTGGTAGAGTGGGACCCTGCTGAGCTGTTGCTCATGCCTACCTGGACTGTGTTTGTTGCAGGTGCAGGTGGCCGCTCTGTTCCCGTGTTGCCCCCGCGGCCGTCTCGTGGCAGTGCGCCGGATCCTGACCATGTCTGAGGGTCAGGATGGTTTTGTTTGCGCCTTCGCGGAGACCCCGGTGGGTGTTGTAGTTTCTTTTTGGGGACTGTTGATCCCTTGTAGCTTGTTGTACTAAACTCTGTTTAACGCTATTAATACCGTTTTGTAATAGTTGTTAATAGATGTTGTAGTAGCTTGCTTCCGCTTGTGCCTGTTGGCAGCTGTTTCCGCCAGCTGGCCGTAGTCTCAACTGTTTCCGCCAGTTGAGGCTGTAGTTGTAGGTTTTTCCCCCTCGCGGTCCCGGCCCCGGCCCGGGTGCGCCCTGCGGGTCGGGGCGCGACAGGGAGGATGATGCAGGACAAAGCCCGGACCTGACCGAGTCCGATCCGGAGCAGCTCCCGAGGCGATCCGGACGCGTTCGGACTCCATCAGTCCGACTCAGATCTCCGGGCAACCCCGACCGGCGGATGGGCATAACTTTCGATCCGGGTGTCCGATCAGAGCGTGCGACCAGTCGAAACGACCGGCTCGACGAGCCCGTTAAGAATCATCAGAGATCGAAGATCTCTCCATGACCTTGACCTCCGAATCTTCAAATTCCTTTTCCTTTGGTTTAAAATTCAGTTTTAGTGAAAAACTTTTCTTTTTAGGCAGTTTGTTCGGGTCTTTCTATTTTTGACAAATTTCCTATTTCTAGTAGGTTTTCTCCTATTTAAATTTTGGATTTAGTATTTGGATTAGGTTAATTTATATCAGAGTCCATGTATGAGTTACTCTAGTCTCCCCTTAAACCTATAAAAGGAGGATTTAGGGTTTATAAGAGGGAGTTTTTGATGATTAATGAAAGTTAGGGTTTTTGGTTTCTCCTCTTGAGAAATCTGATTGTCTCTCCCATAGAGAGGTTCACGTTACCGTGCGCCAAAAAAGCTCAGATGGTCAGAGGCCTTTGGAAAGCCAGTAAAGTGCACAAGCGAGATATCAGTTAGAAGGCATCTAAAGATAAGGGGGAATGCTGCATGTCTGAGGGGCCTCCTCTATTTTAGGTCTAACTGAGAATTCTCTTGTCTACGACAATAGGTTCTCAAAAGGGTGGGCTTGTTAGGTGTGTCATGCATGCAAGAGTTCAAAAGTTTGTTTAATAGTACTACTGTGGTTGGTGGTGGGTCTGCATCTTTCTCTCCAAAGTGAAGGCAACCGTAGAAAAACCCTAATTCATGCTCCTCTTCTTCTTCTTCTTCTTCTTGTGGATTTTTATTAGATCAAATGATTTACGGATGGAAATATAATTTCATGTAGTTTCACCTATATATGAATACATAACAGCCTCTCTCTCTAGATCTCTCTCTAGATCTCTCTCTCTCTCTCTCTCTCTCTCTCTCTAAGACAGGCACGCATTCAATTATTCCATGCAGGAAGGAGTTGTCACTGGTGTTGCAAACAGTTGCATAATTAAGCTTCGATAAAGCTAGAGTGTTGCCTTTTCATCATGTTGAGTCCCTTTCATTCCATGGTCTCTCTCTGCCCCACCTTTATAAATTCCTCTCAACCCCTCCACCTTTTTAATATCAAGCCTAGCTGATAAGAAAATCATAGCCATAGGGAAGAGCAGGTAGCATATATGTAGAGAGAGAAAGAGCAGCAGCAGCAACAACAACAACAGCAACGACAACAGTAGTAGGGGGGGCATCTTTAATTGAAGAGAGACAAAAACATGTGTGACATCTCTTCATATATATAGCCCACATCAACAGCTCCTCCTCCACATTATTATACAAAGCATCATCATACATATATACATGGCCTCTGTTAGAGATGGAGCGAGCGAGCATATATGCATTAATTGAGATGTAGCTAGGTAGCTAGCATGAGCTCAATGGTTTCAGTGTGATGATGGATACACCTGCATGCATCCTAGGAAGGAAGAGAGGGCACGTTGGCGATACGATGTATACCTCAAATGGCCATGTATCTGAGCACATGTTGATGAATGAATGAGAGTAACAACTAAGCTAGCTAGTCTGAGCTGTGGATCAGGCATTTGTATTATCTTGAGCTAGGTAGATAGCAGCCCCGGCCACACCCACATGCATGGCCATGCAAGTACGTGAGCATGAATGAATGTTGCAAAGGGAGTTGATGTGTGAGGTCATTGTCTATCACTGTGAGATCTAGACAGAGAGAGGGGGTGGTGCATGTGAGCGAGAGCCGTGCACATACATAGGAAAGGTTATATGGGGGGACAGCTAAAGCTGCCTTTCCATAACAGTGTGTATACTTATCATTAAAGGAAAGGAGGGCCCCCTTATGATATACCTTGGTTGTACATTTTGTTTCTCAATTAATGCTGCGTGGGTGTGGCATGACCTTCTCCACCAATATATATATATATATATATATATATATATATATATATATATATGTAAGAATAAATCGAGTTTAATTTGTTTAACTTAATTAGTTTGTATTTAAGAATTTTACGTAAAGATGTTTGATAACATTGATTCGCTAGCCTTGCGTGAGTGTGTTTGCTTATGAATACATGGAAGATTAAATTTGGTTCCTTTTTCTATGCTGCAGTAACTTTTTTTTTAACTGTGCATCGAACAACAAAGAGTAGGGATGGCAATTTGTACCGAACCGATGAGGAATCGAACCGTTTCGCCCCGATTCTTTGCCCCAAATCCATGATTTTGCTCCGTGGATATGGGTTTGGTAGAACCCAATAGATCCCCGCGGGGAAAGGGGCAAGTTTGGTATAGGTTTTTCCCCGAACCGATTCCCCGCCCCGCCTCATATCTGCCCCGCCCCGACAATTAAATTACTAAAATACCCTATATAGTAGTGGGGTTAGTGACTTAGTTATGTTTAAACTATATTATGCCCGGTTGCGTAGTGAGTGATGTAGTACTTGGATCAAACTATTTAGTCAATTGTGATATGGAATCTTTAGATGTGGTTCAATGGTTTGAGAATTATTCATGATTATGATTTTGTAAGTGTTTATGCTAAACCGTGGTGATCCGTGGTTCCCCGAACCCCGTTTGATACGGGGACGGTACGAACTCGCTAATCCCCGTGGGGAATAGGGCGGTTTTGGGGCATGGTTTTTTAATGGGGAATGGGACGGTTTTGAAGATCCCCGCCCCGATCCGTCCCATTGCCATCCCTAACAAAGAGAGATAAACAACCTTTTTCAAAGATTAATGGCATCAAGATTGATATAAATCTTAAAAGAATACGTACATTTTTTAAAAGTAGGAAATCGAGTCAAGTAAAAGACTTTGTCTAGGACGTGAAAGCACAAGAGAAGAGTGAAAAGACCAAGACCCTGCCCATTTGCCATGGGGCCCACACTGGTCAACCCAATGGTCAATGTATCTCCCTACAATAGTTACTTACCAAGTCAAAAAAAAAAAATTAAAAAAAAAATACAAAAACAGAAGAAAAAAAGATTTTTTTTTTTAAAAAAAGACAGAGGTGGTGGGCACTTGGGATATATCATAGCACCAGCCATCATAAGGCCATCATTCCTCCTTTGTGTCAGTAAAAGTTGTGGGAAAATACTCAAACTCAATCATAAAGCAATGGATTGCAAAATGATTCCCAAACCCACCAGTCTCTTTCTCTCTCTACATTTATTATTCCTCTCTCTTTAGTCAGTTCTCTCTCTCTCTCTCTCTCTGACAGAATTAAAGTAGAATAAAAGGGCAAAAGAACTCTGTTGCAAAGGTGACCCATCACATTAATGTGGCCCTCCTCTTTCTAACCCTACCTTGGGACCTGGCTCATCCAGGGCTATGTTACCTCACTCTTCTATATTTATGCTATATATCTTATATATGCTTCTTAATTTGTTTACCACCTTAACTATTACTTTGCAACTTTGACAAGTCTTTGTGGAGAGATTTCACAAGAATGGTTTGGTCAATCCATGGAGATGTGTCCCACTTTTTGATTGGTTGGAAATGACTTAGCCTCCTCAGGACATGGTCATAGCTAGGAAGACCATCTAGGCAATACCACCCTTCAAACCCTCATGCCATTCTTTTGTTAGGAGAAGGGACATTAAATGGGTGTAGGGAGGGGAGGGACCGGAGGGTGTTGGCCCTCTTGGCTCCATTAATTCTCTTATCCTTGCATGTCGCATTAAGTTATCCTCACTCTGGAGACTGGTTTTTATGAGCTGAGACCACCCATATATCTGTTTTGCATGGGAAAGGATATTTGTTTGGCATCGAAGAAGTAAAGGAATAGAGCATAAACTAGAGAGACACAATAACTCACTCCTTGATGGTAGTAGGTGCAAGGATACCAAGTTCTTTGTGGTCCTTCTATTAGTTGACATGTAGTACTTAACTTACTATAGGAGATGTTTGATTATCTGGTATAAGTTTAGTAGAGTTTTTCTTTAATTTCTCCAAAGAAGCTTGGGTATTCTCCCTATCACTGGATTATGCCTGAAAATAAGACTATGTGATAGTTTAGGATACATGGTTAAGATAGCATTAAAGAAGATTAAGAAGCTCATGATGTCCTAATTAAAGAAAGAATGTTATGAGAAGTTAAACTCAACTAGCTAGCTACCACAATGTGGTCTACTATATAGCTATATAGCTAGTTTGATTGGGTCAAAAGTACAAGTTTATAGTTCCTTGGAGAGGAACTGTTCATGAAGATACAACTCACTTCCAAGGAAGAGGAAAGACAGACAGGCATACATCAGTAGTAAAAAGCTGCACACAAAGAAGTAGAGAAGAGAGAAGACCACATATGCAACAAATGGATTAAAGCCATTGATGCAGCCAGCCCTCTTCCCTTCCCCATGCATGCCACCCTCCCTTCTTTTTACTTAATTGGAGCAAATACCCCCCCATGGCCCTTCCCCTCCTCCTGCATGCAGATTCCAAGGCATTTACTCCCTCTCATTAAATCCCCAGCCACCTTGGTCCATTTTTCCAAGGACACACTGTATCAATAATACTTAAAAAGTGTCTTGTCATTATTTAATAGGTATGTGTCCAAACCTTGATACTTGTGCTCATATATCCCCTAGAGAGAGAAGAGAGGAGAGAGGAGAGAGAGGAGAGAGGAGAGAGAGGAGAGAGAGGAGGTTCTTGGGTCAAGAGAGGAGAGAGGAGGGTGGTGGAAAACAAAGTGAATGAATGAATGATGGGAGTCATCATCAATAAATAATTTTGATGTCAAAAGGAGAGGACATGTCTGTTCAGCAAGTGGCACAGTTAAATTATGCCTGTCATCTCCATCAGCAGGCATTTAATTCCTTCAGTCCTCCCATTCCCATGCATTCCTCTCTCTCATCTTCTTCTATATATATATATATGCAGATTACCCCCACATGCATCTCAACTCTTTTGTTAGTGTGACAAAACTATCATTTGACCCTTCAGAGATCTTGATATGAAGTTTTGACTCTTCTAGCTAGCTAGCTAGCTTCTCAATGCTAAAACTACTATTTCTCCTCTTTTTAGGAGAAAGGTGCTATGCATTAAGATATGTATTCATCAAGCCAACCTTTGGAATCTTCTACCATTTTACCTTCTCAGACAGTCATATCAGAATGAAGTTTACCTTTTTACGATGCTGATGATCACAATCTTGCTTTCTTTCACATGTGCAGCTCAAAGACAAATTAGCATGCAGTTCAGTTCAGAGGGTAAACAAATTGGAAAATAGCAGATTGAAAACTGATGGTTTAATTGTACATCTGATCATATATAACTATAGCTTTTCTGTCTTATACTGATAAATTAATAGGCAGAGTCACTGACCTCCTAAAATTCAGATTACTGTAAATTAATCATGACCATTAATTACTAGCTCTTAGATTTTTGGGCATCATAGGAAGAAGGAAAGGATGACAATATTGGATGTGACTAGTGACCTACTCTTCTTCATCACAAGACCTTCTGTACAGTTTAATTTGGCAACTAGCACCTGCTCCCTACTGAAATAATCGGGGACAACTCAGTTTGCAGAAAGAAAAATGGTTACTAGAGTCACTACAATATCCCCTTTATTGACTGATGATAAATAAGGTATCCTATGGTACCATGCATACCATGAAACAAGAACACATTATAAGTTCATCAAATGTAACAATCTACAGTAACAGCATCACAAGTTTAACCCATACTGGTGCAAAATCTAAATAGATTTGGCCGTGCCTACTTATATATATAATCCGGTGAGCCAGGCAGAAGCCGACAGCCGGTGGCCCAGGACAGCATCACGGATGACAAACTAATTCCTGTAGCTGGTCTTCATGAGAGGTACCCAAATTAAGGATGTCACCATTGAGTATCTTTCTCTTGAGTAGCACAATCTATAATTTTGAGGACATTGTGTGAAGGTGATCAGAGTGCCTGCACAATTGCATGTTTTACATGCGATGAATATAAAAGTCATCGGATTCAATCAGTACTAGGCAGGCATGAAGGCCCACATTCCCTGTGTGCTATGAAAGCTAACAGCTAGCTGTGCCTAATAATGTTGTGGAAATTATAGTTGCAAGCTATTCATGATCGACTTGCATTTGGTGCTTAATTAATTGGTTTTGGTCAAGCTTCATGGAGATTTTTTTGATGATCAGTAATGTAGTGCCCTTTTTTTTACCATAAATTGTTACTAAGATATCTGAAATAAATTTAAATTTCCAGGCTGATAGGGCTAATGAGATACCATATATATATATGTAACACAAATGAAAGCAGACAAGAATACCAAAGTTGATTCATGGTTTCCACACAATGTTAATGTAGTTTAGATGAACAATGATTGGAGGCTTATGCAATAAAAAGAAATGACAAGACGATTAATTTATGCATCGATGTGTCTGCTGGAAGTGGCATATATGCAAAGTATATGATTCAGGGAAAACTACTGTATTACTACTGTGTATATATATATATATATATAGGCATAGTATAGTACATATACAAATACGTACATGCCCTCATGGAATGGAAATATCTTGTGCATGAACTGTAGGTATAACTTACTTTATGCAAGGAGGGTTGCTTGGTCTAAAGAGACAATGGCAAGCTTTATGTAAAGGGTTGCAGAGATATCTTTGCAGGGAAATGAAATGGTTCCCTTAGTTTAGCTAGTTAGCTTTGGGTAAAGAAAAGAAGGGAAAAAGAAAGAGATACGTTAGGTGCTGCATGTGTTCATACCTGAGGGTTGAGGCACAGCGAGCGAGGTCCTCCAAAAAGGCCAATGTGTGGAGGGTACTACTCTCTGAGGAGACGTGAAACTAGGGTACGTTGCACACGCATGCATGCACGTAAAAGAGAGAGAGAGAGGGTAGGGGAAAACAGATGGAAAGATATGAGATCACATCCGTCGGTTTGGTGTCTCCATGATCATCAACAACAGCTGATCTCCTCGATTAAAGAAAGATCCTCCCCAAACCACAAAGGCGATTGTGTTCATAAAAAGTGTGGGGGCTCTTCCACGAAACGACTTAATTTCTGTACATATAGATCGAGCGAGCTCCAGGTAATATATACACGCGAACATTTTGGATAGATAATTAGCATTCACATCTCAATCTCTCGAGCGAGAGAGATAGAGAGAAGCAGCTCGTGGTTTTTTAAAAGCTCTTGGGTAATCCTATATACGTACTTAAAAAGCTGGTGTCTGGTCTGGGACGCATGCATGATGCATGATCGTGGGCCCGCTATGTTGGGTGAACAAAACCAGACCCAGCCAGCAAAGTACCAAAGCCCCCATTGCCCCCATTGCCCCCTTTTGCCCCCTTTTTCCCCTTCCCTTCTTCTTCACCCTGAGTCCTGAGTCCTTGACCTGTGAAAACACATGCAGTCCACCAGTCTAGTAGTACATCTGCATTTATTTTATATATTCTATGCTCGCTCAGTCGCTCGCTCGCTATGACTTTTCACTCGTGACTTGATAGACTGACTGGTGTATTGAGAATGAAAGTTTGAAAGCGGGATTAAACTATTCTTCGGTCGAATTCAAACGGAAAGAAATACTTGCTCACCTGATTTAATTGCGTGACATATATATATATATATGCATTGAAGAGAGAGAGAGAGAGAGAGAGAGAGAGAGAGAGAGAGGTGAGAATTAAAAGATATGCTATAGGTTATTAATTAATCTCTCTCGCCGTGGTGGTGGAATTAATTGAAAGACTTGATGTAAATTAAATTTGGGAGCTTGTGATGGAGTCAAGATATTAATGTGCCATTGTCACATATATTCTCGGTGACTTGTGGAGGTGACCTTGGGTATGTTTTGCATGGCATGGACCCCACCCCCACCCCCACCCAAGAATGTTAGTATAGCATCTTTTAGATATATATATATATAGAGAGAGAGATAGATAGAAAGAAAATAGTAAGATAGAGAAAGCTGGGATGTGGTCAAAAGCATGGGCAGAATCCGCGGAGCACTTCATTCTCCCAAATGTTCCTGAGATTTGTTTTTATTGGGAATTAAGAGACTAGCTAGATTTAACTAATGATCTTTGCTGCTATATATTACATGCATGTTAGTTAATTAATTATACTTGTTAATCTAATAAAATCTAGATATGGTCATGTGACGACATCTTTGGCTCACGTGAGCTCCGGGAATCTAGCTAAGCTTATCTCTCTCTCTCTCTCTCTCTCTCTCTCTCTCAATAGATATATTCCTCACATTCCTTGCTTCCAAATCACACCATCTTCAGATCTCTCTCTCTCTCTCTAACATTCTCAAATCCCCAGGCTTTGACTCCTCTGCGAGTCATCATTCCTCAATAATTGAAAGCATGGGGACACATGGAAACACCTTATTGGTTGCAACAGGCCTATGATAGAATAGCTAATAGGCCATTTATAATATGCCCCTCCCTTGCAGCACAGCTGCCTATACTCCATCCCACACCCCTGCTAGCTTAGCTAGATTGTCATATTTTATTGCACACCACCTTCTCTATCTACATCAGCATCTCTATGAGCGCACTTGACCCAAAGGGAGGAGAAAAGTGATACTGGCAGTGGTAGAGGTTTCAAAATTTGGATTGAGATTTCCAGGATTAGTGCCTTATGTATATATATCTATGTTCCAAGTGAAATTTTTGTTAACAATATATTAGGTACAAACAAAGAGGTTCTCTTATTAGAAAGTATGTTTGAAGTATGCACAACTGAGTAATAAAACATGTAACTCTCATTTTCCTACATTTTGAGGGAAAGTAAAAAAAAAAAAAAATTTGATGGTCGATGGAAAGTGAATCATCTCTCTTCATCATTTGTTTTTTGAATTAGATTTGCCAACTTGGCTAGTTAGAGATTACAAGGGAGTGAAACAAAAAGAAACAGTTACGCAGGTACCACACAAAACTAAGAAATCAGAGGGAAATCTCGTCGAAGCTCATATCTCGGAGCAAAGGCCAAATACCTCGGCCACTGACGCACCCTTCCGAGCTTGGCCAGTGCATATATATGCTTGTCCCGTAAGGTCTCGATGAACATATCTAAAAGTCGAGATCTCAAAACGAGTTGCAAGAGAACAAATTTTCCTTAACAAAACTCCTAACTCATGAGGCCATGGTACTTTACAATTGATGTAGTCAACCAAAATAAAAATTGTAGAGCACGGGAGTTCACTAGTCATGATCTCACTCTTCATCATAGTTCCTGCCGTGCCGTCTAACACCAAAAACCAGATCAGTTTCCGGCTCTACTTCCCCGCAACCGAAGAGCCCCGGCCTAAACCCACATGAGAATGCAGCAAACATCATACCTACCACTGTACTCTAGGACATACCTTATAAATTAGATTCATATATCTGTTTATTCTTCTCTATACAAGTAAGACTTGTGTTATTTTGATTGTGAACAAAAGACTCAAGGATGCAGTTGGTTCAGGTCACACACAGTTGATAACTAATCAGAGACAACTTTTGCTACAGTGAGAATTAATGTACTCTGATCTATAGAAGGACAAGTTAGTTAAATGGAGAGTTATTTGGAGAACATATTGATACTATTCATGACAATCTCACCATGTGTCATGTCTGCTAGCTCAACTATTTTTCATTGTCCCCATGTCTAGCTTGCAATGTACTATTATCAAGAAAAAATTGCCTTGTCTCCGAAAGAACCACTGAGGAAAATAATACTAATTTAGAAATGAATTTGTTTTTTGGGACTCTAGTTGTTACTTTGACAAAATTACTTTGATAAATTTATTTTTTCATTTGAATAAATCAACATGGAACACTCATGCAAACTGAGGGCACGTATTTAAGTATATGCACAAATAATCATGTATATATGATGTATATACGTTGTGTTCTCAAATGACCCCGGTTGGGGTACATGCATGATAAGGCTATGTACGCTACACATGCTCCTCAATCAGTAGACATCTAATGATTTAATGTGTCAATCATCTAATCGATAGATGTCTCGAATCACCTAATTCATCAGCAGAACACTATCAATGGATTAGATGACTCAATCGGTAGGAGCATGTGCAGCGTATAACGCAAATCTTTACCTTTATCAAATTATTGTGTGGACTTGTCATCATAAATGTCATGCAACCAACTCGATCATATATCCTGTGCATTTGGACCACTATGGTTCATTTATATGTTTACGAATTTTAGTTGTTCAACCTTGTCATGGGACAAAATGGTTGGTTTCATAGTAGGCCATCATCATCATGTCTTTTTCTTCCAACTTAATATCTCATTCCTATGGCATGTAAGTAAGGACAAATCAGCATCAAAGATGACAACCTTTGGACCCAATAATGTGGTCCTTTACAACAAGATAAGCGAGTCCTATATATATACTCCTTTCGATCATGCGGATGTATATTAATTAGTACTTGAAAGAAAATTTTGGACCTCTTTTCTTATAAAAGTGTTGACGAGAAATCTTGTCGAAAACTGGCAATGGTTAAACTAGTCAAAATAACAAAATTAGAGACGTGATAAGGTTAAACTCCTTCAAACACTCAGTTCGAACAGATGTGTCAAATTAAATGGAAAATATGATCAGACTTAATTCAACTATATTTTATATGAATAGTGGTGAAAAAAATCAAAGATAAATCTAAATTACCCTTAGATAAAACCTAATTTAATCTGAGATCATCTAAATCAACTAATTAAACCAGAAAAACGAAGAACAGTAACTAGAAAAACAAAGAACAATATTTAAACCTAATTAAATCTAGATTATTTCTATGTTAATCCTATAATCGAAAAGAACAGAAATCATAAATTAAACTAGTTTAACTTAATCTAAAGATTAATCTAAACTAATTAAACCTAGAATAAACATAAATTAACCCTACGGTAATCCTAAGTTAATCTACTGGATAATAAATGAACAAATATCATCAAACCATATTAACTAAACTAATCTAAGAAAACAGTAAAGAAGAACATTAATTAATTAAACCGAAAGATCTCCATTAATAAAAATAACTTACAAGTAAAACATAAACGTAGAAATCCATACTCATAGGTTGGTTACAAGGGTGTCAGAGAGAGTACAGTAGTGAAAGGAAGGCTATTTATATCTAATGAACTAATAACTGCTCCCGTCGTTAGTGGTTATGACGCAAATGTAGGAGATCGTGCTTTAACTGCTCCGTAACTGATTCTTCCACGTTCAGTTTTGAGCTGGTGATCACACGTGGCCGATGATCCTTCATTGCACACGTCATAATTACGTTGGATTACTTGTCGTTCCTTGTCCACGTCATACTTGCATGTCTTTTATGACCTTAATTAGCACATGTTTTAATTGCTTCTAGACGATAGCTTTAATTAGCTTGCTTCGTCATAACCTTTGGTTGATCATCTTCCTTTGCATGTTTCATACTTGACTTCGGCCGATGATTTGGCTTTATAGCTTATAGACGATGCTCCGTCCATACATATCTACATATGATTTACATCTGGGCGATGGTTTACATATAGACGATGAAACCATGTACTTATCGATCATCGGTCATTGCTATATTGCTTACGTGTCCGTCATTGATTGTATAGCCATTATTTTGGCTAACAAAAGAAGACAATCGTCCTCGAGAACCTCATGATATTCGCCGTTAAATAGATTTTGATGACGATGTGGAGTACACTCTTATATTTGAAAGTCTAGAAGATCATGCGTAAAGAGCTGTTAATTGTAATTGTGAAAATAAATTTGTGTTTTTTCTGTGGCAATATAATAGTTTGACCATTGCTTCGATTGTGATAAACTGCTTTTTGTGTGGATAATTCTGTGATTCTTCAAATATTTGTACTTCGAAATGCTTTTAGCTAGGTGAATTTATCATTGTCGTGTCGATCTAATTAATCTCAGCACTATTTTGTTGTATTCTTAGTTTGGAAGAAAAGCTCTCAAATGTAGAGGACGAGAACCACATTCTGAGGCAAAAAGCATTCAGCATCTCTCCCATAAACCATCTATCTGGGAACACAAAGCCTTTTCAAGAGGTTTTCTACTGTTGCCTTTCTTTGTGTCCATGGTATTCTTGCTGTGTATTTTTCTGTTTCCTGATGTGCATGCAGTTGCTTTTTGATAATCTTTAATTTGTGCAATTTAACTTGATGCCCATAATCTGACTCCCAACATAGCCGTATTTTAGAAATATATGTGTCTGTTTATGAGTAGCTGTTTTGATCAATCGGAATTCTCTGGCTTATTAAGATCGACAGACAGAGGTGTTATTGTAGGACATTGATGAAATAATTGCATCGAAACAAGCATCTGGGTTAGAAGAATAAATTGTAAGACTATATATTAATATATAACTCATCGATCCATTCCTATCGATTTCGATCGATCTGTTTCTTAAAATTTTAATATTCACATATAAGAATTTATGGTCATTTGAGCCCCTCATGTCACATGAGGGTGAAGTCAAAAAGAAGAAGAAGACATAGTTACAAGTATTAAACTCAAAAAGGAAGGACCCATATATATTTTTAAAAGTTTAATTTCACTAATGGCGTTATGCTGACCGATCTTTTGTTGACAATTTACATGGCTTTTCAAGGACGTCACTAGCTTACTTTTGATTTATATCACAATGATCGTCGTGAGGACTTCAAATATTCTTGAGTAGAAGGTGCACGCGAGTGAATGATGTAGTGTGCTAAGAGCTGTTGTTGTGACCTTGTATGTCGAAATCAAAAGTTGGAGCATTGATAGCAGCTATTTAATTAGCTCTCGGATAAGTGGGGGATAATCCCATTTTATCCTCCATTATCCTTATTTTTTACCTAAGCATCAAGATAATGATTATAAATTATCACTATTCCACATGTCATATTCTTTTTTATTTTTTCTTACATCAATTTCTTAACCTCACTTTTTCTAATCCAGATCTAACTCTATCATCATTAATCTTACTTTTTCTAACCCCATACCAAACGGGGCTTAAAAAAGTATGTTAAAATGACATCCATAGCATGAAAAAACGAGTATGGTTTATAATTAATACAGGTATGCAAGCATAAAGCATAGACCAGATAAGTTGTAGAAGTCAGTGAGTAATGCTTTGTTACCACCTGAAGCCCGTGTAAAATGCTCAACCTATCAAAAATTAGAATATTTATTAGAATGGTAAGATTTTGTTTTTTTTTTTTGTTTTTTAACGTCTCCTTTACAAGGATGATCTCATCCACGTGTGTGTATGTATATATACGAAGAAGAGCTTTTGAAATCAGCTCTTGGTCTACCTGTACCATATGAAGGCCAGTAAACACTTCTTCTTCAGGGGCATGCAGCATTTGTGACACCCACCTTGATCACTTTAACAATATAGGAGACGGGTGTGGAAGGAAGCCTTCAAAAGCAACATCCTATCATTTCATGTAAAGCCTTTTGGGTCATTAAGGCCAAATGTTTGCGTACCAAGATTCCTTTCTTTTGAGGTCAGTCTCCCTAAATAGGATGTGACACTTGAGAGAACAAGTGAAGACTTGCACTACATGCATCTAAATGTGAGAATGAACAAGGAAAAGGGCATTAAAGAAGGAAAGGGAGGGGCTGTCAAAAGAGAAAATATCATCTAGACAGTGATTGCATGGCCTCCCTCCAACCCCACCACCCCACCCTCTCTCTCTCGTTCTCATGTATATAACTTTGTGATTTGCAAGTGGCATCCATCCATACATATGCGCTATGAATGTTATCAAAAGGCATTGGCACATCCAGCTGGTAGAAATCTCTCTGTGTCATCTGGTATATATCATTGTTAGTTCAACATAGAAAGAAGGAAGCTTGAAGACTTTGTTCTATGTATGTGGACCCACCTCCACTTTTCACGAGAATTCTAGATCAAGTACTCTGCCCGGTCCAGCCAAACACCATCTCCCATTTGTCTATGACTGACACGTGTACATATATATATATATATATATATATATATATATATATATATATATATTCTACATGGGATCCATGCCACCTGACACGGTTAATCACCCACTTCATCTCTTCCTCCTCTTTATGACTCATATGTCATGTGTCCCCCTCTCTTCTACTCTCTCAGTGACTCAGCTGTCACGTGTAAGAAAATACGTGAGTCAGATTATGACTCATAAAATCCGATCTTTTATATATATATATACTCTATTAGCTTAAGTTTTTGAGATAATTGATGAGGTTACTATCACACCAGCGCAGAAGTCATCTCTCTGTTCCGATGATTTTTTGTTTTATTATGACTTTAATGTCATTCTGGTTCCATATAAGAGTTTCTTAGCTTAGAAGATGGAATTAATGCTTCAAGGAATGCTTGAAGCATTCCATCAATGAATGATTTTTGAGTTTTTTAGTCTCACACCAATTAAAGCCTCCCATGCATGAATCTTAACCAAGTTTACCGCAACATCTCATATATATATATCTCTGACTACACAAGGAGAGTTCATGTGTAGGACTTTCATTGTACACATGCACCACCCATGACTTGAATTCAAGTTGGGTTGGGTGGACTTCTCATATCCCATAAATGCACACTGCATAGGGTTCAGGTGAGAAAGAGTAGTGAAAGTTTTACTCTATTATTTTTTTCCTATTCCAATGCTCTACACTTAACTTAGGAATTTGGGTTTCTTTTTAATATGCATTTCTTAATCATCCTATCTATTGGTAATCAAAATGTGTGTGTGGGCGCCTAGGTGTTTTAGGGTTTAGAAATGTGTTAATCATCTCTCAAAGGGTATGTTTATTAGTCCTAGTGAGGGCATTAAAAGCCAAGCGTTCTTCCCAAAGCCAATTCCCATGGTGGTTTGATTCTAATGCCTTGATGGAACCTAGGGTTCTGGAAACCTATTCATGGGTCAACTAGGTGTGAGGTGATGATCATGTGAGGATGACATATAATACCAGACAGGGCTGTGGCAAGGTAAGAGTGGAATATTTGGGAGTATGAATAGGGAATTAGAACTTGGAAGGTTTGTGGAATTAGGGTCTACCATAATTGATCCTCATATCATATATAAATATGCTATACTAAGTTACAAATTAATATTCTATAAGCAAAGACTTGAAAGCAAGACAACACCCTTTTGGTAAATGTGGCTAATCCTAAGGCCCCGTTTGGCTCGGGGAGTATCCCCTCATTTATCCCCAAACATAATGGGAATATTAAAATAGGGATAATATTGGTTATTCTAAACTATATTTCGATTTCTATCCTCATTTCTATCTTATCATGTAAAAAAAATATTTTGACGTTTCAAATAATGTAAGATATAAAAATATTTATTCCAAAATTGCTCTCGGGTGGAGCATGGTATGGTCATGCACAACAATGCATCCCCATACAGGCCCACTTATATTAATATAATAATATTAATTTAATATTTATTATAAAATTAATATTTTTTAATGATGTGGATCAATCATGGTATGACACGTGGCATCGCGTGGGCACTTATATTAATATTTTATTATTATAATATATTATTAATATTATTTAATACAGTATCCGTAGGAAAAATGTTTCTACACGCGTAGAACTTTTTATACGCTTCTAAACACGCACACAAATAATCTTGTGAGCGTATAAAATTTTTTGCGCGTGTGGTAACATTTTTTTTGGGTGTTTGTTTTTTTACGTGTAAACATTTCTGTGACCGCATAAACATTTTTGTATGTGTTTTTATAAGCATATAAATTTTTTTTGCGCACAAAGAAATATTTTCCTATATGTAGTGTATTAAATAATATTATTCATATATTATTATAATGAAATATTAATATAAGTGGGTCCTACATGCCGCACATACTATCGTGATTGATCAACATCATGTAAAAATATATATATATATATATATAATATTAAAATAATAAATATTTCACTAATATAAATGGATTCACAATGGAATACATTGGCATGCCATGATGCCAGTGACATGCCACGCGGTGGGCATGTGGAATGCCATACCATGATCGACATGGGTAATATCTGTAAAATATCAGAGGAAGGGGTCCTAATATGCCAAAGCAAATATGGAGGGTCCAAATAGACAAAAAGTTATAATAAAAAACTACAACTCCTACTCTTAATTCATCATTTGCAACCAAACATCGTTTCTTTATTCCAAACAATCATTACTGATTTATCCATGTTTTGCAATCAAACACATATGCCCAAGTAATAGAAGAACTTCCGCTTTCTAATATTTTGAGAAAAAATTCAAAAAAATCTGAAAGTAGTGATAGATGAGAAATTGAGTCTCTCACTTTCCATCACACTTCATACCATCCACGCACCAAAAAACGAGTCAGGTTTCATAAACTGACCAGTTTTCCCTCTTTTAGCCATAAAATAACAAAATGGTAAAACAACAAAATAATAACCTTATCCAATTGCAATAGTCCAAAGATGCCCAATACCCATCGTCCATATTTGGCTAATCGGTCATATTTTGGCTTCTTATTTTAGCTATTAACGTAGTTTGATTATTTCAGTCATAACTTTCTTATATGATGTCTAAATTAGACGTTTCTGGTACCGTTGAAAAGATAATTTGAAAAAGATACAACTTTCATGTTTAGAGTTTTTCCAGATTCTAAGATTATCATCGGCCAAATTACAGTGGAAGACATGAGACGTTGTTTAGTGGAAGTTTCATAAATATCAGTAAGTTATGAAGCAGTCTGGAAGTTTTAACTTTCAAAGCGTTAGCTGCAGCGTAGTGTGGTTCGGGTGGTTTCAAGATGGTTATCAGAAGCTCTATAAAAGGCCAAGAGGATGAGTAAAAAAGAGGCTCTGACCCCCAAAGCAAATTAGCTTTTAATTTCTTCTTTTAGCATATCGTAATATCAGATTTTAGATTTATCTTCATGTTAGATTTCTAGGAGTAGTTCTAGTCATCTTTTTTATTCCTTTTAATTCATTCATTAAAGCCCTCTTTTCTAGGAGTAGTTCTAGTCATAGATTTTATATATTCCTACAACTAGTCCTTTATTTTAAATATCTGCAATAAATCTTTCATTCGTAGGAGTACTTCAAAGCTTAGCTTCTCGTCCAATCTCCCTCTTTCCATCAATTATATATTTTTTCTCATCCATTCCCGAAAGCTTCAACACCTCCGTTCGAATTGAGTGTTCGAAGGAGTTGAACCTTGTCACGATCTCATGTAGATTAATTAGAGTGTTGCATAATTTATGTGCCCAACACCCTCCACAATTTCTTGCAACCAAACGGAAACCCGCATACCGTTGACGTTGCATTCTTCAACGTCCGATCACGATTGGATGAACCATCCGACAGATCGTAGAAGCCTAACCATGAAGATCCAACTATCACATGATTTCCAATTTGCTCAGTTTGGCTCAGGCTTAGGTCCTTGCAAGATGACCTAATCCTGTTCTTGTGATACATAAAACAACAATCCTTGTACAAATTGATGAGAACCCATTTCTCCCTAGATGAGATAAGACAAGTCGGCACCAATTTTATGCTATGAGAAACTCAAGAAAAAACCTAATCATGCCCTTGTGATACGGATATATAACAGCCATCCTTACAAAAAATTGATAAGAACCCATCTCACCCGTATGCGTAATAAGACAAGGTGGTACCATTTTTATGGTGGAAAAGTATGAGAAACTCAAAAAGAAATCCACCAACTTACCCTGTAGAATTTATGAGAGAAAAGGATTGGATATTGCCCTTCTTCTTCTGACTCCTCCTTTCTCTTTTTGCCCTTAAATAAAGGGAGGAGAGATGGAGAGATTAGTACTGAGAACCGAAGAGAGTGGGGGGAAAAGGAATCCCCGCACGAGGCTCTCCCTCTCTACTTTTATGTATATATATATATATATATATATATATAAATATAAATATAATATATAAATATAAGCTAAATAGTATGAGTGAGTATGATGGTGTTGTAATAGTATGGGTATGTGTCTCGACTACGTCTCCGGGGAAGGAAAAAAAAAGAAGTGTTATAAGCCCCCGTCTCTTCAGTGTTCTCTGACCCTACGAGTCTCTCTCTGTCGGACTCTACGGAGTGTCATTTTCCCATATATACTCTTCTTCAAAGAGAAGAGAAGAGCACCCCCAAATGCCCTTCCCTTATTAATTTCCCCATCCACTCATACCATTCCAGTACTCCTCTCTCTCTCTCTCTCTGAGAACCAACCCACTTGTTAATTCTTTGATTCTAAAGAGGAGGAGGGGGAGGAGGAGGAGCTCCCCGGCCGGTCGCCAGACACAGAGAGAGAGAGAGAGAGAGAGAGAGAGAGAGAGAGAGCGCGCGTTAGAAAGATCATGAAGAGATCAGTAGTGGAGTGAGAGTGCTTGTTGATGTCAAAAAAAAAAGTGTGAGATTAATCTATCTGGAGCTAGGAAAGGAGGAGGAAGAGATCAGTAGCATAGAATGCCAGTTCAGGGCGTGTTCATGGAGACGAGGTCGATGGCGTCCCCGGACCTCTCCCTGCACATCAGTCCCCCCAGCAGCGCCCCCACCTCGATCTGTGACGCCACCGCCGCCGCCGGGGGCACCGCCGACCACCGAGACCTCTGGCGGAGGATCGAGAGCCTCAAGTCAAACAGCGATGGCTCCCAGGCCTCCACTGAGCTCTCGTTGTCGAACCCGTCGGCCGTCTCGGAGGCCGAGAGCCCGTGGAGGAGGCAAGGCCCGTCGGTGGCGCCGCCGTCGCACGAGCACTGCCACCTTGGCCGTCGGCCGAGCCAAGGTGGCAACGGATTGTCGCTGTTCGACGGCTCCGGCGATGGCTCTAGGGCGATCAAGGGGATACCCATCTATAACAACAACAATTTCCCATTTCTCCCAAGCGATCCTAAGATGGGATTCTACCACCAAATGTCCACCTACCCATCTTCTTGGTCTTCAAATCTATGCTCCTCCTCGTCCTCCTCGTCTTCGTCGGGCTCCGCCTTCAATTTAGACCCAACGTCAACGTCGACGACCTTCATGCACCCGGTGGGGGGGGTCCCGGCGATGGGCTCGTCTTATCATCGGATGCTAGCCGCCTCGCCAATGACATCGAGGTTCAATGGGTTGCAGATGGATCAAATGAAATCTCACCACCCATTCAACCAGCTCAATCACCACCACCACCACCACCACCACGGCCACCAGCAGTTCGGCATGGGGCCTCTGGAAGCTTCCCACAACATGATGAGGTCCAGATTCATGTCCAAGCTCCCGACCAAGCGGAGCATGCGGGCGCCGAGAATGCGCTGGACCAGCACCCTCCATGCTCGATTCGTTCACGCCGTCGAGCTCCTCGGCGGCCATGAAAGTATGCCATCCATCTACTCCTCCATCACTTTTCTCTATGATGATCTAGAGCTACTACTACTACCGCGAGTCTTTGCATTGGGTGATGATTTTATTTATTATTCAAATGATTATTGAAAGCTCTGGGCTTTGATCATGTGCTAATAATTTTAACTGTTTGCTGGTTTAATTAATTTGGTACCAATGTGATGTTTCTTAATTAGGGGCTACTCCGAAGTCAGTCCTTGAGCTCATGGATGTCAAAGATCTCACTCTAGCCCATGTCAAGAGCCACCTCCAGGTCTAAATCCGTCTCCTTCTCCTTCATCTCTTCTCTCTACTCTCTCTCTCTCTCTCTCTCTCTCTCTCTCTCTCTCTCTATAGCTTTCTCTGTGTAGTAGCTTCTCTCTTCTTCCTGAGTGATTTTCTTCTCATGGCACAAGAGCCAAGGGAAGCAGTGAATGAGTGACTGAATGAATGAATGAATGAATAGATGGGTCTGCTTCCTTCAGACAAGAGACTGCCATACATAGATAAGGCTAGAGAGAGAGAGAGAGAGAGAGAGAGAGAGAAGGAGACAGAGAGAGAGAGAGTGAGGTTAGGAAAGCAGCCATCATTTCACAATAATACAAACCCATACACCCAGAAAGAAAAGGTTTAAAAAAAAAAAAAAAAGAAAGAAGAAAAAGCTCCCCTAAGAGAGACATCACCCTCGTGGCTATGGAGGGGAACAAGAACATCCCCCCCCCTCTCAAAAAAGCAAAGATAGCCCTGGAATGGAGCTGGGCTTCTCTCTCTTTCATCTTTTCTCTCTCCTCCCCTCACTTTTGCAGTATCCTCACTTCATCTCCTACTTTTCCTTTCTGTGCTTTTCCTTCTTTCTTCTAGCTACATCTCTCTATCTCTTTCTGAGATCACAGAGCTAGCTAGATCTATCTCTCTACCTTTCTCTCTCTAACCCCCACCTCTTTAATGGTCTTTGGTGTTCTTTCCTTTGGCTCTGCAGATGTATAGAACTGTGAAGACCACTGACAAGCCTGCAGCCTCCTCAGGTAATTCGTATTGCTTAGCCTCATGCGCATCTCTCTTTATTATAGCTCACCTTCTCTTCAAACCCAGATCAGAACAAAATAAAATTTTTTTCCACTAAACTCATTAATTAAGATCCTAACGCTGCAACTCAGGCCAATCCGACGGCTCCGGCGAGGACGATTTCGCGCCGGGCACCACCGATCTCGGCGGCTTCCGGAGGTTCATGGATCACAGAGGAGGATCAGACGTCCAGCAACATGATCATCATATGGCCGACTCAAACAGCAGCAGGTGGAGCAACTCATCAAGGTAGGGCATTAAAACCTTCTTCCATCTCTCTTCTCAGCTCTTTCTGCATGGGATTAGGCTTTAGGTTAGTTTGTAGAGTATCCATGGGCATGCCCACGTACTGACTTCCATATCTCAAGAGGAAAAGGGCTCCAATGGCGCCAGCTTTTGCTTTCATCCATGACTAGTTCCTTTGAGTTTTGCAGAGATTTGATAGGGAGATATGGTGCTTAAAGCTAAAGCTGTATGTAGTACAAGTGATATAGCTAAAGCTATAGGACAACTCTTGTTATAAAGGATATCAAAGAACATGATGCTTTGCTATTATTATAGGTTTTAAACTTTTAATTAGTTGTTAAGATTGCTCATACTCACATATAGACGCATGTACAGAGCCATAAAGATTAAAGAACACACACCCTCCCTCCCCCTTGACTTGAGTGCCTTCCCTTCTTCCTTTGTTTTTTACTAGAGTTTTCTATTGTGGCTATGCTGTAGTCTAGGCTTCTTGGGGGTTCCCCTTGTCTTTTCCCTTATCTCCTCCATTATTTTATCCTTCTTTCCAATGCATGGCTCTGATTCCAGGATTGTGTTTTGACCTCCTCTCTCCTCTCTCTCTCTCTCTCTCTCTCTCTCTCTCTCTCTCTCTCTCTCTCTCTCTCTCTCCTCTTTCTCTCTCTTTACTTCTTGTTTGCAATAGAAGAGGGTCATACTTTGATGGCAAAACTCATGCAAGAGCTTGCTTGCCTTAGAATGGGATGCAGTTGGTATATGTGGGGATCTGCTCAGGGTGGTCAGGGAAATGTAGCTCACTGTATGTCATTTGATGAGGCATTTAAGAGAGAGATGACGAGGGTTTGTTTGGAGGTCACTATGGAGTCTTCTTTTAGGTTCTCACTAAAGTTGAGGCTGTCCATTATAGCTTTCAGAATGAAGACAATCGCCATGAAAGAGAAGTAGCAGGTTTATCCTTATCTGGAGACATGTGTGCTCAGATTCTGTCTATTGGTGACCATCATTCAAAGCTTTGCTATTCAAGTAAACAATGGACTTGAAAGTATACATTATGATAGAGGGTGTATACTGATTTATTTTTTTGTGATTATTGTTCTTCAGAAGTTTCATGTTTCAGTCTTGTCATTCATTACATGATAAAGCATGATATATAAAAGTAGTTTTTAGGGAATTCCAATATATAATATGTATCATCTCCTTCTCCTTAATTTTTTTTCCCCCGTTTAATTCCTTTTGTATGAGACTAAACTAGGCTATATATACATTGTCTATCCTCATCCTCCAAAATCTGAATGACTACTATATATATTGACTCCTTGTTAAGTGCTACCTGCTCCCATCCATGTTGCTTGCAATGTTCTATAAACGCTTAGCATATTAGGTCGGTAAGTTTTTGTTAATTATTTTGGAGTTTATGTGGATATTTAACGAACGGCTTTAAGTTATTTTTGATCATTTTTAGCAGCTAGCCTGCACTTAGCCGATGCCCAATATCATTACTTCTAAATCACACTTGGTTTAAACTATCACATTTTCCTCTAAGCTACACAGGCATTCAATAGTCTACTAGATTTGTAAACAGACTTTGATATCAATCTCTAATTGTTCTAGTCTATTTAGGTGCATCTAAAAAATATTCTGTAATCTAGTGTGTATATGACTAATTAAACACTGATATATGTGTATTTAGGTGCTTTATTGTTTGCCTTTCTGATTTGAAAGGGAGCTTGATGAATAGAAAATGAGACATGAGTAGCTTGATGAATAGCGTGAGGTTATTGACTATAACCCGTGAGGAGAATGAGAGGGCCTCGCCAAGCTAGAGCTTTTGCTAGTACTTTCCTTGTGAATAATCATGAGTCGGATGTAACTCATGTGGTTGGTAGTCCTTGGTAGAAGATTGCCTAGTTGATTGTACCCCGGCCTCTGGGCTTATCTTTTAAAAAAAAACTAAGTTGAGGTTGAATTAATTCTAAAAAACATAGGTGATTTAGGGCACGGAAAATAAAAGTCACTATTAGAATGCATCTGCCACAAACTATCGATCGTGATCAAGAACTGCTTGAATTCTGTGGTCGATATATCATTCACTGGAGATTTCCTGGTCACAGTGGTTCAAGTTATATTAGGAATTTGATTTAACTGTTGACCAAGAGCTATTAGCACAACTAATTATAATGCCTTCGGTTGACCTAGCTATGGAATTACACCTTAATTTAAATTCAGAATGTATGGATGATCTTACTCTCTATATTTGTTTTCCCAGTTGAGACGGCCGGTGAACTCGGTCTAGGACCAATGCACACCACCACCGAGAATAAGTCAAACAACTAGTGTAGGGTGATGGATGGGTTTTGAAGCTTCCTAGTTAATCCTGACTCTTAAGGCTAATTAAATTCAGAATGTACGTAGTATCCTATATCGATCGTCTTATTGCTTGTTCTTGCTTTTGTAGCGAAAAAGGAAACAGGTCCAAAAATATGAAACAAGGGTATGATTGATCCATAGAAAAGCAACAGGGGTAAAGCTTTCATAGCTAATTGGAGAAAATATTCCGTGTGAACCAGCATGCCAGCTTACTATTCCTGACTAGCTTACATGTCTTTTGCCATGTAGAGGGAGGGTCATGATTGTAGTCTTCGTTGTACTATGGCATCCATGGTTGCTTGAAAAATTTAAACTTCAAACCTCAAAAAAATTATTGCAACTCATGATATGCCTGATTGGAGACTATATATAGCTCTTTCCAATATTTCAGCGTCTAGTCCAGTCCAGTCCAGTCCAGTTTTTACATACAGCAACTTACTCTAGCAAGAGAAGAGATCAAGCAAATCCACACAAATACCCTCAGAATAGTCACAAACAATCATGAATACACCATGGAAAATAATCAATCACATCTATGTTGCATGTCTTTGTCCTTATAGATGATTTGCACTAAGAAGCTATGTTTTGAATGACAACTGACAACTTCTTGTGAAATTCTCCAGCAGAGGGACCTGGCTGCATTCTAGTCTGAGCGATGTGGAGGGGCTAAGATCTTCTTCAGTCTTCTCTTCCCAGATGGAGGTAAGTAATTAAGAGCAGCACTGTAATTTTAGCTGACCCTTATCAGGATAGAGATCATGCTCATGCATATGCGTCTTGCTTTGGAACTCATATAAGCAGGCATCACAAAATTAATTGCAATCATTGACTCTATGCATGCAGGATACCGATCCTTCACGGTCCAAAGGCACAGCGGGGTCTCATGAAGAACTCAAGAACCCTAGCTTGGAGTTCACCTTAGGAAGACCAGACTGGCATAACACGGAGCACGACTGATGCCATCGGAGCTCATGTCCTCAATTATTTATGATTTTGGTTCAGCCAACCTAGAGATGCTTGGATTCATCATCGGTGTGATTAATTTAGGTATGAGGGGGAGAAATCAATCCATCATAGTGGTTCACCATGCTTGTACTAGGCATCCATCTGCATGCAGGGTGGTTCTTTGTTGCATTTCTTTTTTTTTTATTTCTTCTTGTTTTCTCTTTCTTCTTCTTCTTCTTCTTCTTCTTCTTCTTCTTCTTCTTCTTCTTCTTCTTCTTCTTCTTCTTCTTCTTCTTCTTCTTCCAATGAGTGGCTATTAATTAAACGATGGCCAGTAGTCAGTAGAGAGAGTGGAGTGGGAAAAGCTAATTAGGTTTGTGATGAATCCAAGCTATATGTATGGTGTACACATGCAAAACAAGAAATTAACAAAAAGGAAATGGATGGAAAATGGAAATTAATGTGTCTTGTACGTACGCTTGAAGTAGTTAGTCTTCTAAAATGATCGATAGTACGTACGTACGTACGTGTCTCGTGTCATATGCGATCTAGAGCTTCAAACTTCAAACAAGGTTCTTCAGCCATATATCTTCTTAATTGTCTGGAGATCAAGAAGCTAGCTAGGTAAAACAACTACGTTTGACTCATCTTTTTCTGAAATCGTTTTCTTGAAAAATGAGACCTATTTTCTAGAAAAATATATATGGAAAACCAAATCAACAATTTCATCATTTTCTAAAAGGTACGAAAAAAGCAGAAAAATGAAAATGCCTAGTACAGCATTATTCCCAACCAAACACATTCTGATCTGCAAATTGCAAAGCAAAAAAAAAAAAAAAAAACTGAAAAATCGAAAATGAAAATATGAAAGGAAAAAATTTCAAACCAAACGACCGTTAAATGCCAAGCAAAGTAATATATTATGCAGCCAACGATAACGATAGAGGAGGGTTCTTACTTCGTAAAATAGCTCATTGATGAGGAGTGGAGCTCACAGCTCAGGCATGGCTGTGCCAATGAAATGATTCATGAGATCTAATTACAATAATCTCGCTACAAAAGATATAAAACTGGAACAGAGTTTGTAGCGGCACGTGATAGATATTTCACCATGGGTTTCTAGCACTAAACGGTGCTTCAATTGGGCCCTGATGCGGTGCGCCACACAGACAACTGGCGCCTGATGCTGCATCATCGCGCGACAGTTTTGATGCAGTGAAACAAATAGGCCCTTGGTAAAAACTATCTGTTGGTAAGTCGAAGGGGGGTTCGTAATGGTTTGTGTTGTTGGGTGATTTTCTCATGCTATATGTGAGACCAGGGAGATATGGATGTAAAAAGTGGTTGGATCACCAAACGGATGCTACCTATTACCGTGGTAGTAAAGGTCTGCAGTTTGAGTGCTTGTCATTATTCCCAAGAGGGGTTTTTGGAATGGAACTTTGGCTGGCGCTGAAGGTGGGGCTATTCCGAGCTAGCAACAAGCAAGCTGCTATCTGAAACAACAGTGCCATAACTATTTGGTATGCCAATAACTTGTTGAAGGTTTATTATTATTATTATTATTATTTCTTGTTTGGCTTGCCCATATTCAGTGTATGTTGACTTTCTGAACATCTGATGAACTTTTAATAGTCATCATGTAAAATTTAAATAAGCTACCTTTTGTAAAAGAATTAGCTTTAATCTGTGTGCTAATTCTTTTTTAAAAAGCTAAACGTTTCAATCATCATACAATGTTCCTGTGTCATACTGTAAGAGCTAATTAAGTAATTAACTGTGGTGTCTGAAAGGGTTTGAACTGAATGCTAATTTTTCCCCAAATCTACATCATCACCACCATCCTATAGAGTGCTCAACCAATGCTTCTAAAATGGTGGCTATAAAGGGTTCGATGCAAATTTTTTTAGTCAGACGGCAAAGGTGTTTACTTCATCTGTGGTCCATGATATTATAAATGGAACCTTCATTTGATCCATTCTTGTTCTTCATCGTCATTTTTTATGGCACCGTAGGCATACATGATTTCATATAAAATAAGGAATATTATATCTAGCAATCTGTCAAATGAAGAACAATATTTTGTTTTGGCAGTGATAATTCAATGCTATAAATTGGGAGTAGAAGTTGATGGCAGTACTCAACAAGCCTTCATTTCTTGTAGAAACAGATACGTGTCCCTCTGTTTAAGAGAGAAGATATCTTTTTAAAACCTTACTGGCTTCAATCTGGTGTAGGTTTGATGTTTTTCTCTCCCTCATCTTGATTGGTAGGTGACCACTATGATATTGTTCCTCTTTCACACGCTAGAAGATCTAAAACTCTTTGTCTACCTGTTCCTTCTTGGGTTTGGTTTCATATCTATTCTTCTTCTCATCATCATCTGCAACTGGTCAATAAACGACTTAAAAATGAGCTCTCTCGTATCTCTCATGCAACTTGTATGTATTACTAGATCAAATGCTGACCAATGTTAGAACTGGAATAGATGAGAGAGAGATGAGTTTATGGCTTACATATCTCCAAGGGTCTCTATCAGTAAATATCTGCTTGACCTCCTTCCTGTGGGCATCCTTTACCACTTAACAGAGAACCAATTTGCATGACTCGTGGGATTAAAATAAGGATTCCTAAGCTTAGCTTGATTGTATGAATCTAGTCAACTGAGAGAACCCAACAACCAAAATGTGATCGCATAGCTGACATGAACATGTCACTGAGTAGGTCCTACTAATGGACCTAATTCTAATTGTGACCACTAATCATGCCACATATGTAGCAGGGACTCGCAAATCTTGTCGGCCAGCAGGATTTTGCCATTGAGATGCAAAATTACCCATCTTGTGTGGTTCATCTTAGTTTAGATGATGCATCCGACACTTAAGTTAAGGTAAAGATCTGAGGAAGGATAAAAAGAGATCTAGAGGAAAACGCTGGGAAAAAGCACCATGCTAGAGATCGAAGAAAATGGGGTTGTTGATAAAATCAAGTTAAGAATTTTAAGTTTCTTAAAAAGATAGCCAGAGCAAGAATGGCAGAGTGTAATGGATAAAGAAGAACAAATCTTATTACCATATGATTTTCATCTCAAGAAGCTGATTTTTTTTTATATACCATTTCATCGCAAAATCTCAAATAAATCTGAAACCTCAAGATGCCTACGCATTTTCTTTGCCTAATAAAAGGAAAGTTGCTTCTGCTGTAAGTTTTGGTTTAACTGATTGTTTTGCTGGTAAACCACATCCAATTGACAAATGCTTGCTGTAGGTAGCAACAAGATGTAGTCTGAACTAGAACTGCAATCTCAATCTGATTAAAGATTTTATTTAAATTTTCTATGCCTTAGAATGAGTATCAAAAAGCAATTAATGATATGTCATGGCAAAGTAGATAGAGTGACATGAATTAAGAACCTTAAAGAGGCTGATACATTGCTGTTATCCGAACAATTAGCTGCAGTCAGAACTGGACGTCAAAAACTATTGGGCCTTGGCTTCTTTGAAGCTTCCAAAAGCTGCATAGATTAAAATAAAGAAAGAAGAAGAAAAAAGAACAGATGAGACTAGAGGTCACAAATGAAACAAGTCGATCGAACAAACTGGTTGCGCTAAAGAAACCTCTTTAATTGCTAGGTGGCAAAGCAACACTATTCTTTCTTTAAATCGTCGCTCAAGATGACCACAAAGTTGGAATATGTTGGTTCGTTCCTTTTCATCTGTAGTCTTCTATTGATTAGCTTATCAGCTTAATAAACAAGCCTCATCGGATTTTGGATTTGTTTCAGGATTCTCTTGGATAGGACTCAAAATGGAAGCCAGCAGAGTTCCTTCAAGATAGATAGGACCTCAAGACAAGATCAATGAACGCAGCAATTGGCTCTCTTCATGCTTCCAAAAGGTAAGCTTTCCAAAAGGTAAGCTTGTGTACTTTTGAAAGAGGCTTCTTAGAAATTAGGTGATTTTTGTGAGTCTGCTCTGAGGCCTATAAAGTGCAAGAGTACTATACTTTCAAAGGCAATAGGAAATTATTTTAAAAAAAATTCAAAAAAAAAGAGAGGAGCTTTTGACCCTGGCTTAGGGTGGGTAAATACCCAAACAGCCACAAATCCCTCACAAAGGAAGATTGGAACCTAGCAGGAGATTACAAGCCTTAATAGCTACATCACCACACTGGTGATACAAGGAAATTGATGAAAACACACAGAGAAAACAACAGACACTAATCTACTTTTGAGGATCCATGCAAACTTAGATCTATTACTGACAACAATACAATCATTTGACAGTAAATTACTCAGGATTGACAATATTCAATCAACGCATAAAGATCTCTGTCGAAAAATTCAGCAAAATCTTTTTCCTGAATCGGCCGAAAACACTCCCCATCCTCGATAACTTCTTCAAATTAGTCATGGCGTCCAGCTCTCTTAGACTTGCTTGTGTGGTGGGTCTCTCTTCGACCAACTTGAGATCATAATTAATCAACTCCTCTCCGTTATATCAAGCTTTTGGCATCAAACCAAATAAAAAGTCCAAGAAGTAGGAACATTGATGACTCTACCTATGGTCTCTATGGACCCCATTAATTTCCTCTCTTTAATTTGTCCTCCTTCATCCGACCAGTGGCCGCTGGGGACAATCTCCAGCAAGTTGCAAATTTATAATTTTTTCATCGTTAACGTCAGAGCAGTGCCCACCCCAACTTGCCTGCAACCAATAATTTTTATAGTGCTAAGAAAGAGAGCTCTTTTGTGCCTCCTTCTATCTATAAATGCATCATCCTGTCACCCCATCCCCTTTTCTCATGTTCTCTACCTCCCAATCTCTAGCATTATGCCAGAGCACCATATCGGAGGAGAAGTGAGCACCTTTTAATCTGTATCTGTATCTGTATCTCTATGTTTTTATTAATCAATCTTAAAGATGATGGCAAAGGTTTCTTCTTGTGCAGCTCTTGTGGCCAAGATTGATGGCCAACAAGTTGCTCCGGTGGCCACTCGGGAGCAACTCATTCGTCGCTGACTTTCCGAGCACTGAGATGCTACAAGCGATCGAGAACTCTGATAAACCGACACACCACAAGAAGCCATCCAATGATCAGAAAGATACTCTGAAGTACAAGTGAGCTCCTAGACTATCAGCTTCCACAATATTTTTCGTACTATTTTTTTGCATTCCTAACACGAGTGATCGGAACTTTTTATGTGTGTTCTAAGGGTGTTTGCTAGTACTTGGAACGTAGGAGGCGTTACTCCAACAGATGATCTAAATTTGGAGGATTGGTTGGACACAGCTAACAACTCTTATGACATCTATGTTCTTGGGTACTTCCATCATTTTTTAGCAAGATAATCTCGAAGCTTGTATATATTTATCAGAACTAGTCTAACGTGGAAATTTCTGTTCTTCGCCACAGGTTCCAAGAGATCGTCCCCCTGAGTGCGAAGAACATCCTCGGACCGGAGAAGAGCAGGATTGCCATGAAATGGAATTCATTGATAAGAGCAACTCTGAACAAGTCCCTCTCCAGCAAATCTACTGGCCAAGAGCAAAAGTTACTAGGAAAAGAGCAAAAGGTTCATCCATACAAAGAAGGGAGTTCCGGCAAGAGCATTTCGCAGGACTTCCGGTGCATCATCAGCAAGCAGATGGTCGGAATTTTACTGTCGGTCTGGGTGAGAGGTGATCTCCGGCGACATGTCCGGCAGCCCAGTGTCTCCTGCGTCGGCTGCGGCATCATGGGATGCCTAGGAAATAAGGTTACATCAGAATTAAAAATAAAAATTAAAAAACTTCTGTAGGATCAAAGATAATGAAATCTAGATGCTAATGAATAGAGATTTTGATGTTGGCACCCAGGGATCAGTGTCTGTGAGAATGTTCTTGCATGAAACAAGCTTCTGCTTCGTGTGTTGTCATTTGGCTTCTGGAGGGAAGGAAGGGGATGAGATGCATAGGAATTCAGATGCCATGGAGATTTTTGCAAGGACTAGCTTCCCTCGTCGTCACCCGTCATCCTCCATCGATTTGCCGCAGAAGATTCTAGATCATGAGTGAGTAAATCTTTTGGCTTCACTCATTCAAAGATGTCTAGCAATGAGTTGAAAGTTGGAACCGCCAAAACCATATTTAAATCATAGCTTAATTAGCCGTGTCTTCTTCTTCCTACAACGACATGCAATATTTAAAACACAAGCAGATAGCATTCCAAACTTACGTAAGACCCTCCACCACTTGACTATTATTTTACAGTACAGCTGCAATAAGAACAAGCATAGCAACTACTCTCTTTTTCTGTCATGCATTCAGACACACATCCAGCAGTTAGTTACCTGTTCTTGACTTTTGATGCAGTAGAAAAATCTTGGTGGGTGACCTGAACTACAGAATCTCGTTGCCGGAGACGGCTACCCGGTCTCTTGTCGATCGAAAGGAATGGAACATCTTGTTAGAGAAAGATCAGGTAGTGGCCATAATTATTTCTGTCAGCTGAATTGCTAATTACTTTGTTTCGCCATGATTTACGGATGAGATCTATATATAGCTCTAATCTCATTGAGTTTGCAGTTAAAGGTAGAGGTCTCGGATGGCCGAGCATTTGAAGGATGGCATGAGGGGCCGATCTTGTTCTCGCCGACATATAAATACTACCCTGACTCCGATGATTATTACGGGAGCAGTCTGGGCCGAAAGGGCGAGAAGAGACGCTCTCCGGCATGGTGAGTTTTTCTTTTCTTTTTTTTTTTGTCATAACTGAGCTTTTAATCTTGGCTCAGGGTTATTAACGATGGCCGCTGCCTCCGCATACGTCAAGCAGCTAAAATATTAAATTTCTCCTTGTATTAACTACATATCTACATATGACTTTCGAGAACTTGAACTCATGACCTCTTCCTTTCTCTTGCTTTCATAGCAAGTCAATTTAATCAGCATCTCATGTCTCAGGTGCGATCGGATTCTCTGGCATGGGGAGGGATTGAAGCAATACCAGTATGGTAGGTGTGAATTGCGATTATCAGATCATAGGCCGGTAAGAGCGATCTTCTCCGTGGAAGTGGAGGCCGCAAAGAATTCCAGCTCTTTAGAGAGCTTCTTCTTGTCGGAGCGGTTCCATCGCATATCGAATCACCTTGAGCTTTTCTCGAGCGATGACAGAGTAACCAGCGGCCAATTGGACATGTACATTTGAGCTCACCGCCATGCCATCATCGCCCTCGCTGCCATCGCGTCTGTGATTCACAGACGTTTCATGGAAGATCAACTGGAGTAGGGCTGCCATGGATGAGAGAGAGTGTCAAGAAGAAAGAGAATTTAAGAAGCTACATTTTTTTGCGTCTTTTATCATCTCTTGCCCTTGTAATTAAAATGTAATGAAGGGCTAGGCAGTAGTATACTTGTAGTTAACCTTAAGTATTATACTTGATATGATCCTTTTCTACATATCGCTGTTTCATCTCTCCAATGTCTTCTTCCACTCTATTATATATTGAAAACATGGACATTGCGTGGATTGCGGTTCAAGATTCGTGCTTGATGTGATGTATGGTGCGTTCATTCCATGCATCTCGGCGGGGCGGTGAAAAAGACAGGTTGAAATCATCTCTCCACAATTATTTTAAATAAATATAATTATCAAGCAGTTGATGATAAGAGGACAGATAACAGTGTCGAGGTCACATACAAAGATTCAAACTTATAGCCTCGAACACACACAAGTCAAGTTATTTTTTAGAGTTAATCAAGTTATCAACTCGTATCGACATAAATCTCGGTATCCCTTTGATTTGCAAACCGAGGAATGGAACGACGCATCATTGGTGGTTGAACCAACCATATGATTTCTTTTCTACGAGCACGTACGTACGTAGTTGGCAAAATATATTTTTCCACAAAATATAAGCACATGCTGCCTCCCCAACATTATGATTTTCTTTCTTTGACAGTATCTATCTGCCGTACGTTCAAAAATACTATCTCGTTTTAAAAAAAAGCCACATTCTTAATTTAATTTCCGTGTAAATTAACTTCGATTTTTTGTTTTTTTTTTAAAAAAAAATTGAATTCTTGATTTAGGATGGACAAATGCCACTGTAATAATTAACATAGTCAACACGATTCACAATTGAAGACCATCTCATGCAGGAGATTGTTAATGATATATGTATGTGCTAATTAACCACTTAACCAGCACCCCGTACTATTGAGTTTGTGGAGCCAGACCCGATCGTGACGCACTACGCAGAGCTGACGGGGTCCGGGGCAGCGCTCGAGCGGGGATCGACCTGCCTGGTCAGGTCGCGGGGCCCGGGGCAGCGCCCCCGGAACAAAAACGGATTTGGTATATGTTGATAGGGGTAGTTTATGTAATTTTCTATACCCTATGTGCCGAAACCCTAGGATATGAGGGTATGTATGGGCGGCCGTCATGTAACTTGTAATTGACTCTTTGCCTCTGAGATAGTGAAAAACCTCCAACGACTCCGTGGACGTATCCCTATTCTGAGGTGAACCACGTAAATCTTGTGTTAAGTGACTCTGTGCATGTTTCTTCTTCTTCCTCCTCTCTTCTAGATCCTAACAAGTGGTATCAGAGCTAGGGTTCAGTGAGAGCGATGGCGGAAGAAGGAAAGGTGAAGATTGAGAAGTTCAATGGACAGAACTTCGGATTTTGGAAGATGCAGATGGAGGATTACCTTTATCAAATGGGCGATTCTTGATAGAAAAGCCCTAGGTGCGATCCGTCTCACGTTGGCCGCATCCGTAGTGTTCAACATCTCGAAGCAAAAGACGACTGCAGATCTGATGGCATCCCTCTCGAAGATGTACGAGAAACCTTCTATGTCGAACAAGGTTTTTCTGATGAAAAGATTGTTCAACATGAAGATGTCTGATGGGGGTAGTGTGGCTCAATATGTGAACGAGGTCAACACAATTATTGCTCAGTTGGAATCCGTAGACATAGTCTTCGATAGTGAGATCAGGGCTCTTGTGATCTTGTCTGGATTACCTGAAAGCTGGGGTGGTTTGGTAATGGCTGTGAGCAACTCATCCGAGTCAGGGAAGCTAGATTTTGATGATGTCGTTGGTGTTCTTTTGAGCCAAGAGGCACGTAGGAAATCATCGGGACTTTCGGAGGAGACATCCGGGAGTGCATTGAATATAGAAGAAAGAGGTAGATCGTCAAAGAGGTGGAGCAAAAATAATCATGGTAGATCGAAGTCTAGAAACAAGAGCAAGTCGAGACCTCCCTAGGGAAAGGGAGATGGTTGCTGGCACTGTGGGAAGAAAGGTCACTTCCGGCGAGATTGCAGAGATCGCAAGAAGCAATCAGAGAACGTTAATGATACGGTAAACGTTTCTGATGATGGTTGTGATGCTTTAATCCTTTCTTTAGATAATCGATTTGAATCATGGATTATAGATTCTGGAGCTTCTTTTCATGCTACCTCGAATATGAAATTTCTAAATAATTATGTGAAGGGAAATTTTGGTAATGTTTACCTTGGTGATGATGAGCCTTTGATAACGCGTGAAAAGTGCACAAACCGCCCCTTTAACTAAGTCCTGTTCGCCTCCGACCAATACTATTTTGATGGTCTATGGTGCATTTCAGGTATAAGAGCCTTCAACGAAGGTTAGGTCAAGTTTGGTGCTAAAACGAAGCTATTCTGGCAATCCTGCGTAAATGGAATAGATCCGACATCCAAAGGGGATCGATCTTATTATTCCAGCAAGAAGCGGGCCAATTGAAGCAAAGAGGATCGATCCCTTTTTCAAAGGGGATCGATCTTGGTCGGGCATAACCCAGATCCTGAGTTCACGAACGAAGGAGATCGATCCTCTTCTCAAAGGGGATCGATCCCTTTTGGTGCTGCGGGAAAAATAAAGGGCTGAGATCTAATCCGAGTTAGGGTTTAGTTAAGGCCTATTGTGAGGACCTGCCCCTCTACCTCTGTGGCTCGTTGTAGACCGCAAGGGCAATTTGGTAAAATGCGCCTTGTTGGTTTGTTTCACACCCGCGTGTGCACACACTGGCCTTGTATGTGTTAGTGTTTGTTTAGAATGGCTAGGTGGACCCGGGATCGAAAGATCCGGACTTGGGCTTGAGTTCTTGCCCAAGTTTAGCTTTCAGCACACAAAGGATCGATCCTCTATGTCTAAGGGATCGATCCTCTTCGTGCCAGAAAGCCTTGTGAATCGTCTTGAAGGATCGATCCTTCGTTGAGGAAGGATCGATCATTTATAAGTCGGTTGGTTTTCTGCTTCGCGAGGACGGCCGTCGTTGGCCGTCGCTCTCTCTTGTCAGAGGGGGAGGACTTTCCCTCCCCTCCCCTCACTTTTTCCCTCTTTCCCGGCTGTCCCCTCCCCCTTTCCCCTCCTTTCTTCCCCTCCTCTTCCTCCTTCTCCTCTCTTTCTTCTTCCTTCCTTCTTCTCTCCCGAAGCTCTGTTTTTCCCCTGTTTCGGGCAGCCACCTTCCTCACCTCCGTTCTCCCTCCTCCGACCATCAAATTGGGTGTTCTTTGGCTCGTTGGATTCGTGACAACGAGAGGAAGATCCCTGAAGTGGTTTGGAGGCTTGTTGGTGATCAACTCGCGGGGAATCAGCCGAGGAAAGCGCAGCTAGGTAGGGTTATACCTACTGATGTTTATTTCGGGTGTTCTTGAGATCTAGTCGTTGGATCTTGTTGATCCTTGCTTTGTTGGTTTTCTTATGCCTTGTAGAATAACTGATTTAAGTTTCATGTTAATCAGTTGATATTTGAGTAGGTTTTATGGATGATTAGTCTCGGATTTCTGGTTTTCTGCTGTTCTTGAGAAACAGCCGGCTTCCGGCGAGTTTCCGGCCGGCTAGTACATAATCTTGGCTTTTCATAAACATAAGAGTTGTAGAACTATTCGTTAGCTTTCCATTCCATCTTGTTTCATATTTTTCCGATTTATGTACGATTTGTTATGAATTGTTTTCTGAAGGGCTGCGTTTCCGAAATTTAATGGGAAGCTGGTTCGATGCCTTAGGATCGATCCCAATTTTGGTAGGATCGATCCCAAGGCTGGCTGAAGGTGTTTTATGATCTATATTTAGCGATTTTGATTAATGCTTTTCCGTTAATCCAATCGTTGGATGATTATAATTTTTGGATATGATGATCCTGATTTATACACCTACTGGTGGCTAAGTTGGATCTTGAATCCGACGTCGTTTGGATGTCGGATCGACGAGATCAATTAGCCCCTAAGTAGTGGTTTTGGGTGTTTGAATATAATATTATATTTCGGAATATAATATTATATTGTGTACTGTTCATCAGCGGTTTTCGGGGTTGCTTCCCGTTGCAGGAGTCCGCGGTTGACGGTCGTGGTACCGTCGTAATGCCGGGACCCGCTGCGGATCGGCTGGCAGCGGTTGGTGGTACCGCTGCAGCGATCCAGTAGACTTATATGATGCTTGACATACTGTTGCATGCTTTACTTCTTATCTGTGTATGTCATAGCATGCATTCCTCTGTTGTGCATTAGTTGCATTGGTTAGGGCGTGGGTGATCTTTGGGTCGCCGTCCCGAGGCTGGAAGCTCGGACTTAGCCCTAGGACCGGGGTTGGGTAGTTTGGACCCGGTTTGAATTGTGGTGTCCAGTCAACTTGATGATAGGCTTAGATGACTGGTACACTATTGTGTTTGATGTTTAGAGGTCGTGTCGGCCTCGAGCCAAGTCGAGGTGTAGCCGGTACCCAGTCCTTCTAAACTCTTGGGTGGCAGGTGTGACTACCCAACGGTGCTATCCGCCAACAGTGCTCAGGATCCTGTTGTGAGTGGCAGTGCCATTTCCTGCCTTACTGAGTGTGACCCAGTGTGTGACCAGTTCGCTGGAAGACCATGACTGGGGCTCTCAGGGGTATCCGGTGGGGTTATGGGGCCCCTGTGATACACCTAGGCTTTGTTTGGGGGCGACACTGTTGCGTTTCCCTCTTCCTTCTGTGTGGCGTAGTGTAGATCCCTACTGAGCTTAGTGCTCACACCTACCCGGGCTGCGTTTTTCAGGTGCAGGCGTCAGTTCTTCTTCCTTGGCCCCTACCGGGCAGTTGGTCGACGGTGCGGCGGCGCCTGGTGGACTTTGAGAGGTGGTGATCGTTTACTGTTTTGATACCCTATGTTAGATAGTCTCATACGGGAGTAATGTTGTACTTTGAATCTTCCCCTCTCCGAGGATTTGTATATATTAACACTTGAGTTTTTAAATCTGTGGTTCGATGTTGTTAATTGTTGATTTAATTGAGGGTGCTTTGGTGAATTGCTAGGGAGACCAATAAGTTAGAGGGAACCCTCGTCGTTCTTTTTCCGCGTTGGTTAGGTTCCGGTTCGCGTCGCCCGGCCCGGTTGGGCTTTCGCGGGTCGGGGCGCGACACCTATAAATAGACCATGTTTGAGGATTTTTGGCAGCCACCCATAGACGAATTTTGCTCTCCTCCTGGGTGTTTTCTTGGCTTCTCTTCCTCAATAAAAATTAGGGTTAGGTCTTGAAGATAGATCCATGGCGGGAGCGCGTTATCAACCTTCTTCGATGGATTGTCTCTTCAAGATGAGTAACTAAATCCTTAGTCTAGGAAATTCTATGATGTAATAGGGAGTTTATCTAGGTTTTTCCTATGGATCAGAGCATGTACTTATTGATGGTGTAATGGATTGATTTCAGAGTTTATATCTATTGGTAATTTTTATTATGGTGAATGAATTGGATGTTCTTTGTGCCCTAGATTCGGTCTGTCTTGTCTCGGTTTTTCCGTGGGTTTACAGTCGGAATCTTTGAAAACTCAAAACACAAAAGTCGTAGATCTCTTCCTTAACTTTCCACCGAATCTTGAATCATCTTGTTTCGAGTTCGGATGTGAAAGTTACGCTGAGATTACGATCGCTGATTTTGAGCATTGCATGTTAGAGGCTAGGATTAGGACTTGTCCAAGATGCTTTCATGCTAGAACCATGTTAGATCTTAGGATTGGATTCTAAACCCTAGATTATGATTGTAGGAGTGCTAGAACCACTACCTTAATGCTAGAACCATTAAGACCTATGATTATAACATACAATTCGTTCTTTATCTTTATTGATTAGGCGATCTCAAAGTGTTAGAACCACTTTGATTCTTCTCATACCAATTATCCGCTGATTTGATCTTCGTTCCGACTTAGACTTCTAATGAATCTATGTTGAGTGATAGTGGACCTAGCCGATCTTCTATCAACCCTAGAAAACCGTCTAGAACTTATTGAATTGCTCTTGTCCTAGGAATGCCTACATAGCTCTCGATTACGGATTAGAAATTCCTAGCCTTTTCTCCTATTGCTATTTCCCCAATTTAGTTTAATTCAAGTTAAAAGTAGTTCAAAGACCAACTATCATCCATCTTCCTTAACTTTTGATTTAGAACTATACACGGTAATTAGACTTAATCCTGTTTTCCGTGTGGACCGACTCGGACTCATAGCTATCTACCTCTTAAGTAGTTAGTTGGTGATTCAGATTATAATTTGTAATTTTGGCGTTCTTGTTAAGCTAACGACACTTTTCAAGGCGTGTCAGAATTTTGGCGCCGTTGCCGGGGAATAGAATAGTAGTTAAGTTAATTGCTTAGTGTAGTTTTAATTCAATTAGTTATTTTCCTATGCTTATTGTATTAAAAAAACTAAAATTAAAAAAATTAAAAATTTAAAAATTTAAAAAAAAATTAAAAAAAGAAATCGATTTGTGCTTACATTGCCTATTTTTCTGTTGCTAGGAGACGCCGACGCAAGGAGAATCGATAATCTACGGTCGACGACGGACGTTTCGTGCTTGGACCAACCCTTTGTAACGTATTTCTAACTTTTTGCTTGGTCCTTATTTAATTAATTATTTATACATGGCCGACAATTATATGTCATCGGGTGCCACATTGAACAATTACTTTTTACCATCTAATTATGCATCCGCTTATGTTAATGATACATATGATTTCTCAAACCCGATATATGATTCGCATTCATACACCTATGATCCGGATTTGAGTGATCATTCATACCCTTATTGGCAATTCCAAGGTTACTATCCTCATAATGTTCAACCACAAGATTCAAGCATACCGGACCAATACTTTGCACCTAGTTTTGAACCATCTTATCTTCCTCAAACACAATACCCACCACCCCAACATTGGTATGAGCCTCTCAATCCCTTTGAATTACAAGAACAAGTAGATCCATCTTTAGATGAAAGGACTCTTAAGGATTTAGAGACTATTGAGGCACTAACACCAATTATACATTCTCAATCACAATCAATAGCTAGGATACAAGCCCAAATTGAGCAACTCACATCTTTGATGGAATCATATGATGATGAGGTTGATGAGTGTGGGAATGAGTTAGTACTTCCTAGTTCTAATGATGATACTTGTGATACCCAATTTACCAATGTTAGTGACACATGCAAGTATGCGATTCCTAATGAGACTTCACTTATTCATGATGATTTGAATGATGTTTCGCCAATGTGTGATGATATTATTAATGATCTGTGCTCGGCAGCACATAATGATTGGATGAAAGGACAAGTGCCTCATATTATTTATGATGTTGATGATGATGATAGTGATGCTCATCTTACCAATGTTTATGATACATGCAACGATGAGATTCCTTTTGAGCTATTACCAGTTCATGATACTTTAGATGATAATATGCCTTGTAATGTGAATGAATCGGTGCCTCCGGTGTTTCTTGAGGATAATGGTATTGATAAATGCATGCATGATTTGGTACTTCATATGCGTGATGATCATGTTGTTGATGCTTATCCTTTAAATGATTACGATGCATGTGATGGTGATGTGGTTTGTGATAACTTGCCGGCTTCCGACGAAAAGAATAATAACGATATTTGCAAAGATATATTGTCGGCATTTGATGTCAACAATGTTATTGATGAGGACTTGCCGATTTTTGATGGATATATTGATGACAATATTTGCGACGATTCTCCACCGGTGTTTGATATTAGCGATGATATTAAGCCAATTTTTGATGCATCGGATGAGAAGTATGTTTTACCGGTTTTGGAGGATTCTGAGATTGATGGTGCTTGCAATAATGGCATACCGGTCCTTGATGTGTTGGATGATGTTATGCCTATTTTCGATGATTTGAATGACTTAGATGATCCCTGTGAGACCTCCTTTAAGAAACCTCACTTTGAGCCTCTACCCATTACTTCCTCCACACTTGTCGAACATTGTGAGTGAGGGGATGGACCTTCTTACTCCATTATTCATAAGCCATGCCGAATTTGATTGTAATTTCATCAAAAACTCTTGCAAGACTTCCCATCTTTCGAGCATCTTGTTTCCTAAGGACATAATCTTTTTCTTTGATGAAGATTGTTTGCATGGCTTTACTTTTATTCGGACCATGTATTTCTTTACTTTTAATCATCGGCCACCAAAAGACTACTTGATGATGACTCCATTTATTAAAATCTATGGCTTGAAGGATGACAATTGGCCAATGCCTAAAGCTTATAATGAATTATTTGTCATGAATTCTCCTTTCTTCTTTGATAAAGCATGTTTGCACCTCATCTCCATCCTTCAATGCATGTATTTCTATACTATAAACCATAGGCCACCAAAAGCCTATATGATGATAGACAGATTTATTGAAACATATGGTTTGCAGGATGGTGATTAGTCACTAACTAAATTTTTTAATGATTTCATTACTTGGGACCAGTCTTCCTTCTTTGATAAATCATGTTTGCACGTCTTCTCTATTCTTCACTCTCTGTATTTCTTCACCTGGAACCATCGGCCACCCAAATTCGGTTTTGATCTTTATAGCATAACGTCGAGCGGAAGACGATAAACCTAGCGCTTGGTGGGAGGCAACCCATCTTTGCTTTGATTTTTAACTAGTTGTTTGAAATTTATTCTTTGCATGCTAGTTTGTATTTCCCATTAGTTGCATGTTTGATTTTGGTGTGTTTTCTTTGAATTGAGCTTAGAATGATTGAATGTGATGTCATGATCGTCGTAGTTCGATTTCTTGTGTGAATTGGTTGATTTGGACTGTTTTAATGCCTAGAGGGCCCAGTATTCATGCATGAGGTGGTAGGAGCAAATTCCCAGGTTTTCAGCCCAGTTTTGTGTTTTTGTACGCGAAAGATCGATCTTCCAATCGGTGAAGATCGATCCTTTGTATACAATTGAAGAGAGGTTAAGACCTAGTTGTAGAAGAACGATCTTTGCTCTTCCCTAGGATCGATCTTTCTTGCACATTTATTGTGACAGAGGGCTGGTTTTTGAAGGATCGATCTTCTTCAAGCCCTATGATCAATCATTTGTACCCGCTCTCTCCTTCCTGTCACGGCTCACTAGCGGGCCATAGACTCGTCGTCCCTGCTCGTCCCCGAGCCATCACCACCCACCGCCCTTGGCCACCTCCATCACCTTCCTCTGGCCGTCACGAAGCTTCTCCCACCCTCAAAACTCAAGCTTGCGGCTCGGAACGCCGGCGTTCACTCACGACGATCTCCCACCGCGCCGGCCATCTTCTATCCACCTCCTGGAACTCCTATTCTGAAATTAAATCCCATTCTCCATGATCTTTCCTTGATCCTTGCCAACCTCAATTGAAGCTCGGATCATCGGTATCCAATTCCGGCGATCGTTTCCCTCCGATCCGACCATCACCGATCTACCACCTGAGGACATCCGTTCCTTGATCAGAGCTTACCGAAGAACTCCTTAGGCTTCCACGATTCTTCCTGTACCTTCCATGTCCTCCGACGATGAACTTTCACCATTGATCACCTCCGGCGAGCTCTCAGCCGTCCATTGGCTGCCATACATGATCCAGGCTACAGTGATCCTTTTTCCAATCGGACGGTCGTGATTTTCAATCACGATATTATTGATGCTGATTATTTTAGGTGTTGCGCGTGGATAATTTAAAATATTTTAAGGTCTATATTTTAAATTATGTGGATGAATGATTGTCTAGGCTACATATTCAAGAAATACAAAGGAGACTCTGCCGAAATTTTTAATAATTTTTATGCCTTTTTGCTATTCATGATATATTTTCCATTTATTCTATTTGCTTTTTCTTTGGAAAGGTATTTTTATGGCAGGTGTTCCTTTGTACATTGCTCATGGGCGGATATTAATACCAAATATAGATCGTATTTTCTAGAGACATGCATTTCGTCGGTGGCGATGTTTCCATTGTGTGGTCGATGTGGTGATTATAATGCGGAAGACGACTATTCTGACACGATCTTATGGTGAGCTCTACCCTTTATACATTGCTTTATTTTTATGACTTAGTGTAATTGAGGACAATTACATTTAAGTTGGGGGGTAGAATTCTAGGAATTCATGTTTATTTATTCATTTTTTTTATGATAACCAGCTATTATACATCCCTTAGATTATGTCAGAAGAATGAAATTATGATACTTATTGATAAAGATGCTTGTTTTAGAAATTTATGTTATGAATTATTCTGATGCTTGTAGGCTATATAAGGGATAGTAAATTTTTACGATGCCCGATATTATTTCTATACTTTAACACTTTTACCATGATTTAAGGATAGCTTGACATATCATACTGCACAGGTTCACTTTCACATGTCGAAGAGTTGACATTAGATTCTAAGCCTGAAACTGGGATAGATTTACAGTTCTTTGTCATGTCATAGAAGATACATGAATACATGCAATTTTCTGTTCGCAAAAAGTATTTGTGTCTGAAAGAGTAAGGTGTTCAACTTAGTAACCGGGCAGTGTGCCTAACCAGCGTGATGTTTGCGTAAAACAGTTGGATTACCTGAAAAGAAAAAAAAGAAAAAAAAGAAAAAAAAGAAAAAAAAGAAAAAAAAGAAAAAAAAGAAAAAAAAGAAAAAAAAAAGAAAAGAACTTCATACTTAGTAACCGGGCAGTGTGCCTGGCCAGCGTGCTGTTCGCTTAAAACGGTTGAAGTTCCTTGTAAAAAAGAAGAAGAAGAAGAACAGAGATTGTTATGTGATAAGTGGAAAATATATGTTGACTCAGGATAGTGAGCTTGAATAGTTGAATGTTTGGATATAATGGATACTCGGAAGCATGTGAAACTCTATTCATACACTGGAATGTTAAAGTTATTTTCGATCATGAGTAAATATGTTGAAATATTGGAAGTATGTTATGGCATGTTTTGCTTTGCTATATCTTTATGTGCTAGAAGTTGAAGGGTACGTTCATAGGTAATATTTATGATTCGTGCATTAGAGTTGGTGAGTCTTATGATGGATTTCTAATGGCATAGTGAAGGGGATGTATTGATGTTTGTGGGTATCATCACCGGAAACCCTCAGGAGACTATAACTCCTCCACTGGGCCACCCAGGGGTTTAAAGACTTGTTATACATGCTAAGTGTAATCGTGAGACCTACGCAAGTGGCTAGTTAGGTTTACTGCTTTATGTTTATTTTTATCTTGCTTTGCTCGAGGACTAGCAAAGATCAAGTTGGGGGTGTGATAACGCGTGAAAAGTGCACAAATCGCCCCTTTAACTAGGTCCTATTAGCCCCCGAGCAATGCTATTTTGATGGTCTATGGTGCATTTCAGGTATAAGAGCCTTCAACGAAGATTAGGTCAAGTTTGGTGCTAAAATGAAGCTATTCTGGCAATCCTGCGTAAATGGGATCGATCCGACATCCAAAGAGGATCGATCTTATTATTCCAGCAAGAAGCGGGCCAATTGAAGCAAAGAGGATCGATCCCTTTTTCAAAGGGGATCGATCTTGGTCGGGCATAACCCAAATCCTGAGTTCACGAACGAAGGAGATCGATCCTCTTCTCAAAGGGGATCGATCCCTTTTGGTGCTGCGGGAAAAATAAAGGGCTGAGATCTAATCCGAGTTAGGGTTTAGTTAAGGCCTATAAATAGACCACGTTTGAGGATTTTTGGCAGCCACGCTCCATAGATGAATTTTCCTCTCCTCCTAGGTGTTTTCTTGGCTTCTCTTCCTCAATAAAAATTAGGGTTAGGTCTTGAAGATAGATCCATGGCGGGAGCGCGTTATCAACCTTCTTCGATGGATCGTCTCTTCAAGATGAGTAACTAAATTCTTAGTCTAGAAAATTCTATGATGTAATAGGGAGTTTATCTAGGTTTTTCCTATAGATCAGAGCATGTACTTATTGATGGTGTAATGGATTGATTTCAGAGTTTATATCTATTGGTAATTTTTATTATGGTGAATGAATTGGATGTTCTTTGTGCCCTAGATTCGGTCTGTCTTGTATCGGTTTTTCCATGGATTTACGGTCGGAATCTTTGAAAACTCAAAACATAAAAGTCGTAGATCTCTTCCTTAGCTTTCCACCGAATCTTGAATCATCTTGTTTCGAGTTTGGATGTGAAAGTTACGCTGAGATTACTATCGCTAGTTTTGAGCATTGCATGTTAGAGGCTAGGATTAGGACTTGTCCAAGATGCTTTCATGCTAGAACCATGTTAGATCTTAGGATTGGATTCTAAACCCTAGATTATGATTGTAGGAGTGCTAGAACCACTACCTTAATGCTAGAACCATTAAGACCTATGATTATAACCTACAATTCGTTCTTTATCTTTATTGATTTGGCGATCTCAAAGTGCTAGAACCACTTTGATTCTTCTCATACCAATTATCCGCTGATTTGATCTTCGTTCTGACTTAGACTTCTAATGAATCTATGTTGAGTGATAGTGGACCTAGCCGATCTTCTATCAACCCTAGAAAACCGTCTAGAACTTATTGAATTGCTCTTGTCCTAGGAATGCCTAGATAGCTCTCGATTACGGATTAGAAATTTCTAGCCTTTTCTCCTATTGCTATTTCCCCAATTTAGTTTAATTCAAGTTAAAAGTAGTTCAAAGACCAACTATCATCCACCTTCCTTAACTTTTGATTTAGAACTATGCACGGTAATTAGACTTAATCCTGTTTTCCCTGTGAACCAACTCGGACTCAAAGCTATCTACCCCTTAAGTAGTTAGTTGGTGATTCGGATTATAAATTTGTAATTTTGGCGTTCTTGTTAAGGTAACGACTATTTTCAAGGCGTGTCAGCCTTGTAGTATTGTTGGCAAAGGTCAAGTACAGATGAAGCTTTTAGATGGGACTGAACTGAAATTGAAGAATGTAAGACACGTTCCAGATCTCAAGAGAAATCTTATTTCAGTTGGTTAACTCACAGAATCAGGGTTGAAGACAAGCTTCACCAATACTTCATGGAAGATCATCAATGGAGCTATGGTTGTTGCTCAGGGTAAGAAAGAAGGAACTCTTTATGTCGCTTCTGGTACTAACCATTCTATCTCAGTTGCATCATCAGATGTGGATGCGAGCACATGGCATTGCAGAATTGGACATATGAGTGAGAAGGGAATGCAGATGATGCTCTCGAAAGGGAAACTACCGGACTTGAAATCAGTTGATTTGGATTTCTGTGAAGACTGCATCTATAGGAAGCAGAGGAAGGTCAGTTTCTCAAAGGTTGGAAGGAGGCCCAAGGCAGAAAAATTGGAGCTTGTGCACACCGATGTTTGGGGTCCAGCCAAGGTATCTTCTATTGGAAACTCACTCTACTTTCTCACCTTCATTGATGATGCTAGTAGAAAGCTTTGGGTCTATTTTTTGAAACATAAATCTGAGGTATTTAATGTTTTCAAGAAGTGGAAAGCTTTGATTGAGAATGAGGCAGGTACAAAGTTGAAATGTCTCAGATCGGACAATGGAGGTGAATATTGCAGTGATGAGTTTGAGAAGTACTGTGCAGAAAATGGAAGCAAGAGACAGAAGACCGTTCCAAGAACTCCGCAGCAAAACGGCGTCGCTGAGAAAATGAATAGAACCATTATGGAGCGTGCCAGAAGTATGAGAATTCATGCTGGATTGCCAAAACAGTTTTGGGCGGATGTTGTGAGTACCGCGGTTTACCTGATAAACAGAGGCCCTTCGGTTGCACTGGACTATGGACTACCAGAAGAAGCTTGGACAGGAAAGGAGGTAAACTTGTCACATCTTAAAGTCTTTGGTTGCACTTCATATATATGTTCATGTTGACTCTGCTGATAGATCCAAGCTAAATCCTAAGTCTAGAAAATGCAGTTTCATTGGATATGGTGTTGATAATTTTGGCTATCTTTTTTTTTATCATGAGAATAGAAAAATTATCAGAAGCAGGGATGTAATATTCAATGAAAAAGTTATGTATAAGGATTGGAATAATCTGGTTGAAAAGGACATGGAACCTGATTATGTTGAATTAGAGGAGATCAATGATGGTAGTATGGTTAAATCAAAAGCAGTGGAAGAACAGGAAGAACCGCAAACTCCTCCTATTGCGGTTAGAAGAACGAGAAGAGTCACTAGACCTCCTTCACATTACTCTCATTCTTTGCATTATCTATTGCTAACTGATAATGATGAACCTGAAAGTTATGAAGAAGCTTTGCAGGTCGACGCCCAAAGAAAATGGAAGTTGGCCATGGATGATGAGATGAAGTCTCTTGCGGCAAATCAGACATGGGATTTGGTTGAGCTGCATGAAGGGAAGAAGGCTTTTCACAACAAATGGGTCTACAGACTGAAAGGAGAGAGTGATGGATCGAAACGATACAATGCAAGGTTAGTTGTTAAAGGTTTCGAGCAGAAGACAGGTATTGACTATACTGAGATATTTGATCCTGTTGTTAAATTGACTACCATAAGATCTGTTTTGAGTATTGTGGTCGTAGAGAATTTGCATCTTGAACAATTAGATGTAAAGACAGTTTTTTTACATGGAAATTTGGAAGAGGACATTTATATGCATCAACCACATGGATATATTACAGCGGGGGAAGAGAAGTTTGTATGCAAATTGAAGAAAAGCTTGTATGGTTTAAAGCATGCACCAAGTTAATGGTATATTAGATTTGATGGGTTTATGAGTACCAATGGGTACAAGAGATGTCATTCTGATCACTGCTGTTATTTCAAGAATTTTAAGAGTTCCTATATTATATTGCTCTTGTATGTGGACGACATGTTGGTTGCAGGATCCGACATGAAAGAGATTTCAAACTTGAAGAAGGCGCTATCAAAGGAGTTTGAAATGAAGGATTTAGGTGCTGCAAACCAAATTCTTGGGATGAGAAATAGCAGAGACAGAGCGAAAGGAAAGTTGAAGTTGTCGCAGGCTGAATATTTTGAGAAGGTACTTAAGAGATTTAATATGGATCATGCTACTCCTGTTCGTACACCATTGGCAGGTCATTTCAAACTATCTGCTACATAAGGTGTGACGACAGAGGATGAGTGGGAGTACATGTCCAAGGTACCATATGCATCAGCAGTTGGGAGTTTAATGTATGCTATGGTCTACACGAGACCAGATATTGCTCATGCAGTGGGAGTAGTGAGCAGGTTTATGACCAACCCAGGTAAGGAGCATTGGAGTGCCGTAAAGTGGATTCTTAGATATCTAAAAGTTACTACAGGTATGGCTTTGTGCTTTGGAGGGTCAGATATTAAATTGCAGGGATATGTTGATGCCGATCTAGCATGCGACATGGATAGCAGGAAGAGCACTACTGGTTATGTGTTTACATTGGGTACTGGTGCAGTTAGCTGGGTCTCAAGATTGCAGAAGATAGTTTCTCTTTCAACAACAGAAGCTGAGTATACAACAATGACAGAGGCTTGCAAGGAGATGATATGGCTTCAGACCTTCATGAAAGAGTTAGGTAAATAGCAAGTTGATTGTAGACTATACAGTGATAGTCAGAGTGTAATTCATCTTACAAAGAATTCAGCATATCATTCTAGAACGAAGCATATTGACATCAGGTATCACTTCATACGATCACTTCTGGAAGATGGGAAAGTTGTTCTTGAGAAGATCCACACTAGTAAAAATCATGCAGATATGTTAACCAAGATGATTACGATAGAGAAGTTGAACACTTGTTCAGTTTCTCTTGGTCTTCAAGCTTGAAGTTGGAGGCATGAGTCGCTGAGTGTTTGTTTTTTTTTTGGAAGCAAATGAAGCTGATTGGAATAGGTTTTTTTTTAATCAGTCTCCAAGTGGGAGAATTGTTGAGTTTATGGAGCCTGATCGTTCCAGACCCGACCGTGACGCACTACGCAGAGCTGACGGGGTCCGGGGCAGCGCCCCGGTGGGTATCGACCTGCCCGGTCAGGTCGCGGGGCTCGGGGCAGTGCCCCCGGAACAAAAACGGATTTGGTATCTGTTGATAGGGGTAGTTTATGTAATTTTTTATACCGTATGTGCCGAAACCCTAGGATATGAGGGTATGTATGGGCGGCCGTCATGTAACTTGTAATTTGCTCTTTGCCTCTGAGATAGTGAAAAACCTCCAGCGACTCTGTGGACGTTGCCCTATTCTGGGGTGAACCACGTAAATCTTGTGTCTGTGTATGTTTCTTCTTCTTCCTCTTCTCTTCTAGATCCTAACATTTCACACAGGAGGTATGTATTATGACATGCCAATCTCAAATTTATAAGGTTTACTTGCCAATGGCCCAATAGATGCATGAACCTATATACTCATTCATTAATTGATGCCATGATCATAAACAACAGTTGAAGCCTAGCATCTGAATTGTCCTGTCCTATCTACCTTATTACGTACCTATATACAAGCTTACAAATACCATCTTTGAGCAGATTGTTTCAGAATAAACAAAGGGTGCATGCATCATGCAATGCACCCTTCGGCCTAACCCTAACTTCTCAATTGTCCTCTCCTCTCCTATGCCCTAGAAATGCCAGCTTTGAGCGTACTGTTTCAGAGTAAACTAAGGGTTGCCTATATCTATATATATATATATATATATATATATATATATATATATATATATATATATATATATATATATGGCCAGATCTTTTTGATGCCTAGCAAGAAACCACTTGCATATAGCTTATAGAGCA
>OY986964.1:31609596-31690143 GCA_963920575.1 Narthecium ossifragum
AAAATAAAAAAAATATATTAAAGAACAAAACTAATGAAAAAAAGAAAAAAAGAAAAAAAAAAGAAAACTAACAAAATCAATAAATTAGGTTTTGATGGAAAAAAGAAAAATAAAACTGATAAAAAAAGAAAAAAAAAAGAAAACTAAAAAAAATATATCAAAGATGGCAGCTGATGGTGTGGAAAGAGAGATGGAGTAAGAGAAGGGTAAAATGGGAATTTCTATCTCTGACACCGGGTAGGGCGGTGTCAGAGATAAGGTGAGTAGCAATTTGCAAAATAAACTCGTTGCTTTGTAGCCATCTTTTCGTTCATCTGGCATACAACTAATAGCATAGAAATGAAAGTTTGAAGTTTCGATTACAATTCAGCCTCGCTTTGTAGTCATCTTTTCGTTCATCTGGCATTAACTACTGCAGCCTCGTTTTGTACCGACCAAAATCGACCAAAAAATATCCAACATGACCAAAAATAGTCCGAATCCTGCACGAGTTATGGGTCATGTTTCCATATCAATTCCCAACGAAATCAGATCCGTTTTGCCCGAAACAAATTGGTTTCAACCAAACTGCAAATTATATTTGTTCCAACCAATCCACAAAACCATAAGCATACTAGGTGGACCCCATGCCATCTCTCTCTCTCCAAACTCCGCTAATCACCAGCCCAATACTCATCTCTCTCTCCTGACCCCTTGCTAACCATCACCCTCCACTAATTTCTTTCACATGATTTCATCTCGATCATTTGATATATTTGAATTTAATTTAAATCGGGCATCTCTATTTGTATCATAGAATGCACCGTATTTTATTTAATAGATATAAAATGACAAGAAACAAATTGGGCCAGCCCGGCCTATAGGTTGCCAGTGATAAGCACATTCGGGGGATGGGCTGTACGATGGTTTCTTTGGGTCCGGGATTTAGCCTGGACTAACATATTTTAACGTTTTATATTACCTTAAAACATGGACTCTCTGTATTTGAATTCCGAAAAACATAAATAACATCATCAAATTAAGATCCAGGAGGAACGCATCTAGGTTGCAGATGCTCCCATATTTATAAAACCATCATATGTTTTAATGTCGAATAAATCAAATATTTTTTTTGAATTAGTTGAGCCAATTGGCTGTATTTCAAAACTAGGCAAGAAGGTCGAGTCCAGTCAGGTCACGTAGACCCAACTCTAAACCAGTTACGTGTGAGTTCAAATTGTGGCGCAAATAGAACTCGGACGGCCAAACTTCTCTTATTGGACAGGAAGTAATATTGAAAAGAAAACTTCGAACCTTTTATTTACATATTTATTTAGCTTTAATTAGATAAGTCCAGAGACTGAGTGAACTACAGCACAAAGTCACAAACACATAACTAAGACTGTCTGAGAAGGAGAAGGCTGGAATGGAGATGATGCAGTTGTAAAGATTTGTAAATGTACAGGCTTTGTAGAGGATGATCAACAATGAGAGTAGCAATAGGAGTTCAACCATAAGCAAACGAAATTCTAATGATCAAGCATTTTATTGTGTCAAAAGTATTCACTAACAGAAACAAACACAGGTAATTCTCTACTGAAAGGGGGGCCGGGGCCACCATATCAGACATGAGATTAAGTTTCAGCAGCTAATGATTGGAAAAGAGCAACTCTGGCAAGTACCTCCATGTGAGTGATAGCTGCACATACTACTTTTACAGAACAACTTGGGAGGGGATAGCTACAGGGCTTCCACTAAGGCTCATTTGCCCAGCATCATTCTGATGAATTCGTCGTAGTTCACCTGCCCATCACCGTCCATATCTGCTTCACGAATCATCTCTTCAACCTCTGCATCAGTCAATTTCTCTCCGAGGTTCGTCATCACATGTCGGAGCTGCTCACCAGTTTACATGCATGAGAAATGATTTGGAGCTCTCAAATTTGATGTCCAACTTACAAAGAGATACAATTTTTACAGACAAAAAGGAAGAGGCAGCCAGCTCACCTCAGCAGCAGAAATGAAACCATTCTGGTCCTTGTCAAAGACCTTAAATGCTTCCTTCAGTTCCTCCTCAGAATCAGTGTCCTGAAGTATCAAGATGTCACTTGAGATAGACACAGATAACAAAGACATAATGCAGCAACATATAAACTACATTGATGACGAGTGAATAGACATGCTTAAAGCTTCGCAAATGACACTGTTATGACATCAATAGGATTTTGAACTACTAAAGCTTCACAATAAGTATACATACAACCTCATCAGTAGCAATATATCATGCTTATCATACATTATCGGCAAAGAAAAAGATTCAGGAAAAAGCTCATTCGTCAGTAATCAACCTTATAAGAGGCCAAGGGTTGATAAGTTCACATCTAACGGTGGAAATCCAAGGGTGGAGAACAATGACCCACATAACTGAAAAACCGTGTAAGGGGCACTGAATCCACTAATGTGGATATAAGAGGCTCCCAACTAAACATATTCCTGAGTGAGCACGGAAGACATTCTGCCAGCATCATCCAGTAAAACCAAGATCACCATTGAAAAGCTCTACTATCAAGACTAGAATCAGATACATGAACCGGAATTGTATAGCAAATTCACGTCATTGCATCATCTTCTTCATCAATATTAAAGAGAACTTAGTGCATACGAATAAGCTAAGTAAATTTTTTTTTTAAAGCAAAAGGAACAGTACCAAAAGAAATAATAAAATGCTGGCTGCTCCAGTGGAAATTTGAGAGACTACAGTATCCCAAACAAAATACAAAATGCCGGCTGCTCAAGGGAAATTGGAATACTACTGCTAAATTGAAAGTAAAGCTACAACACTGGTAGAATAACAAATGCTGGATAGGAATCAAGAATTACATGATGAGCTCAGATCACAAAGCCATCTTAATGTACGTGAACCAGACAGCACAAAACGGATCCTAAAGGCCATAACATAAAACTCACCTTCATTTTCCGAGCCATCAAATTTAGAAATTCAGGAAAATCAATGGTGCCATTTTGATCAATATCCACCTCATTGATCATATCCTGCAGTTCAACTTCAGTTGGATTTTGTCCCAAGGATCTCATGACTGTACCCAACTCTTTGGTAGTTATGCAACCTTCAGGAAGCAGTGTAAAAAAGCATATTAGGAAAAGATAGAGTTAACATTTCTACAATCCCACCTAGTAGAGCAATAATAATGGCATGTTACTATATAAACCAGGAAAACAGGTAATACAGGAAATTAAAAATCTTGAATGATGTAAGCTACCTACAGCCACTTCTGCAGATAATTTAAAGTTACAAACCAGAAACACTATGTATTTGGTTTGCATCAAGTAACATACTTTTATAAAACAAGAATATAGTCAGTAAGATAACTGATTTTTTAAATCTTGAATATGTGCTTCATGTGTAGGGGTGTCCAAAAGGCCCAAAAGACCCGGGCGGGTCCGGCCCGGGCCCGTCAAGGCCGTAGCCCGGTCCGGCCCGGGTGTTGGCCATGCTGGACCCAGGTTCAGGATCGGACCAGGCCCCTTGGTCAAAAACCCAGTCTGGCCTGACCCGGTCCAGGTTTTAAAGAAGCCCAACCATTAGATCCAAGGATTTCCGAGCCGACCGGCAACCCTGGTGCCGGCCGGCAAATCTCGAGCCGGTGGCCCACCGGCACCGGCTCGGGGACCGGCTTTGGCACAAAGAGGGAGAGGTGAGGGAAAGAAAAGGAAAAAAAATATATGAAGATGAGGGTTAAGAAGAGGACAGGAAAGAGAGAAAGAGAAGAGGGATAAAAAAGGAGTGAAAAAAAAGAGAAAGAGGAAGGAGAGAAGGCTGAAGGCGATCGCTGGAGGCGGCGGCGGCGAAAGAGGATGTCGATCGTCGGAGGCGGCGAAAGAAGAATGCTGATTGTCAGAGGCGGCGGCGGCGAAGTAAAGAGCACTGGGAGAGGTTAGGGTTCACAGGTTAAGGGGTTTTATATATGAAAGATAACGGGTTTCGGGTCCAAACCCATTACTTACATCTCCTATCTCTCTCCTTTCCATGCTCTCTTTCTTTCTTCTCTTCTTCTTCTTCTCTCGATTGTGCCGCCGGCACATACGGCCGGCACTGACGGTGCCGGTGGCAAGTCTCGAGCCGGCCGGAGGCCGGCATGACAATCCTTGATTAGATCAAGCCCCACTCCATCAACGTCCACGTCATCACCCCAATATCTCCTCCCTCATCTCTCTCGTGTCACGACTCACCCGATCAACCCGCTCCACCAACGCCGGCCCCGCCAAGCCCCATCTCTCCTCCAACCTCCACCAGCTTCCACACCGCTCGATCCCGGCCCCGACCTCTTCACCGCGCCCAAGCTCCACCGACCTCACCGGTCTCGATCCCAATCTCGGGTCTCTCCTTCCTGCTCCAACTCGTCGCCGGTAACCCCGATCCAGCCACCTCGTCGCCGGTCGCCCCGATCCACCCGATTCCCTTAGAAGACGACCGCGAGCGAGGGACAAAGTGGAGTCGGAGCTGGAACTGGAGGGCTCGGAGCGGAGTAGTCAGAGAGAGAGGTGGGCCCCAATCCAGCCACCTACCTCCTCACCTCGCCGGCCCTGATCCAACCACCTACCTCCTCACCTCGTCGTCCCCGATCCAAATCTCGGCTAGCCAAGCCTCACCCACTACCTCCTCACCTCACCGGTCCTCCTCCGATCATCGTCGACCATGCCGCAGCCCCCTTCTCCGATCATCAACGACGGTACTAAGATTTTAAAAAAAAAAATGAACCGGACCGGGTTGGGCCCGGTCCAGCCGGTCTTCAAGCCGGGCAAGGCCATATCTAGGCCAGACCGGGTGGAAGGCCTATTGGGCCCGGTCCGGATGATTACCGGGGCCGGACCGGGTATTGCCTCCAACCCGGCCGGGCCGGACCGGGTATTGCCTCCAACCCGGCCGGGCCGGACCGGGTATTGCCTCCAACCCGGCCGGGCCGGACCGGGTATTGCCTCCAACCCGGCCGGGCCGGACCGGGTATTGCCTCCAACCCGGCCGGGCCGGACCGGGTATTGCCTCCAACCCGGCCGGGCCGGACCGGGCCGGCCCATTTGGACACCCCTATTCATGTGCACATTACTGCAAGTGAAGGTCATTTTATCAGCAAAGACTGTGGAAACCCAATTTAAGTCGCTTAAAATCTAAGTTAGCTGAAACCTTTTAAGCTTGATATTACAGATCAGGAAAACCATCACAAATCTAATACATTATCAGCTAACATTTTTTTTTTATATATCCTATCCAGAGCAGGAAAAAATATGCTTGATCAGTGTCATCGTGCTTGGCAGCCATGAGGTTCTTCCATGTGAGACTACTATACATAGCCCAAAAATTCAAACCAATCTCTCTAAGGGTATGTGCGGTGTGAGGTGAAAATTTTGAGGGTGCAAAATTACAAAAACAAGTATTACAGGAGTAACATTCGAGGGGGTAACAAACTAACAATTACATGTTACCTGTTTGGACAGAAAGAGTAAAATTTGATTTGTAATAATTATAAACATGTTTGGAACAAGGATAATAAAAATTAATTTTGTTCTTACCATTTTCTTCATCGAAATATACTTAAAGGCTCAAGAAGACAAAACGAAAGTGACCATCAAGTCTCTTGAACTATTTACACGTGCAAACATCCCACAGCCAAAGTATATCATCACTAAAAGAGTCCTAGAAAGCGTCAAGAGAACAGCCCATATAAAGCATATTAGTCAGGAATCAGGACCACGACGACCGTAGAAATTAACGTCACATTCTGTAGGATCCAAGATACACCTATACCTGGAAGCTTATTTGCGTTGTTTTTGTTGAAGGTGGTCCAGAAGACTCCCAATCACATGTGCCAAAATCCGACGTCCTCAAAACCAAATCAAAACCATGCCTTTGGCCAAGTCAAGATTTTTATATATTCAACAATAAAACAACACAAAATTTTCGTGTTTCATAAATAAAGATCAGATTTCGAGATCTTTCAGTCAAAGCACCAAACTAATGAGACATAATTTCAGATCCAAACTCAACATCATCAAACCTCCTGTCATTGCATTCAGATCCAATACGAAAAGATATCAAACTAAACCACAAAAACACAAAAAAGAATCGCGATCGGAGTTAGCTCCGGCTTCAAGCTACGAGACACCCACAAATACGACAGACGCTGGAACTCGATTTGAAGTCAAACCCTCTAGCAAAGTTCAATATCACAAGATCACCAATACGTCCTCCATTTGGGAAAAAAAAACAACACCAGATCGGCCGCAAACGGGTTGTCTGAACAAATCATCCGACATCTACGGTTCCACTGAGGTCAAAAAGGCTCTATTCCGATCCAGTGACCAAATCGAAGCATATAAAGAGACAGAAAGGTAGAGATCAGGTAGAGATCGAGAGGGGGAGAAGAAGAACTGGATACCATCGCCGTCCTTATCGAAGAGGCTAAAGGCCTCCTTAAACTCCGAGATCTGCTCCTGATTAAGATGCTCCGCCATTGCCGACCTCAGCCACCGCCGTCGATTCCTTCCGGTAGGGATGAGAGCGCCGGAGATTGGGACGGGCGGTCTTGGTCGGACGTTTAAATTAAATTACTGGGACGTCCAAACAGCGGACTCGGTACTTATACGTGGATCCGGGACGTCGCCCGGCCCCGGACGCGTGGCGAGATCTGGAAAGGAGATGGACATGATCCAACGGCTTTCCAATCCTCGACCCTTGTCTTTCTCTTACGGGCGGCTTTTGCTTTTTAAAGAAAAATCCGGACCCGATTAGATTACAGCATAGATCCACCTAAATCTGGGAAAAGATCGAGGGCTAGAAAGTAGCCGTTATGACGAGTTCAAATAGAGGCATGGTCTCCAAAAGGATGGACAAATGTTACAGAGCTTTGATAGCTTTGGAGATGCAAAAGTTGAAGAAGGCGAAGGAGATGGTCGGAGCCTTTCAAAGAGTTGAATAAGACAAATGTTACACTCGGTGGTCGCCGTGCCCCACCCTTTACTACTGGTAGACAAGAGCTTCTCTCCTTTGAGCTCCTCTTTGCATACTTGAGCCTTGGGTGGTTCTTTGTTGATAGATTTATGAGGATAGATTACTGAGAGCATACATGCTGTGGTGCTGAGATTTTTGCTTGCTGTTGCAGGACGACAAGGAAAACAGGGTGTCTGGAGGGGATGAGGCAGACATGAAGGAGTTCAGTAGTGTTACGGGAAGAGAAGCCACCGGCAAGGAGGCGGCGGTCGATGACAGCGACAATGACGAGGAGGAGTTTAAGCCAGTAGAGCACCCACAAGAACCACCTGATGAGGATCAGCCTGTCAAGTGTCCATTGCCAATCTCATCTCTTTTATCTGTAAGCCTTCTGATGAACTTTGCTTTTGTTATTTTGCTTTTGATTGAAAAAATGTTGGTATTCATTCTTTGGTGTGCTCTGTATTTGCTATTGATCCGAAACATCCACAAATTTGAAGGATGAGCGAATATTCAAGGAGTTGTTCAAAGAAAGCTTGCAAAAGAATACAGATTCATCAGTAGCAAACAAAGATATGATATATGGGAGGAGTCCTGTTCAAGCTGCACGCAAGAGGCGTCACGCGCCTACGCAGGAGCCCACCAGAGCTTCATCGTTTAGAGGCACCCAGAGCAATTTTTTCCAGGTGTTTCAACAATGTAAAGACTTCAAACCATGAACAATGCTGTGAATCAGCCAAGCGGATGGAGGTCTTCCAGTATCAAAATTGGGAAGAAGAACTGCCAAGAGGATCATCAGAAGATCGATGCTCACATTTGTTCTGTAAATTGAAACAATTACTTCGAGTTTGATTAGATGATTCTTCTCCTATTTTTTCCATGTATGCGTGCTTGTAAAGAGGAAGATCTACAACTGTATGCAAATGTACCAAAAGTCAAGTAAACCAGCAAACCTTAATAAAGACTGTCTTACACACTGTATCCTATACATGCTACAAACAAACGTACATAGGAAAACTGCTAGAACTAGATAAAATCTAACATAAAGCAGAGACCATTATTTATAATTTTATATAGCTGAAGCTTATATAGCTTATTTCTACTCTGGTAAAAAAAATTGAAGCTTCCCTGAATCATTCAGGTTAACTTCATCAATGCTCATTCATCTCATTTACCTGACTACAACTCATGGCGGTCTCTGTTAGATGTCTCTGGTTCCTTGGTGTCAGCCATAGGAAGTGAATATCTCAACCACTTTGAAGAGCTTTTATCTCTTCATTCTCCGAAACCTAGAGGAAAAAACCACAATAAATCGAGTTTATAACAAGTATCTTGAGCAGATCTAGTTTGTCGCTCTCCATATGGATACAAGGGATTGAATCAAAAGAATAGTACTCAAAATCAAGATACAAGACATGACAAGTCTTGGTACAAGCCAGTTTTATTTAATGCCAGAGATAAACTAATGGCCTGTTTGATGGTAATTAACCCTCATCACCTTGTTCAATTTATTGTATAACAGCCCCATCCAAAGATATAGAATCATATACCAGCAAATCTATTGTCTTGTTTGCCCAAAAGAAAATAACTGGTCATATTTTCCTAGGGCTTGAAGCACGACATCCTTTTAGGAAGATCGCAACTCACAGAGATCAATATAGATTACATTTCTTTCTCGGCTTCAGATGCCCATTTAGTAAACAACACAATGCCCACAAATCCTACAAAACCTGTCTCCGATTCAATACAAAAGGCAATCATAGGCATTTTCAGACATCATGCAATAGTTGTATAACATTAATGTGCCATTCTTCGTACATAAGCATGAGGCATGCCATTAAAATATTTAAAGTTTCCTTCCACTTCTCTAGTGCTACTCTCTTGTAACATACGAACTATCAGTATACATCATATCTTAAACAATTGCCCACATAAAAACTGCGAACTGTCTTAAGGTGACATGGCCATTGTGTAGTTTTTATAAGTGAGGAGAAAGCAAAAAACCAGGCAAATGGATTCTCGGGTAGAACCCATTGCAAGCCCGTTCGCTAAGTTTATAGCTGCTATGCTTCTATTCCCTTTACCAGACCCCCTCCTTTCCACTCCTTTAGATGCAGGCAAACTCGCCCAGCTGCATCACATTTTCTTTCCCCAACAACAATCAAGGGATAAGCATTTCCCAAACATCATTTCTATTGCCAATAAGCCAAGAAAGAACAAGAAACTTATAATGTGCAGAACAATTTTTCCCTTCAATTTTCCAAATACTTTCTCATCTAAGGCAGTTGTTGATACACTTGCCAAGGAAGCGGGCTTCATTAGAGGATTAAATGGGCCAATCCTGAACGATGCAATACCGTTTTGACCTCTCCTGTGATTTTGTAATATAAACTAGGTTCATTCCCTGACGAAGTTATCTCGGCTTCCAATCCTATCTGCACCTTCATCATCTCTATAATTCTTACTTCATCCTTTAAGGGCCTGTTTGAGCTTGCTTTGAGCTCTCCCATTCATACCTAGTGTATAAACCAGACAGCTGAGCAATCAAGTGGCTGCTGCAGAGCTCTGATGCCTTAATTTTGTTTTGAAACAAAGGAATTTCATTTCAGATAGGAGAATGCCAATTTGATACCACATCAACCTTTTTGCTTCATCTTCATCAGCAACCAATAAGTGGAGAAGATACAGTTAGTCCTCACCAAGATATAGGAAGTTAGGAATCAAACCTTCTACTGACCTCCACCTAGAGAAAATGGTCTTTCTTCAAGAAGTATATCAATGATGCAATGGAGGAGACTAAAGGGCCCGAAAAGAGAAAATAACAAGCACAAAACGGAAATCTAAACTAACCTCCTCATATGAGGAACAGCCATCAGGTTACATGCTACACCTTATGGAACAGAATGTCTTGTAACAACATGTACCATGCTTGTTCTCATAAAATTATACCACACCAGATTTCATGAACAGCTATATCCATACATTTAAACAAAGCATTCTTGATTCATCATTTCATTACAATCTTTCGGTCATGAAGAGCTTTCTGACAAAAAAATTCATGCAATTCATCAATTTCCAGCTTACATCCTATTCTATCCCAAGAAAAAGGACACTCTACAAGCACTAGCATACAAGGATGCCTCTCTTCCTACCAACACTAACATCATCACAAAAACAAGATCACATTTCTTGGTTCCCCTTATTCATCCCTCCTCTCATCTTCATCCCATCAAAACCCCAACTTTTCCAAGAAAAACAACAAACCACCAAAACATACAACTGAAAGAACCCAATGAGCTCGTACCTTTACAAGCTCCGCCGCCGATTGGATCACAAACCGAACCCCTTGAGGTAAGAAGGATCCTTCTTCGCCCTCTCCTGGAACTTCTTGAACCACCGATCCAATATATCCATGGGCACCACCAGCCTACTCCCATCCACCCCACAAAACGACTGCATGAAATTAAACAGGTTCTCACCGACCTTGAGCGCCAGCCTCTCCGCCTTGGCCTCAGCGGCAGCGTCGGCGACAGGGGGGAGAGCGGCGAGGTCCTCAATGGAGACCCCGATCTTGGCGGATGCGGCAGAGGGGTCGGCAAGGGGGAGAGGGGAAGGCTCCTCGTCGGCAGCGTTGGCGGGGTCCGGCCACGGGAGGTGGAGCACCGCCGAGGGGCGGGCGGCGTGGACCGCGCCGCAGAAGACGAACGGGCGGCCCGGCGGCTGCACGTAGACGGCCAGCGCTTTGCCGGGGGGCAAAGAGAGCGCGGTCAGGAGAAAGATGCACACCTCCTTCACCTCGTGGTAGGACTCACCTGCCCATCAAGAGAGAGAAGAGTTAGAGCAAGAAAGTTGAGATCCGTTCAGAGAGAGAGAGAGAGAGAAGATGGGGGTTACCAAGAAAGGCGTTCATGTCGAGGACCCAGTGAAGAGGGTCGATCTGGGAGAAGGAGGAGACGTCCATGGGGAAGCTGCGATCCGGGAACAGCACTCCAAACATACTCTCTCTCTCTCGCTCTGAGCTCCTCTCCGTTCTTCTCTCTATACAAAGGAGTCTATTGTATTGCGTCCTTTCTTTCTTTTTTGATTAGATAAGCCCGAAGGCTGGGATTAGACAATCAGGTGTCCACAACGGCCCACCGACCCCCCGCCGCCGCTATTGTATTGCGTCCTTTTATCTCTCTATAGAATGTGCATGTATAAGAGGGAAGAGGATCGGGGGAGAAAGAAGTTTCTGTTAATGCCTGGATGTTTCTGGAAGATTTCGGTGACTGCCACCGGCAGTGGTGTGCCTCGAGTCCTGTCTGGTACTGGTAGTACCATTTCCTCGTTACTACCATCGTATCAATACAATTTTGCTAGAGGCCAGGGCTTGCAAGGGTCTTGTAAGGGCCTGGCCAGGTGTCATCAGCTAGGTAAGCCACGTTGTACTCCCTACTATCATATTATATTTGTTTTTTTCCCCACTACCTCTTCTTCCCACCCAAACTTGAGAAGCCAAAAATTGACGGCCTGTTTCAAAATGCCTCCCCGACCTCTCTCTCTCTCTCATTCTCTCTCTCATTCTCTCATTCTCTCCCTCTCTCTTCCCACCGCCCCCCTCCTCCGACCTCTCGTCCCTCTCCAACCAGCGGCGGCGCTGGCTCTATTTCTTGGATTTCTTGGATTTGAAACTCAAATCCAATCTTCTTCGTCCGAGATCTCTTCTTCGTCCCACGTTCTTCATACCGGAGCGGCAACGGGGCTTCATTTGTTGATTTGAGAACGTGATAGGGCTATTGGCATCAACTTCTTCAATCGTAGGAACAAAGGTATGGCGTTTACCACTTTATTTCTTTACAATCGTCCTAGATTATTAAAGATTAGGGTTTGAAAACCACTGATTAAGCAGCCAGTAGCCACTATTTACCTCTCCGTTAATGGCCGGTTAGGTTTTCAAAACTCCATCGTTCTTGATGTGCATAGTGGATATTGGTTTTTGGCTTCAAAGCCATTTGTTCGTGGCTTTATTCTTTCGGTACAAATGCATATTCATGTGGATAGTAGATAGTGGTTTTTGGCTTGAATGCCATTTGTTCTTGGCTTCATTCCTTCGGTACAAATGCATATTCATGTGGATAGTGGATAGTGAATATTGGTTTTTGGCTTGAATGTCATTTGTTTGTGGCTTCAGTCATTAATCACTTGTATATTTATGTGGATAGTGGATAGTGAATAGTGGTTTTTGGCTTGAATGCCATTTGTTCGTGGCTTCATTTGTTCGGTACAAATGCATATTCGCCGTGAAGGCCCTCGTGTTGTTGGGCGGGGCTTTGCTCCTTAGGAGGTTGAGGAAGTCCACGACCAGATGGGACCATGCCCGGGTGGTTGCCGAAACCCTCTCTGGGGAAAAGGTACTGGACCATTGATGAATGTTCTACCCTCGTGTCTTTGTTTTATGCTTGAATTTTTTCCACTTTCAACTCTCTTACTTATCTCTTTTATTGTTTGGACTGTGCCTAGTTTTCACGAGAGCAAGCATCCAGAGATCCTGATAATTATTTCAATTTGAGGTGAGTTGTGTCATCCTTTTGATACCAGTAGTGGATTTTGTCCTTGGTTTGTTGCATCTGTTATCAGAAATGGATGTTAGAATGTGTAAATATTGGTGGTTTCTAGAGTTTAGTTTGAAATATAACAGTAATCTTGTACCTGGGATTTGTCATAAGTGCTTTTTTGTTTTCTGTTGCTGAGCTAAGATCATCGGTGGAACTGCATGAAATTTGGGCACCTTTAGTGGGAGAATAAAATTAAGTTGCTATGTTGCTCATTTGTATTGCGTTCAAATATTAAGCCATGGATACAACCTGCACTTTCCCACCCAAGCTTTTGTTGATAGCAAAGAAGAGATAAGAATTATTATCTAGGAATGCTTTGGATTCCAAAGTTATAGTGAATCAAACATGAAGTTTTTTGCTTATAGTGGGTTCACAACCCTTGAATTGTGGTTTGAAGTTTAAATCATTAATGCTCATATGATACTTGCCATCATGATAGAACTAAGTCACCATGTGTGCTGGCTTTGTTACGTTGTCTGTCTAACGCGCATTCCATTTTGGGCTGCAGAATGCTCACTTGTCCTGCGACGGAGATGGTTGATGGTTCAAGAGTTTTGTATTTTGAGCAAGTTCGTGTATTTAAATTTGCATTCGACAATATTTATGAGTCCCATTTGTTAAACTGTCTTTTCTTGTCTTGTCACAGGCATTCTGGAGAACCCCTCAAAAACCCTTCCGGCAAGTATGGTAACCTGCAACTTGTATGCGTCATGTCCTTTTGCTTGCTAGTTGCTCTTGCACCAGGATTTGCATGCTCTTAAGTATTTGACTTATTAAGATCTCTTCCTTTATAAACTATTTCTAACTTTGAATTATGTACTTCGTAATGATTGTACTTTTTTTTTCTATTATTAGTTTGAGTTATATGTTGCTTGTTGCAACTATTCCCCACGTTTTATCATGCATGTGCTATTAGCTGTAATTTTTTTCCAATATGAACTGTCTCTAAATGAAAAATACTAACAACCATATGTATATTACTGCTGATATCAATCATCCTGAATAGGCAGGAAAACTTTTAGGGTTAGTCATGTGCAGTTTTGAGTCACAAACAAAAGTATTTAAAGTAGGACAATTATTTGAACACCCTGATGATTATGGAGCCCAGGTTATTCTATACTTTATCATCCATTTTCGTCTTTCATTTATCTGGTTAGATGACGTAATTAAACGCATTATAGGATAATATGTTCTATAAGGTATGGAAATGTCATGGGGTTTGGCACATAATTCTTTGGCATCTATGAAAGTGAAATTCATCAATTTCTTGGAGTTTCATGTTATACTTATACCATATACTACTTCCCTTTAATTCCACACAAACATTCATGGATGAAATAATACGCCGATTTGCTTTTAGGTAAAGTCATGCATTTGATGAGGAAATAATTGTCAAAATTCCTCTATTGCTGAAGTTGCTGCGTAAGATTCTGACATTCACCTCCTTACTGTGCAGAGATTTTACATGGTTAAGCCTTGTTCCAAAGAGATGAGATGTGATGTTGAGGTCAGAACATTATTTAGTTCATGGAACAGTGTGGTGATTGCAGTTCCACATTATACATTCCTTATTTGTATATATTCTATGGTGGGAATTTATATTCTAAGTGTAGTGAATTGTTTTTGTTGGTTTTGGCTAATTAGTTATCATTTTTTTTTTCATTATTGCTATGTCACAGAGGAAGAAAAACATACTGGCTTCTTTTCGCCTCAGGTTGCCAGTAATTTAGCCTTTGAGACAGTTCACTCCGGTAAGGGTTGAAACTAGACTTTAAATGAATGGCACTGATCATATGCTTTGATACTCTGATTTATTAGACTGCTGCATATTTCTTTGATGTGTACATCATTAATATGATTTTATGGAGGTGTGTGTTGCTTTTTGATTGAGACCACTTACAGGAGGCACAGTGATAGTTACATAACAGCTGACACAAGGTACTAATGGTTTTTCATCTTACAAGACGTGGATTATATTTTTTTATGGATTATGGTTTTCATCCATGTTAATTTGGAGTAATGTTTTTTCAGATATATATTGGAATCAAGTAGCTTTTGAATTGTTCTTCAAGTATGTTGAACTGCCAAACATTGATATTGCATCTGATGCTCTTTCTACCTTCAAGGTCAGTTCTCATATCTTGCTTTTCATCTTTGGTCTTTATACAAATTGAGAGTGCCTCTTTATTAGAGTTTAGTTTATATTGAGTTAACAACATTCCCTTTCTTAGAAGATAATGATGCTCTCAGACATACATGCTAAACATTCTTGTTATGTGAATGAAACTCCAGTTATCCAAGGATGAAAAGAAATTCTTCATTTTATGAATTTTGTTTCTAGGGTGCCCACATTCAAGAACACAGTCTATTGCCATGAATTTTCTATATACAGTTGACATTGTGATCATGTACATTGTTCTCCCTATGACAGTCCACTGATTTAGAAACTCATTTAGGACTTTGAAATTGACAAGGTTGATCTCATTTAGCATATAGTGAACATGTTTTAGCACTTGCGTGGGTTTAAGATTAATGTATTTGGTTACTCCTGAATATTATCTTTTACTGTCAAATGGACTTTCCCTTGCATCTCTTTTGGATAGTGGATAGTGAATATTCGTGGATAGTGGATAGTGACTTTTGAATTACATTGAACTTACTTGAGATTTCTTACTCCAATATGCTTTATGTCATTGATATAGAAACTGGAAAGTAAATTTTCAACTTAAATATGCCATTTACTTGAAATTTCTTTCATGAATCGCGGTATGTTATTGATATACAAAATGAAAAGTGAATTTTGGACTAAATGACATGTGTTTGTGGTTTCTTTTATAGATTGTGCAATCTATGTATGCTTCTTCATTAAGGAGCTGGCAATACATCATCAAAAAAAGCCAAGGCCAATCAGCGAAGAAGATTTCAATAAATTCAAGGCTGAGATAATTGAAAAGTTTGTATTTCACAAAGTGTACCTTTTTTACATTGAATCAATACAGAGATGTCTTGTATCATGTATTCCTATAGCGGTAGAATCAATCTAAGGCAACAGCTAACAAATCCTGGATAGTGGATAGTAAATATTGATGGATAGTGGATAGTGAATATTCACACATACTTGCGAAATGTATATATAATAGAGTATCTTTTTCACATTGAATCAATACAGAGACGATATCTTGTATCATGTGAGACCTATAGCAGTAGGATCAATCTAAGGCAACAGCTAACAAATCCTGGATAGTGGATAGTGAATATTCCCACATACTTGCGAAATGTATCTGCAACAGAGTGTCTTTTTCACATTGAATCAATACAGAGATGATGTCTTGTATCATGTAAGACCTATAGCGGTAGAATCAATCTAAGGCAACAACTAACAAATCATGTATAGTGGATAGTGAATATTCACACATACTTGGGAAATGTATCTGCAACAGAGTAAATCTTTTTCACATTGAATCAATACAGAGATGATGTCTTGTATCATGTAAAACCTATAGCGGTATGATCAATCTAAGGCAACAACTAACAAATCCTGGATAGTGGATAGTGAATATTGATGGATAGTAGATAGTGAATATTCACACATACTTGCGAAATGTATCTGCAACAGAGTGTATCTTTTTCACATTGAATCAATACAGAGATGATGTCTTGTATTATGTAAGACCTATTGCGGTACGATCAATCTAAGACAACAGCTAACAAATCATGGATAGTGGATAGTGGATAGTGAATATTGATGTATAGTGGATAGTGAATATTCACACATAATTGTGAAATGCATCTGCAACAAAGTATACCTTTTTCACATTGAATCAATACAGAAATGATGTCTTGTATCATGTAAGACCTATAGCATTACGATCAATCTAAGCCAACAGCTAAAAAATCCTGGATAGTGGATAGTGAATATTGATGGATAGTGGATAGTGAATATTCATCGATACTTACGCACATAAAAAAACTAGACAACAAAGTCATTCAAAACTTGACAAATTACAAGGAATGATATCTTGTATCATCCAATTCATCCCAAAATACAATGAATTCCAAATATGAATACTAATGAAGAAACAAAGTCATTCAAAATTTGACTAATCGCAAAGAATGGTGTCTTGTATCATCCAATTGAAACCAGAAATACAGAATTGCAAATTTTGATTATAATATTTTTGGAAGTCCTTGCCTTTACAAACAAAATTGTGTGCGGTACTAATTATCGATGATCACACATGATAAGAGACAGGAAGAATGTCATTATCTATCAAACCTCTGACTAGAACAAATTTAGACTTGGAAATTGAACATCAGTGAATACAAAGACTATAGGGCAAATTCAAGATTGCTTTCCTTGAGTAGCTATCTCTTCACCCATAGCAGCATCACAGCAACCTGAGCAGAAAACTTGCTGCAACTTAAAGTGTGCAGCTTCAAATAATGTAAACTCAACCTGAAGACACCCAAAGATTGCTTCGTCAGTGACAGAAAGCTCACTTCCCATGCTTGAGTGCTTCACCAATCTCAAAATTTCAAAGTTGAAGCATAAATGAAGAGGAAAAAGCTAATCAATTTTTCATGTCTCTCGAGAGTATAACAGAGAGGTTTTGATGAACAAATTGAGAACCTTTTCAGATGGACACGTTGATGGAATGGTGATAAAAGGGAAAAAAACTCACTAAACATTCCATTTTACAGAAACAGTAGAAAGGACAATCATAAAGATCAAAAGCATAGGAAGTTTAACATATCCTGCGGCGGGGATAGAGTCGACGGCTGCGGCGAGGAGGGAGAGGTGGGGGGAGAGAGACGAAGGAGGCGCCGAGGGGGGAGCGACTGCGGCGAGGGGAGAGAGGCGAGGGCTGCAACGAGGGGAGATGTTATGACTTTTAACCATTAAAATTTCAGCTTAAATACCAAAAATCAATTAAGGCTCGAAACTGAGAGTGTATGAGCATTTTTTTACAATCTTGATGACCTTGTTCTAAATATATACTGCCATCATAAATTCATCGTCCACTAGCTAACAAGAAATGTGAATAAATTTGACCAGTATGCTCATTATGTTCAAAATATACGATGCAGTATTTTCAAATGCAGGACAAAAGCCAAAGCATAAACAACATAGCAAAGCAAGATATTAGCCCAGAAGCAAGATGACAAGACCAAAATCTCAATATGCAACCGACCATACCCCAATAACTTCTTCCAACAAAAGGACATCATCCAAGATAAACATAGATTTATTGAATAAAGAGAAGTCTTTTAACATTTCAAGCAGTGTCCATAAACCAACTAACACATATAAAAAAATACTATAAGTATTGTTTTTCTTGCATCACTGAACAATGATCAGCTTATCTTAAAAAGCACGATGCATCATGGATTAATTGCTCTATACAACAAGGAACAAGTATCAGTTTCAAGTTTATTTCCACATATGACTTCAACTGAACGCTACAGGTACAGTTCAAACAGAGGCTCAAATTCCCACCATAGAATATATACAAATAAGGAATGTATAATGTGGAACTGCAATCACCACACTGTTCCATGAACTAAATAATGTTCTGACCTCAACATCACATCTCATCTCTTTGGAACAAGGCTTAACCATGTAAAATCTCTGCACAGTAAGGAGGTGAATGTCAGAATCTTACGCAGCAACTTCAGCAATAGAGGAATTTTGACAATTATTTCCTCATCAAATGCATGACTTTACCTAAAAGCAAATCGGCGTATTATTTCATCCATGAATGTTTGTGTGGAATTAAAGGGAAGTAGTATATGGTATAAGTATAACATGAAACTCCAAGAAATTGCTGAATTTCACTTTCATACATGCCAAAGAATTATGTGCCAAACCCCATGACATTTCCATACCTTATAGAACATATTATCCTATAATGCGTTTAATTACGTCATCTAACCAGATAAATGAAAGACGAAAATGGATGATAAAGTATAGAATAACCTGGGCTCCATAATCATCAGGGTGTTCAAATAATTGTCCTACTTTAAATACTTTTGTTTGTGACTCAAAACTGCACATGACTAACCCTAAAAGTTTTCCTGCCTATTCAGGATGATTGATATCAGCAGTAATATACATATGGTTGTTAGTATTTTTCATTTAGAGACAGTTCAGATTGGAAAAAAATTACAGCTAATAGCACATGCATGATAAAACGTGGGGAATAGTTGCAACAAGCAACATATAACTCAAACTAATAATAGAAAAAAAAAGTACAATCATTACGAAGTACATAATTCAAAGTTAGAAATAGTTTATAAAGGAAGAGATCTTAATAAGTCAAATACTTAAGAGCATGCAAATCCTGGTGCAAGAGCAACTAGCAAGCAAAAGGACATGACGCATACAAGTTGCAGGTTACCATACTTGCCGGAAGGGTTTTTGAGGGGTTCTCCAGAATGCCTGTGACAAGACAAGAAAAGAAAGTTTAACAAATGGGACTCATAAATATTGTCGAATGCAAATTTAAATACACGAACTTGCTCAAAATACAAAACTCTTGAACCATCAACCATCTCCGTCGCAGGATAAGTGAGCATTCTGCAGCCCAAAATGGAATGCGCGTTAGACAGACAACGTAACAAAGCCAGCACACATGGTGACTTAGTTCTATCATGATGGCAAGTATCATATGAGCATTAATGATTTAAACTTCAAACCACAATTCAAGGGTTGTGAACCCACTATAAGCAAAAAACTTCATGTTTGATTCACTATAACTTTGGAATCCAAAGCATTCCTAGATAATAATTCTTATCTCTTCTTTGCTATCAACAAAAGCTTGGGTGGGAAAGTGCAGGTTGTATCCATGGCTTAATATTTGAACGCAATACAAATGAGCAACATAGCAACTTAATTTTATTCTCCCACTAAAGGTGCCCAAATTTCATGCAGTTCCACCGATGATCTTAGCTCAGCAACAGAAAACAAAAAAGCACTTATGACAAATCCCAGGTACAAGATTACTGCTATATTTCAAACTAAACTCTAGAAACCACCAATATTTACACATTCTAACATCCATTTCTGATAACAGATGCAACAAACCAAGGACAAAATCCACTACTGGTATCAAAAGGATGACACAACTCACCTCAAATTGAAATAATTATCAGGATCTCTGGATGCTTGCTCTCGTGAAAACTAGGCACAATCCAAACAATAAAAGAGATAAGTAAGAGAGTTGAAAGTGGAAAAAATTCAAGCATAAAACAAAGACACGAGGGTAGAACATTCATCAATGGTCCAGTACCTTTTCCCCAGAGAGGGTTTCGGCAACCACCCGGGCATGGTCCCATCTGGTCGTGGACTTCCTCAACCTCCTAAGGAGCAAAGCCCCGCCCAACAACACGAGGGCCTTCACGGCGAATATGCATTTGTACCGAACAAATGAAGCCACGAACAAATGGCATTCAAGCCAAAAACCACTATTCACTATCCACTATCCACATAAATATACAAGTGATTAATGACTGAAGCCACAAACAAATGACATTCAAGCCAAAAACCAATATTCACTATCCACTATCCACATGAATATGCATTTGTACCGAAGGAATGAAGCCAAGAACAAATGGCATTCAAGCCAAAAACCACTATCTACTATCCACATGAATATGCATTTGTACCGAAAGAATAAAGCCACGAACAAATGGCTTTGAAGCCAAAAACCAATATCCACTATGCACATCAAGAACGATGGAGTTTTGAAAACCTAACCGGCCATTAACGGAGAGGTAAATAGTGGCTACTGGCTGCTTAATCAGTGGTTTTCAAACCCTAACCTTTAATAATCTAGGACGATTGTAAAGAAATAAAGTGGTAAACGCCATACCTTTGTTCCTACAATTGAAGAAGTTGATGCCAATAGCCCTATCACGCTCTCAAATCAACAAATGAAGCCCCGTTGCCGCTCCGGTATGAAGAACGTGGGACGAAGAAGAGATCTCGGACGAAGAAGATTGGATTTGAGTTTCAAATCCAAGAAATAGAGCCGGCGCCGCCACTGGTTGGAGAGGGACGAGAGGTCGGGGGAGGGGGGCGGTGGGAGGAGAGAGGGAGAGAATGAGAGAATGAGAGAATGAGAGAGAGAATGTGAGAGAGAGAGAGAGAGAGAGAGGTCGGGGAGGCATTTTGAAACAGGCCGCCAATTTTTGGCTTCTCACGTTTGGGGGGGGAAGAAGAGGTAGTAGGGAAAAAAGCAAATACAATATGATAGTAGGGAGTACAACATGACTTACCTAGCTGATGACACCTGGCCAGGCCCTTGCAAGACCCTTGCAAGGCCCTGGCCTCTAGCAAAATTGGTATCAATATGGATGAAATCTTTCGTCCATTTAGATATCATCCAATGGTTGGTTGAGATCATTAGTTTTAAACCATCGGATTTAGATATCATCAATTGGTATGATGATAGTATGAGAAAATGATAGTAGCCAAACATGGTCCGTGTGTCTTGTTCTATGAAACAAGTGTGAGACTCCCATATTGGTAACAACTATGTACCTTTTCTTTTAACAGATGTTGGACCCTTTAAACTTAAAAGGTGTTTGCAATGTTGTTCACGGAAAAAGATTTGTGTACATGACCACACATCATGTGTATCGAGTGGTCATGTGTTTAATAGTTTTTTAATATGTACTGGGTTAATGGATCTATTCGTTAACGGCTTAATGGATTTATTTGGTTTGAATAGTACTCGATCAATCCTCCGTCATCTCCAAAACAAAACCCTAGTTGCCGCTCTCTCCTCTCTAGTCCTCCATCATCTCCAAAACTCGAAGTCCTCCTTTAGAGCCAATTCATGAGAAACCCCCTGCTACTCCGGGTTCAGAACGAGAGGCGAGGCAGCAGATGGCTCGACCTCATGGCCCTTTAGCATCTTCGGCTTCATCGAGATGTAGTTCTTGGGAGCTCCCTCTCACTCTTAATGCCTCAAGCCTCCCATGCATGAACTGTCACACCCTGACCCATAAAACCTATTCGGACCGGGACGTGAGGGACATAAACCTATTCACTTTCCATTCTTGCGTATTTCTATAATAATTAACACAACTAATTTGAATAATTTTATTAGAGGGACGACATAGTAATTTCTAATAAACTACTATCTATAACAACTCCAAATTAACATCAAAGTAAACAAGACTACATAATTATACAAACCTCAGAGTTATACAATTTACTCCTCGAATACAAATTTATAAACATCTAATCCTCGAATAGGGAAATTATACATTTAATACATCTATCAAAAGTAATATATAACAAAAGGAACTGCTGAAGCTGCCAACATCTCAGAATCCTCGAGAGCCTCTTGAAGTCATTGCGCCACCAAAAGCCTGTTCAGCTGGTATTACGGAAGAAAAGCTGACGCATGCACCTGCAAAATACAGCCCGGGTAGGAGTGAGCGATAAAGCTTGGTAGGGTTCTACTCTACGTTACACACAAAGGAAGTAAACAACAACCGTGTTGTTTCTCCGCCTAAATTTAAAGGAAGCCAAGGGGCCCCATAACCCCATCGATTCCCAATGGATCCAACCTCTCTCAACCGACCACACTAGGACTGGCACCACCACGATGGGAGAAACAGAAACCAGAACTGAGGTAGAAACACCCTTACCGAGCGGGAAACCACTGTCTGGGTACTGATAAGATGTGAAAAGTGCACAAATCACCTTTTTAATTAGGAATTATTAATTTCCGAGCAATGATATTTTGATTGTCTTTTCCCCATTTCAGGTTTAAAGACCCTCAGCAAAGATTATATCAAGTTTGGTGCTAAAACGAACAAATAAAGAACCTGCTAGGAGCAAAGGAGCAAAGGAGCAAAGGAGCAAAGGAGCAAAGGAGCAAAGGAGCAAAGATGGGACATCTTTGACATCAAAACTATACCTGCTCAGAACGAATCAAATGATGTACTATATATGGTTGGAAATCTCTGGAAGTCTAGTTTCCGGAAGTTTTTACGGTTTGTGATTTGGAGTTTCCTAAAAGAAGTTATGTTATTTTTAGTACAGAGGTGCAGAGAAAGAAGATTCGGAAGAATGAGATCGAACTGATGATGCAATCAAGATCGATCTAGTTTGGCGTGCGGGAAAGCTTAATGGATAAGTTTCAATTCGAGTTAGGGCTTATCTTAGGCCTATAAATAGACCTTTTTGGGGGATTTTTGACAGCCTTCCATAGACGAATTTTCTTCATCTCTTAGGGTTTTTCTTAGCTTCTTTTCCACAAATTAGATTAGATCTTTGGTGAAAGATCCATGGGTTGAACGTGGCGACAACCTTCATCAACGGATCTCCTTCCTAAGATTAGTAACTAAACCCTAGCCTAGGGATTTTTATGATGTAATAAGGAATATTTCTAGGGTTTCCTATGGATTTGAGCATGTAAACATATTTTAATGGTTTGAATGGATGATTCTTATTCTCTTTATCTCTATTAGTGTGATTTTAATAGTGTGGATGAATGATTTGTTCTTATATGCCCTAGATTTAGGTCTTGAGCATGTTAGGGCTTGGGATTAGAGATTCTCATCAAAACATCCATGCTACAACCATGGATGTGAGGATTTCCTTATTAAGATTAAGGGTTTTGTAATGCTAGAACCATTACACATAATGTCAGAACCATTATGACCACCTCTTAATCCATTATTTATCTTAATTCAAGATTAAGGATTTCGTAAGTGCCAATACCACTACGTTAGTGTCAGAACCATTAGGGTAACTTCTAATCCTTGATACATTCTATTTGGTAATCTCTAGGTGCTAGAACCATCTTGATTATATATGAATATCCATTTTTTGATGATATCATTGCCAACTAAAGACTGTACGGATCTTAGTTGAGCGGTAGGGGGTTCTAACCATTCACCTATCGACTAGTTAGAACCATTAATGCTTAATTGAATTGCTCTTATTTTAGGAAGACCTAGTTAGTTCTTTATTACGGATTAGAAATCTCTTGGTCGTTTATCTTATTATTATTTCAAATTAGTTTAATCTTAGTTAAGAGTAGTTTAAACCCAAAAATCATTTCCTTTATCAATATTTTGCATGCATGTGGAAAATTCTTCACAAAGTTTATCATTGGTAGAACCAAAAATGATATCATCAACATAAATTTGAACCAAGAGCAAGTCTTTGCCTTTTGATTTGGTAAACAATGTAGTATCAATTTTTCCTCTACAAAAACCATTATCCATCAAGAATTTGCTAAGCCTTTCATGCCAAGCTCTGGGAGCTTGTTTTAATCCATATAAGGCTTTAGTGAGTTTGAATACATGATCCCTCAATTTATAGTCTTCAAAACCGGGGGGTTGCTCAACATAGACTTCTTCTTTTAGTAAACCATTCAAGAAGGCACTCTTAACATCCATTTGATATAATTTGAAATCTTTGTAAGATGCAAAAGCTAGAAGTAGTCTTATTGCCTCAAGTCTAGCTACCGGTGCAAAAGTCTCATCAAAATCAATTCCTTCTTGTTGATTGAAACCTTTTGCAACTAGTCTAGCTTTATTCCTTGTAATTGTTCCCGATTCATCCATCTTGTTTCTAAACACCCATTTAGTACCTATAACGGGATGATCATGAGGTCTAGGTACCAAATTCCAAACTTCATTTCTTTCAAATTGATTCAACTCTTCTTGCATTGCTAGGATCCAATGATCATCCTCTAGTGCTTCCTCTATCGTTTTAGGCTTAATTTGAGATAGGAAGGCTAGATTAGCACAAGTATTTAATGAAGATATAGTTTGGATTCCTCTTGATGGTTCACCAATTATTAATTCCTTTGGGTGCGAAGATGCATACTTCCAATCCTTTGGCAATTCATGATGTTGATCACTAGGTATAATCTCAAGGGATTCCTCAAATCTAACATTCAATTCTCCAACATCATTTTGGGTTTCATCCAATAAGTCTTTTGATTTTTCATTTTGGTTTTCCTCATCAATACCATTATCAATTCTACTAGGAATTAAAATCATTTCATCAAATGTCACATGCATTGATTCTTCAACCACCAAAGTCCTTTTATTGAAGACTCTATAGCTTTTACTTCTTCCCGAATATCCAAGAAAGACTCCTTCATCGGATCTAGCATCAAATTTTCCAAGAGTATCCTTGCCATTGTTCAAGATAAAACATTTGCAACCAAAAGCTCTAAAGTACCCAATATTTGGAATTCTTCCTTTCCAAAGCTCATAAGGGGTTTTCTTCAAAATGGGTCTCAAGGTTACCCTATTTATCACATGGCAAGAAGTATTGATTGCTTCGGCCCAAAAATACTTAGGAAGATTATTTTCACATAATAAAGTTCTAGCCATGTCTTGTAAGGTTCTATTTTTCCTTTCAACAACACCATTTTGTTGAGGGGTTCTAGATGAAGAGAAGTTATGGGAAATTCCGTTGTCATTACAAAACTTTTCTAGAAGGGAGTTCTTGAATTCTCCTCCATTATCACTTCTAATGCATGTAATGAGAATACATTTCTCATTTTGGACTCTTCTATAAAAGTTGGTGAATTCCTCAAAGACTTCATCTTTGTGTGCAAGGAAAATCACCCATGTGAATCTAGTGTAGTCATCTACTAAGACAAATCCATATGAGCTACCACCTAAGCTAGTTGGTTTAGTAGGGCCAAAAAGGTCCATATGAATGAGTTCTAGTGCTCTTGTGGTAGAAACTACATCTTTAGACTTGTAAGAGGATTTTACTTGTTTTCCTCTTTGACATGCATCACAAATCTTGTCTTTCTCAAATTTGATCTTGGGAAGTCCAAGAACAAGGTCTTTTCGAGAAAGTTTGGATATTAAATCCATGTGAGCATGCCCAAGCCTTCTATGCCATAACCAAGAATTTTCATTTAAAGCACTTAGACATAGATCATCATGGCAAACAAGATCATTAAGATAAAATGTGTATACATTACCATCACGATGTCCTACTAGCAAGATTTTATCACTAAGAGCATTCTTAACATAGCATTTTGAATCTTCAAAAATAACTTTGTTACCTCTATCACATAGTTGACTAATGCTAAGTAAGTTATGTTTCAAACCTTCAACTAAGAGAACATTTTCAATAATAATGGAAGAGGTTTTACCAATATTGGCAATGCCAATGATTTTTCCTTTTCCATTATCCCCAAAAGTCACCATTCCTCCATCTTTAGGTTGAAGGGTTGAGAACATGCTCCTTTCACCCGTCATATGTCTTGAGCATCCACTATCAAGGTACCATCTTTTAGCCTTTGAGTTGGTCTTGATCTTGGATCTCATGCAATCCTACAAATAGGAGATCAAACCTTGATTTTTGGTACCCAAATCTTTTTGGGTCCATTTGCATTAGTACTATGCATAAGAGAAGAAGAATATCTAGGTGACCAGATTTTCTTAGCATTAGCATTCTTCATGAGATAGCAACTAGGTGCAATGTGACCTACTTTGCAACAATAATGACATGTAGGTCCTTGTGTTACCTTAGGAGGATGAGAAGAACCTTTAACAAAGTTAGTCTTCTTTTGGATGTTCACCTTCCTAGGGTTGTAGCCAATTCCTTCCTTGTTCAAGGAGTTCCTTTGGCTATCAAGGATCTCATCTAGTTTATCTCTACTCTTCACAAATTTGGCTATAGTGATTTTTAGGTTATTAACTTCTAAAGTGAGATCTCTCTTGGATTTCCTCAAGAAGATAAGTTCTCTTTGCATATCATAATTTGTATTCTTCAATATGGTGAGCTCATATTGAGTGTCCTTGAGTTCATCCTCAAGTGTGTCATTTGTGTCACAAGACTTGTTCTCTAGCATGCATTTGTTTTCTTTTTCTAAAGTTTCAATCCTATGCATGGCATCTACTTTTTCTTCTTCTACTTTCTTCAAGTCCTTACAATTAGCATAGTATTTCTTTTTCAGGAATTTGAAATCATTTGCTAAAGCATGATAAGCATCAAAGAGTTCTTCAAATGCAAGCTCATCCTCTACCTCATTTTGTTCTTCTTCCTCATCTCCATGTGCCATTAAGCATATGTTGGCTACCTCTTGTTCTTCTTCATCGGATGAAGTCTCCACATCGCTTTCTCCCCAAGTAGCCACCATTGCCTTCCTACTATTTAACTCCTTCCTTGAAAGCTTCTTGAGTTGAGGACATTCAAGCTTGATGTGTCCGGGCTTCCTACACTCATAACATATGATTTCATTTGAGTTAGAAGAAGTAGGATTATGCCTTTCACCTTTGAAGAATTTCTTCTTGAAGAATTTCTTTCCTCCTTGGCGTTTGAAGATCTTTTGTATTCTCCTTGATATCATCGCCAACTCCTCATCGTCATCTCCATCGCTTGAATCGGATGAGTCTTTGCTAGATGATTTGAAGGCAACCGTTTTCTTCTTTTTGTCTCCCTCTTCGTTGCTCCTCTTCAAGTTCATCTCATAGGTCATGAGGGAACCCATGAGCTCATCTAGTAACAATTTGGATAGATCCTTGGCTTCTTCTATCGCTGTCACTTTGGGATCCCACGACTTAGGTAGACACCTAAGGATCTTTCTCACAATCTCATCATTAGCATAAGTTCTTCCAAGAGATTCAAGCATATTTAATATATTATTAAAGCGTGTAAACATCTCACTAATAGTCTCATCATTCTTCATGCAAAATAATTCATACTCATGTACTAGCATACTTATCTTTGACTCTTTAACCCGGCTAGTTCCTTCATATGTAACCTCAAGCTTATCCCATATCTCCTTTACTGATTTGCATGTGGAGACCCTATTAAATTCACTAGGGCTAAGGGCACAAAATAGAAAGCTTTTGGCCTTGGCATTAGTTTGAAGGTTTTTAAGGTCAATTGGGGTGTAGTCACTCTTTGTCTTTGGGACATCTTTCTCATCAACCATTTTGGTAGGGACATAAGGTCCATCCTCTATAACTAACCATGCCTCATAGTCCATGGATTGAACAAAGATTTTCATCTTTGTTTTCTAATAGTTGTAGTTTGAACCATTGAAGTAGGGTGGCCTATTGGTAGCTTGTCCCTCTATGTTTTCCATGTCTAGATAGGATTCTCTAAGGGTTGTTACACCACTAAATTAGAGACCTAGCTCTGATATCAATTGAAGGTCCAAGAGGGGGGTGAATTGGACTCTTTTCGAAAAACTAGATTGATGGAAAATTCAGATAGAAAAGAATCTAACAGCTAGAATGCTTGTAAACACAATGAAACTTAACTACAATAGCATGCAAGCATTAACTGAAAGAAGGGAGAGAGAGATGACACCGATTTATAGTGGTTCGACCCAACTCTTGATCTACGTCCACTTCTCTCAAGGCTCTCCTTGAGGTTCCACTACTTGCAACTCCCTTACAAGCTTTTCCCCAAGCTTCCTGGTGCTTGGTGACCTTACAATCACAGCCAACTGCTGTTGAACAACTCTCAAGTTACTTCTTCACACTTGAAGAAGGTTTACAAAAGTTTTAGCTCAAGGAGAATAAGTAGAAATCTTTCCTAGAACTTGCTCAAATGATCTCAATAATAGTGATTAAAGTTGTAGCAAGTTTACATGAAGAGACTACTTATAGATGGGCTTCAACCAGCTCAACAAGAAGCCCCAACGGCTCCCTGCAACTCTCCAACGGCTAGTTTTTTACTCTGCGCGCTCCTGGCGGTCGATCCGTCCATCGTCCGTCACGTATAAAAAACTCAGCCTCTTTGGTCGACGGTCGATCCACGCATCGTCCGTCGCTCTCACGGTCGACCGTGACATCGACCGTCACATCGTCCGTGAGCCTCTGTTGAGAAAGTCGCTTCCCAGGGTCGATGCTCCGATCGACCGTCGCTCCTTGACTTTTCTTCATATCTGCGCCACGGTCGACCGCCGCATCGACCGTCGCATCGATCGTCCGTCTCTGTGAAGAAAAATGCTTCTCAGGGTCGATGCACCGATCGACCGTCGCTTCTTCACATTCTTCATTGATGCGACACGGTCGACCGCCACATCGACCGTTGCATCGTCCGTGAGCCTCTGTCAAGAAAAACGCTTCCGACGGTCGATGCACCGATCGACCGTCGCGTCAATACGCATATAGCCATGTATGAACCATTCATCACGGTCGATCCATGGATCGACCGTCCCATTCCCACCATCGATCCTTGCATCGACCGTGAGTACAAAATAGCTTGAATATTGAATTTAATATCTCCAATTAAAGGGGTAATAAATATTAAACATATATTTTATCATTTAATGTTTATTGGCATCATCAAAACAAGGTTAGGATCAACAACATCAACATCAGAGTCCACAAGTTAAGCTAATACTATAATAAAGAATCCAACTTGATTCTTTAACAACAATCAGTAATGACGCTATACAATAGCCTTTGGTGTGACGCTAGCACACAACTGCTAAGGTTCCAATGTTATCCAACGGGTAACATTCCAACAACACAACTAGTGTTCAACAACCAAACAGTTCAGTAATGCATTCCCGAGAGTTATCACTCTCCCAGTTAATCCACAAAGCAGTAAAGGGTACACCGTCGGCCCATTTACACTAAGCATGCAAAGGCACACATTCGGCCCATTTATCTACTCATTCACGGGAGTCGTCACCCTCCCGGTTAACCATAATACAGTAAATAGCTATGTACAGGGGTTAGGAAAGCTATTAAAGCATCCACAAACTATATATATTGCATGCTCATCATAAAACTGCTTGAAATTGGTAAATTTTGGTAAACAAATCCATATTACGAATCATCGTATAAATCGACGATAAACAAATCCATATTAAAATCTCATACTAGACGTCACCCATCATTGGGAAAGGCATATAAGAAATCCGAGTTGAAAGCAAATCAAAATCATTGAAATCGGTATCGATTTTAGCTATCAGCATATAAGAGATCGATCTTCTTTATGCGTGCACTCTGTCGGGAATAAGAGTCGATCTTTCCTCAATTCCTGTTTTGTCACAGTCTCGTAGAAAACTCGTCATAAATCATAGAAAAAATAAAAAAAATATGAAATTAGTGGCATTGGAAAATAGATTCGAAGATCTACAACTTTCATCTTGAAAGTTTCATGAGGTCATGCACACAGAAGCCGGAAATCGAGTATGAACATAACTATTCAGCTAAAAGCGGACAACCTCCTTACCAACACAGAAGAGATCGATCTTCTATTCGATTTTTCATACGACAGTAATGCCTATTCAAGGAGATCGATCTTCTCTCCCAAGAAGATCAATCTTCTCTTTGCACGCCCCCTGTCAACTAGAAAAGATCGATTCTTCATCCGACAGAAGGCATATTCAAGCAAAAAGATCGATCTTTTCTCGAGGAAGATTGATCCTTCAACGGCGGTTACTATTCACATAAATAGTAATGAAAATCCAATTTCTTGGATTCGATCTATCAAAATAAGTCCAGTTCAAACCAAACTTTGCAGAGAGGTATAATTGAAGGTGGGGAATCCAATGGTACCAAGGAATCAAGATTCCAACAGCAAAATATCAGATCTGACTTGTTTCAACCGAAAAGCCGACAAAACCGATAAAACGGTAATAATACGAAAATCGTCCGATGAAATACGAAACGGTTCGGTAGGAGTGTTCTAAACATGCCATTATACTACTCTATCAAGTTTCATAACATTCTAAACAACACAAACACCAAATCAGCATTAAACCAATCCTAGGTAAACCAACTCGCTGGAATTGGGTAGAAACACCTACATGTATAGACGAGCAGGCGATCTACGAATCCCTCAACTCCGATCGTCGAGAATCCACGCCTAAACACCACAACCGGATACGGCAGCCAAAGGGGAGAGGAGAGGAAAATAGAGAGAAAGGAGAAGAGAGAGAAAAGAGGGGTATTTATAGAGATCTGAAACGATCTCGGCCGTCCGATTCGATCTTTCAATCGAGCTCTGATCTTCCGATCAGAAGTACTCTTAAGGTTCTAATCAATCACATACATCAATCCGAGGCTATGTGTGCACTACGGGGGTGTGAAACCGACCGCAAAGGTGTAATTTTACCAAATTGCCCTTGGGGTCCAAAAATAGTGATGTAATCAACCGATCGCAAAACAAGGCCAACCAAGACAAACCAATAAAACCATATCCTCGACCTAACACGGTCGGACCAGGTTGGAGGTATGAGTCCTCACATGAACATCTCCGTAAAGAATGACTCAAAGACGGCTTGGACTCGTGAGATTTTAGGATGTACCATGGTGAGGGCTTGAAGGATGGAGGGGTTGGCATGGATGCCGATCGACACGCTGACGATGATGGAGGTAGATCAGAGCAGTATAATGCCAGAGAAGGATCTCTGTGTCCTCCACCTGCTCCACCATGCACATACACCATGGCCTTAAGATGGAACCATCTGGTAGGGTGTTGACGACGCTTCGAGCACGGAGGGAGATTTGAACGACAGTGCCGAGGAGAGAGCAAAAGGGTGACGGGCTTCAAGCATGACGGTGCAAAGCCATAGAGAGGCCGAGAGGGAGGAGCATAGAGGGAGAACGAGATCCGCTCGATGACTGCAAGGAGAGGTTGATGAGGCCTCGAACACAGAAGAGAAGACGGCGATGGCGATGAGAGGGTGGTGGCGCTAGGGTTTCTCGTTTTGACATTTGAAGAGACGATGGAGGAGAGAGAGGTCGAGTGGGGTTTCGTAATAGACCGGCCAGCTAGGCATGTGTAATGTACATGTTAGCCGGCCATGTACACATGCTCTTACTAAAAAGTGAAAACTATAGAACTACCTTCTCCAATAGACTCAATTAATCGAGAACAGTTACTTCTAACACCATCAAAACCTACAGTGGCACATCTCATGTAACATAAGAATCTATTGGAAAAATCAGCTCCCATATAGGAGAATGAACAAGTACACATTTGGGCCATGATGTTTCTGAATACGAATAATGAACAACGTCAAGCCTCCATGGAGGCTTATGATCATTGAAAAGATACTTCTTAAAGCTGCAAATTGTCCTTTTATAAGCTATATACTCAGAAATAAGAGCTTTAAGGTAGATATTAATTCCATGTTAAAAATGGTACTGTAATATGGACATAATGATTTCCTACAACTCTCACCAGGAGATAAGGCTCCCCTTGCATGAGGAGGATATAAATAGAGACAGATAAAGTATCTCAATTATAAATAACAGAGACATGTATTAATTCTACGTAAATTGACTGACACTTGAACACATGTATGAGTGCCAATCAGATGTGCATAGGATGAAGAGGGGATCCACGCTCTGAACGGCTGATTGATCCAAAAGAAGAGGAGGTAGGGAGCCGTCTAATCTCCTTAGAGTAACCATTTTTTCGACCGGGAGAGAACTGTTGTGATACTAATCCAGGAGCACCACCAGCAGCAGAGTTGGGTCGGGGAGGAGCCTTTAATCCGTTCCCATTTCCATTTCCATGAAACATACCTGACTTTGGATTGAAAGAACCGCTCCTTTTCGGGCTTGGTTTGGATCCATACATTGTTTCCTTCTCCGAGAGGAACAGATTTTGTAGCTTATTATGATCTTGCAGCTTATTTTGATCCTGTAATTAGTTAGAGTAAGATTATAGCTGCTCAAGACTTAGAAGTGGCAGTGAAGAGAATTTTTGCAAGGATCGAACTATACACGTTGACGTCTTTTCTCCTCTTCTCTTTGTTGCTTGGCAAGTTTGTACTCCTCTAAAATAGACAATAAGCGTACCTGGCAAAGTTTCGACGATCAACAATAGGCCACACGAATGAGAAGAAATCAATAGCTTGGCTGCTTTATCGAACTCGAAAGCGACGAAAAGTGAAGTAAGAACTCACCCCTTCAAAGATGAGAGGCGTATTTCGTTTGTACTCCCAGGCAAATGTCTTGCTTATGAGATTCTCAACCATTACTGGAAACAATTATGTACTCAGCCGCTACAGGTTTACTTAAAAGTTTGAATATGAATTGGATGTGAAGGTATAAGCAAAATACCTGGAATTTTGCTGACAGTCACCCGTGCTTTCTCTGCACGCTTTAGATTCAAATGTGTATTTCGTCCCGCGTGATACCTCTTATCATCCTAAGTCTCACAACAAACCACTAACTTTGATATTCGGATAGAAGCATATAACAGTGAGAAGGTTAGGAAAAGGAAAATAGTGGCCGTCTTCTTTCAGTGCAATTCGATTTAGTCTGCTCATCAGTGACAACATTCAATACATGACAGGTATGAGGAATTTTAGATTGTACTCAGCTTACTTGGTTATATTCTTCCAGCCAATTTTCTTCTTCGCAGGCTGCTAACCATTTGTTAACGACGTTCACAATTTCTTTCCTGCTAGCAGATTCTTCCTTTGCTTTCCGTATATGTGCCTCAATGTTAGATAGAAGTTCAGAAGGATCCATGCAACCTGAATGCAATCTTATCATAAGATTATTGGAAATAAAATGTACTTTGATCATGCACATGCATGAAAAAGAAATACACACCTGAATCTATCATTGCAATACACTTCTCAGGATCTGTGCTCATATCAGGTTCAAGGTATGCTTCTCTGCATATTTGCTCTAGTTCTGACCTTCTCTTAACTACAAGTTCTTTCATTCTTGTGGCTTTTAGCTTTGTCAGTCTCTTTACTTCGGCTTCAGTCTGTCAAAGAGAACTCAAATCTAACTAGCTGCAATCCATAATCTTCGAAAAGCTAGATAGGGTCCCAAATCATACCTGCTCTACGGTTTTTTGGGAAAGTATATTAGGAGCTGTTAGATTCTCTTCCGGCGATCCAAAAATATTCGTCACTCTTAGAAAAGGTATCCTCTCTTCTTCAGATGATTCGATCAAAGTCCATAATTTCAGTAGTGATTGCACAGCTTCTTGTAGCTGCAGCACCATGAAAAGGTTTGTAGGTGCAGTACACTGAAATTCATGAACATCTCTAAGCATAGAAAAGTTGCTTACCTTCTGAATTCGAACCTTCTTTTCTGTTTTTAACTTCAGAATGGTCTGATGTAGACCTCCTAAAGTTTTATCACTGATGCTTTTGGATTGGCCCGTATTGGTTTCATTTAAACTGGGATGCAATTCACCTATTGTCTTTGCAAAATCCAGTCCAAGCACAGTACATAATGAATGCGCTTCATTTACATACTCCAGAACCTTCTGAAGGCGATTAGACTGGAAGCAACCAAGCACAGATGAAACACAAAGCATTATTGAGCAGTGTGCATATTAGCATAAAACAAACAGAAGAAATAGCACCACTTAGTGCAAAAGGTATGTATGGTAACAGAAAATAATTGCCAGGGAAAAAAGGTATATTCATGGTTATGAATAAAACCTCTGTCAAAAAAAAGTATTTTACCAAAATTTGCAATCCTTAGGAAGTTGGCATGCTTCCAAAGTGATTAATGGAATAACAGAAACTGAGACGCTTAAAAGCATACGAAAGGAAGTAAACTCCAGATTGGGTATCACACTAGTCAATGCAGTTCAGTGTAAACCTTCTGCATGACCACAACTTGGATGAAAACAATTGTGATATTGTTGAGACCAATTTTGTTCAAAGGAAAAAAATTGCTTGTACAGTATCTTACTAAATGGAAATATATACAAGGAACTATATCTTCAAAAGCATAAGTGTTGAATATGACTCTAACAATATAATTGCTTTCTGTCTTTCTGATATCTGATAAATCATGTGCAATTTGGAAGTCACTTTTTTCTTCTAATAAACTTGATTTTGAGCTCTCTCAGATGCGATGTTTCTTGTGATTCCTGCAGTGGGTGCAATTATCTACTAATAGATGTTGACACCCTTTACATTTCAGGCTCAATGAGAGAATAGTAACAAGTCAATGACAAGTTTGCAGGATTATCGGAAGCAATGACTATTGATGACAGGACATGATTGCTACATCTATGCAAGAAGATTGAACCTAGTATCAAGTTAGATACCTTCTCATTCTGAAGGTCACGAAGTTGTGTTTGATACTCAGTAAGTTTTGGTGTCGACAAATCATGCTCTTCCATATTAGACCTTCTCTGGTTCATAATGTCATAATCAAACCCGTTAATCTCGAAATTGATCTTCTCGATCTGCGATTTTATCTCAGCAAATTGTTTGACACGCTCTTCCTTCTTCTGTTTCATGTCCTCCAACAGAGGTGTGACAAAAGCAAGCTGCTCCTTCAATGATGCCGGCCTTCTATCAGGCTATATGCAAGTCAACAAAAGAATCAATTGCTGCAAGACCTATATGATCCATCCGCAATGGCATCTCAAGATTTTTATGCAAGACCTATAGAGAAATAATAACCTGAAATCCTTTAACAAAATAGAGCAGCTCAAGATTTGCATGAGGACCATATAATGTGGGCACTTCTTTTATAAGTTCATCATATTTTAAGATGTTTTTCTAGAAGAGTTCAGCATATGTGACATGCCACACATAGAAACCAGTAACAAGTATAAAAATTAACAAGGAATAAGAATGGAAACATTAAATGTCTTCAGTAAAATTTGTGAATATACAGATCTTTAAAATAAAATAACTTCCATCGTTGACATTTTTATTACTCTCTAGATGCTTGAATAGAATCTCAATTTATGAACTAGTTGTCTTCAAGTAACTGTTAGACCCAATAGCATATCTTGCTTGATATTTTGATGCGTTTACAGTAAAAAGCTTGCTCATTTAAATGCTTGGCATGTTGAGAGTAGAGTATCGAAGAGTCATAGCAAGTTGCAATACAGCAATACCCCTATAATATGTCCATCCCTCTTAAGAGAAAGACAATTTCCACATGGATAAAGATTTGTTTGCATGGCCATGTACATTGCACATCCCGACTACCGATGGATTAGAACAACCAATCGGTAGTGTTCTACCGATTCGATGATTGATTCATTCAATGGGTAGATTTCTACTGATTGGTTGATCTGATCCATCGCTAGTGTTACCAATGGACTAGGTGAATCAATCGGTAGATATCTACCGATTGAAGGGCATGTTATCGTACATGGGCTTTAGAATGGATGAGTGAAGAATTTTTGTAACAAATTCTACCAAGTGATGACAGAATGACAAACAATTTCTATTGAGAACAGCGAAGCTAGTCAAAATCTACAACTCAAAGTTCTAATTGACCAGAAAATTAAGCAAACTGAGATAATCTGTAGGCGAGCAGATGGGGAAAAGTTCATGAAAAATGAGGCTATTCTCTGAGTGAAAATAAATAGTATAAAAGATCGGCTACCAATCAGTAAGCTTAACATGAAGAGATGAAGCCCTTCAGAAGGTAGATTTTCTGATAAAGACAACTGGAAAATAACACCAAACACTGTAAATTGAAATCTTGTCAAAATGAAGAGATGCGAAAAGCCAATAAACAGTATTTGCTGATATAGGGCCTTAACATTCAATACCATCTACCAATTGAAATCTTGATTGCGGAGAACTGGTGAAACTTGGCACGTGTTAAGAAATCTAATGCACCTAATGCCCCCATGCCTTTCTTAGCATCCAAGAGGCAGAATGGGGGTTCCGGGGGGGGGGGGGGGGGGGGGGGGGGTTAGGAGAAGAGTTACCTGCAAATGAAGATCATGTTCCCCAAGACAAGCCACCAAAGCTGCAAGCTCTGCCTCTTTAGCCGTCAACACCTGGTGAAGTTGTGCCCTCGTCTTGCTAGATTGCTCGACCTTCCTCCGGTAAACTAGAATGCACTCCCTCTCCAACTCTATCAGCATCCGGTCTTTGTCCTCTTCGCTCTCTCCTACTTCTTGCCACAGACCCTGCTCCCATTCAAAGACGTGTACAGGAACATATTTGGTTACTGGACAGGAATGATAGCTTATAAAAGTCACAAAGACAACCAAATCCTCCTATTCCACATTCCATGAAAGATTGCAAGAAATGGGCCAGAGGAACTCTATTCAAGAAGCATTGTATACTAGTCAAAATTATTAATTGCAAAGAAATCCATCAGCAATCAAAAGATATTCAATCATGTTTCCGAATCGATAAGGTAAAGAAAAACAAACATTGGATATCAAAGCAACAACAAAAGAAGATAATCGCTAACCAGAATAGTTTGCATGGGAACTATTTCAAACCCATCAATCAAACCATAAGAGAGATGGACGAAAAAAAAAGAAGAAAAAAAAAAGAAACAGGAAGCCACCAAACGAGTAAGACCCATAGCTAGAAGAGGCTCTCCATCTCCAAAATCCAAACCGGGAAGAAGTAAGAACCCACTGTATGAAAAAGCACAAGAAATATAGACCATGGAAAGAGTACCTCGAGCTCTCTAAGCAAAGTCCCGCAGGTGGTATCCGTGCTGACTCCAAAACCCAGCATTCCCTTCCACTGTCTCCCTTCCAACATGCCAAAGAGAAAAGGAAGGAGAGAGAGAGAGAGGGAGGGAGGGAGGGAGAGTAGCTGAGACTATAGATGAATTCAGTACAAGGAGTGAAAGGCTTTTATAGTAGTTTTGAGTAGAAGAATGCACTCCCTTGTTCAACCTAACAAACCTACCAAAAGAATTTAAGAAAACAGTAATGAAAACAGGAGAGAGAGACAGAGACAGAGACAGAGACAGAGACAGATAGGCTTATATTTGCATGTAGTTAACTGCAGACAGGTTCTTTTTTTGAACAATTAAGCCGGAAGACAGGGTTCCCACTGGAGAGATTACATACTATGAGAGGTACTAGGGACAGACCCTCTAATCACCTCTTCCCTGTCAAAAACATTAATTAGTTGTAAGGCCATTTTGGCCATCCAATCCACCCGACTATTCTCCTCTCTAGGAATATATCGAACCATGAATTCCATGAAATTCCGCATCTCTCACAATATCTCCTTCACTACTCGATCACAGTCTCGAACTAGAGGCATCTGGCCCTCTACCATATTTGTCGTAAATAGAAAGTCCATCTCCACTAGGACCCGTCGGGATCCTCTCTTCTGTGCCTCCCGTAAGGCTAGCTGCACCGCCAGTAGCTCCCCCATCAGAACCGATGAGACCACCCGAGACCCACTCTCCGACCATAACATCACATCTTCCTCATCTACACATAGAATGCCCACACCGGCCATCCCTCTATCTATGTCAACAGCTGCATCTGACTGAATAAGTAGCCCATCCCATTCCACTCTCTGGATCCCCATCATCTTCTCCTTTTCCACCATCAAAAATTCCTTAACCTACCAAGTACTTGATCTAGCCAGGTCCCTGGCTTCGGAGCTATCCTCCTCCATCACATACCGGCACCTTTCTTTCCAAAGGCCCCACATCGTGTAGGCGATCAGTGACTTGAGCCGCACCCTTTCCTCTGTTTTAGAAGGCCGTTGCAGCTCCTCAAGAGCATTAGAGATGCTCCCTATACAATTCCTCTCTCCCAGCACCCCTTCCCAGACCTGTGCGGCAAAGGTACACCTGAATAGCACATGCTCCACCGTCTCATCCTCCTGTCGGCATCTTGGGCACTCCCGCTCCGAGCACAGACATAGACTCCAAAGAACCAATTTAGTAGGGACTTTTTGATGTATCAGTTTCCACATAAACATACGCACTCGCGGCCCCACAGGTGCTCTCCAAACACTTCGCCACAATTTAACTTGATCTTCTGCACATTGGAACCCACTCTGCTGCTCAAGCATTTGGTAACATGACGCAGTAGTGACCACCCCTGATGAGCTCCCTGTCCATCTCGGCCTCCCAACTTCTTCCCGTGATACCAGCGGAACTTCCATGATTCACTATACCATCTCCGGGTGAAAAAACTCCACTAGCCTCTCCTTGTTCCATGAACCACCATCGTCAATAAAATCTCCAACCCCCATATGAAGCAAACATTCCTCCGCAGCCATCATGCATGGTGAGAGGATTAATGGCCCATCCCCCAACCACCAGTCTTGTAACATTCCAGCCCTACACCCAGGTCCTGGCTCCCATCTAACTCCCCTTCCAAGCATCTCCGCCGCCTTACATGTGGACCTCCAGAGCCCCGAGGCAGGGGCCCTACGACAAGCACTTGGCATCCCTACGCCAATTTGATACTTTGCCCTGTACAATGCAGTCCAGATGGACTCATTCCCATCAAGAAACTTGGCAGCACGTCGCATCCTCAACGCCCACTGCCACCTCCGAAGATCCTTGAACCCCAGTCCCCCAGGCAACTTATGCCTGCATACAGTTTCCCAAGCGACCGTAGAAAGGCCACCCTTCTTTCCTTGCCAAAGGAATCCACGCGCTAGAGATGAAACCTTGTTCAACACCGATATGGGGGTAGGGATGGACGACATGATGAAAACCGGCATGGCTTGCATGACCGACTGCACCAGGACCGCCCGGCCAGCAGCTGCTTTAACTAGGCACCGCCAAGCGACCAGTTTCGCTTGCACTGCGTCGATAAGGAAGTTAAAATCTGCAAAACCAAGGAGCTTGGATAGCTTCTTCCTCCTTCGTGTAGATGTTGCCGGGGAGAATTTGAGGCTTGACTTCTCCTTACCCACCTGTAGTCCTGCTAGCAGCTTATACCTCTTGAATGCATTGGCCAACTTCTTAGCTTCGAGCCTCTTGGCTGTAGTGATCACCAACACGTCATCCGCATAGAGGAAGTGGCTAATTCGAAATGAGGAGCCCGGGTAAGTCACCCCTTCCAAAGCCAGCAGTGGCACCTGGAAGAGCCTGCTGAGAACCTCCTGCACAATCACAAAGATATATGGTGAGAGTGGGTCACCTTGCCTGAGCCCGCATGCCGACTTGAAAAAACCGCACACCCATCCATTGACGATGAGAGAAAACCTCGGTGTTGATATGCATTCCATGATCCACTCTATCAAGAGTTCCGGGAATTCCATCTGCGTTAGCACTCGGCGAACAAAACGCCAACTGACAGAGTCATACGCCGCCCGAACATCCACTTTGAGCGCCATTAAAGGCAAGGTCTTCGGTGCTCTTCTAAGAGTATGCATTAGCTCATGTGATGCCCCGATATTATCCTGTATAGATCTCCCCTCAATGAAAGCCGATTGCTCCAGGCTGACAAGGTCCTTGAGGGGACCCTTGATTCGCTTGGCCAAAACAGAGGAGATAATCTTGTACAATACATTGCACAAACTGATCGGCCTATAATCTTTGATCCGCTTCGGATGAGAGCACTTCGGAATGAGGGTGATGAACGTGTCATTCCACCCACTCGGCATCTTCCTGGCAAGGAAAAAGCTCTTCACCAAGCTAACCACATCCTCACCAACAGATTCCCAATGCTCAACAAAGAATTCCGCAGGCAACCCATCTGGTCCTGGGCATTTATCCCTACCCATCTTGCGCAGAGCTTCCCATATCTCCTCCGTTGTAACCTCCGCGTCCAACCCAACTTTGGACTCAGCTGAAAGTTTAGGGAGCGGAGGAAGTGATAATGTCTGAAACCCATAATCTTTTAGCCAAAGCTTCTTGTAGTTGCCCACCAGCACCTCAGCAATGCCATCATGCGAAGAGACTACCTAGCCCTCCTCTGTCTTGATCTCCCTAACCTTAGAGCAGCCAAACCAAGATCGAGCATCTTGATGAAATGATCTCGAGTTCCTATCTCCTTCAGCAACCCACAGCCGACGACTTTGTTGTGCCAGTAGCTGATCATGATGGACTTCCAGGGCCGCCAACTGGTGCTCCAACGACCTCATACGTTGCTCATCCTGCAACGTCAGGGGACCTGCCTCCTCCTCCAAGAATAAGCTATGGAGATATTGGAGAATCTGTTCCTTTGACTTGAGCACAGTAGACACATCCTTGCGATCCCATCCTTTGACCAGCTTGCGAATCTCTTTCACTCTCCCCCGGAATATGTACTGTGTCGAGCCCTTCCGGTGCCGACGCCAAGCTATTGACACTCCCTGTTTGAACTCTGGGTGAGTGTTCCATACCTGTTGCAATTTGAACGGTGTAGGCCCCTGCGGGATGGCCTCCGGCACCACGTCTACCAACACCGGCCGATGATCGGACCCATTCCGGTGGAGATGAGTGACTTCAGCCCAGGGGAACCAATCATACCACATTCTGTTTCCCATAGCTCTGTCCAACCGTTCCTGCACCCTTGCCATTTGACCACGTAAAGGAGGGCCCTTTGAACCCAAGGTCCACCATCCTGCTCGTAGCAATGAACTCCAGGATTTCCACTACTGCACGATTATACCTAAAGGTCTTTCCTCCTCTCTTCTCATCGGAGGTTGCCAGCACATTAAAATCTCCCAGGATCAGATGAGGCCACCCCTGATTGCTTAGGCTGGCCAGAGTCTCCCATAGCCCCACTCGGTCTCCTCTGCTGCAGGAAGCATAGACAACAGATATAAACCACTGTTCCACTCCTTCCGTCGTGATGATTCCGTGTATCGCTTGATCCGTAAAGTGTCTGAAGTGCACACGTCCAAAGTCTGCTCTCCACACCGCCAGTATCCCCCCATGTCTTCCTTTGGACGGTAACAGAAAGATCCTCCAACAAAGACCCAGCTTCCTCTCTACAAATGCCAAGTTAGCATCCACCACCACTGTCTCCAGTAAGAAGAGAAAGTCCAGTTTCTTTTTCTTGAGCAACCTTTTACAAGCGCTGACTGCTCTTATTGGCCCCATGCCATGACAGTTCCATGCAACCGCACACATCATTACACATTACCGGCGAAGGGATGCCCGTCCCTTATTACTGACGTCTTGATCCGTTTCGCTACTCCCCCGGAGACATGCAGACATGTTCAATAGTTGACGAAAGTTCTGCCTTCAAGAACAGGGAACCCTCTTGAGAGATCATTTATCACATTTGTGTGGGGCGACTTTGTTTCCAAGGAAGAGATGTTTGGCTTTACTTTGATTAGGAGACTGTTGATTTTGAGATCATTTATTAGGTTGGTTTGGTGGTGTTAGAATGGTTTCTGGGTTACTTTGTTTCCAGTTAATATAGTTTTGGATAAGCAGAGAGCTGAACCATAGATACTGTCCTGTTGATTTTGAGATCATTTATTAGGCTGATTTGGTGCTGTTAGAATGGTTTTCTAGGTTACTTTGTTTCAAATCTAAGGATATAGTTTTGGATTAGCGAGAGAGCTGAACCATTTACTGTTCAGGTTCAGTTCAATGAGTGTCTCTGACTCTTTCTCTCTCTGTGCACTGTTTAGGTTAAGGTGCAACCTAACTGTGGAGGTCAACTACTCAAAGTGATAGGGAAAGTGGGGGAAAATGGACACTCTACCAAACTCATGTTTTTTTTTTTGTCAATTAGGCTCATTTGATCTGCAATTGGTTTGTGTGGTTCTATAAAAAAGAACTAATTGATAGTTGTGTGAAGCATATCAATAAAGAGAATAAGTCTAGAGGACTTGGGTGCTATTATTGTAACAAATATAGAATAGTAGTTTGGGTTCTTGCGTGTCCGTCCAATATATAATAGAAAACTAGTTAGAGGATCAGGTGAGTCAGAGGCAAGACTAATCAAAAAAAAAAAAAGGTGAGTCAGAGGCAGGACTAAAATAGCAAGGCCAGACCATGCTTGGTCCTAAAAGAGAAGAGAATAGCATCATTATCTCAAGGCTCCCCAACCTAACTATGTGCAAGATTAAAATCCAAATTAATTTAACTGAATTTTATACAGAGTTCATCTTTGTCAAAAGTTTGCGTGAGCATCATTGGAAGAAAAAAAAAGGTCTTATTGTTAGACAAGATGATGATTTTGTTCAATGGTAAGAGCCAAAGAGAATGTTTTTGATGTTCTTACTACTGTCAATTCAAGTTTGATACATGGAAGGTGAGGTGGAGATAAAGAGGACCTCATCCTTTTTCTATTGCCAAAATATCAACCGAATTAGATTTTAAATGTGGCAAAGAGCTGTACATCTTCTTGCAATCTCAACACTAGACAAAATGGGCTTAGTTGGGCTGTCTGATCAGAGAAACCAGAACCGACGACTCCATGACTCGTATGGTTTAGCTACCAAATTTGGGACTTGCTATACTCTTCTCAACAGCAGCATTTTCGTGTCTTAAACTGTGTGTCATCGCTAATGGTGGCATCATGGACTATTGGACTAACTAGGATGTTAGAAAGATAGATATATGGCAACCACCGTATGTTACAACTAAATTGAAGAAAACAAATGACGAGTGCCTTCACTGAACCCCTCTTCTCATTTACTATTGGATATCCACATTACTCGTAATAGATTTCCTTGGTCCCTTTGAAGCAGAAGAACTTATATCGATATTTAAGAATTAGATCAATTAAGAGACTTTAAAATTCACCCGTCAGTCATTCGACAGCAGCTGCTTGATCGAGATCGGAGCAGTGTTGTTGGATCCCTGAGTCAAGGTCATCAAGTTAAGTATTACAAAAAAGAGCAACGTTAAATTCCCACTGTTGAAGATGGTAGAAAACAAGCTAGGATTCTTCGATTATATGGGCCTCCAATTCTTCCACCACATAAGGGACCACGATCTGGCAATAGTTAGTCCATCAGTTTCTTTGACAGAAGCAGGAACGGAGAACACAAAATTTAGCAGAAAAAAAGTATCAAGCAGATAAAAACAAGAGCGGCGGGTAGTTGGAGAAGAAATCATCGGTGCAGACTGTTGGGTTTTTTCCTCCACATGAGAGTCGGCGGCGACGCGAGGAAGCGAAGACAATTATGATGCAATGTGGAGAATTCGTTAAGATGAAATTCTTGGCGTTTCCAAAGACGTGATTGCAGCTCTATATATTGGATCGATCCAAACCTACAGTGGATCGATCCATAGCTACAGTGGATCGATCCATACCCTGTTTCCATATGCATGTTTTTAAGGTTTTCACATCGGATGGATCCAAGCCTATTCTGGATCGATCTAAGACATTGTAGACGGGAAAATGAGACGGTTTAGATCTAATCCGAACCTAAACTGTTTGGGGCCTATAAATAGGGGTTTTCTATGTCTTCTTTGTGTGCTTCTTGTGCTTCTAGGGTTTTCTGTTCTGGAGAGGGTTATGAGAGTTAGGGTTTGGTGAGAGTCCAAGAAGTTGAGAGAGATACTTCTTGAGATCCTAAAGGGACGTTCATCCTCTAGAGGGATGTTCATTCTCTCTAGCAAACCTCTGTAATCCTTGTGGTCATTGTGAGAGGTGTGAGAGTGTAGGCGACTCTAGAGAGAGACTCTTCTCATCTCTGCTAGAGTTAGAGCTTTATAATCTCTCCCTTATAGTGAAGATTTCCTCCGTCGTCCGTGGTTTTCCTTCCAATTGTTGCTGGTAGGTTTTCCACGTAAATCTATCGTCTCTATTTTGCTTTGTTTGTGATTTGGTTGTTATCTCTTCCGCTACGCATCCCGTCGTTATCTGACGCATCTCCGACTTCGTCGGGACCCCTCAGATCCCCAACACAGACCTCCTTGTAGAAAAATGAACTCGGCGAAGGAACTCGAGCGGCATATATAGATGAATTCAAAAGTATTTTTGGATTTGACACGAGGGGCATATATAGATGAAGGTAGTTACCACATGAGGAGGTGCATTTGAAAATATACTTCTTCATGGTTTTAATATATATGAACCCAATTGAAAACAAGCATTTTCATGTTTAAACATGAAGAGAGTCGTGTGAATAGGTGCCTCTTCATGAAAAGATGCCTCTTCACATGAAAGAAAGCCTTATGAATAACTAACTTTTCATGAATGGATACTTCATCATGAATATGTGTGATGCAAGAACAAGTTCCATAACTAGAAGGAATTCAAATTTGATTTGATTTCTTAGGATTGGTTTCTTATTTGGGTTCATTTGGTAGGATTTGAATTCAAATTTGATTTGATTTTTCTTAAGATTGGTTAGTTATTTGTGTTAATTTGGTAGGATTTGAATTCAAATTTGATTTGATTTTTCTTAAGATTGGTTTCTTATTTGGATTGATTTGGTAGGATTTGAATTCAAATTTGATTTGATTTTTCTTAAGATTGGTTTTTTATTTTGATTGATTTGGTAGGATTTGAATTCAAATTTGATTTGATTTTTCTTAAGATTGGTTTCTTATTTGAGTTGATTTGGTAGGATTTGAATTCAAATTTGATTTGATTTTTCTTAAGATTGGTTTTTTATTTGGGTTGATTTGTTAGTATTTGGGTTGATGCTTGTTTAGATTTCCTATTATGATTAAATAAGATATTTGTATGCCCATTAGTGCCAAATTATGATGATGATTTTGAGATTAAAATCATTTGCTTGTTTCTTCATTTTTTGGTGGTGATTTCAAAGAAAAAGCCTATCGGTGATTCTAAGCGTCGTTGCCAACTACATGTGGTGATTCGTGGCATCAAGGTGTCTATTCACCAAAAATACCAGAATTTATTTTGAAAAACTTCAACAAGATCTTGGCATCTAACTATTAAATAATGAGGTAGGCTGGTGACTAAGCAACACAGGATCCTGTAGCAAGCCTTATGAAACATGATAATATGATGTAACCCAAACATAATGGAAATAGGACATCTATAGAACTTTTAATGTGTATATTTGATACTAACCGTTTTCGTTTTCGATTCTATCCTGTGACATGAAATGGATAATGGGGGTATACTCCTTGACCTCAATGTAATTACATCTACAAGTAAAACTACAAGGGAAAACAGAGAATTCCATATCATTGATATCCAGGGATCTCCCTTCCTTTTTGACTTGGGCTTTGATATCCTAATCATATCTCCAGAATCTGCAGTGTTGAACTCTCTAAGTAGCAAATTGGTATGCAGTAAAGATTGTCCCTTCTATACAAAAACACATTAGAGATAATCTGAAGGGAAAAAAAACCAGCGACTGCAACAACTGCTGGCATTTGATGTTTAAGCTTTAGGGGAAGGCACTACAGGCTTCAGTCATCAGTCTAGTCTGAGAATGTCCTCGAGAATGAATTCGACTATTTCTGCAATATCTTCTTCTCCAAAAGAGGTGACAAGCTCCACTGCAGCAAGAATGTGCTTCTACTTTAGTATTTTATGCTTCCATTCACAGCAAAACATAAACACACGATTAGCCATGCACAAGTCCTACATATGTCCTAGGAACCACTGAATTATTGTTCTGCCAACCAATAAAAAAAATTGATTGCATCCTACAAAACAACACCAAGTATTGAGAAACAGTCCAAAAGAAAGGCCAATCTATGATACAGACGAAATACGTTATTTATACAGAGAGGGCCAAAATGCCTTTATGGAATGAAGTGACAATCAAAGATGCACAAGTAGGGCAAAGTGACAGCATATGTGATGAATGATAACCCTCTTAGTAACTCTTACTCAAGAGTAGAGGCCTTAATTGCTTTAAAGGATAGATGCAGCTAAATAAGATGTTCAAACGTACTTGTGGCAGAGAAATTATCAATATAATTCCTAAATAAGATGACGGTTGACAACTCGGCAACATTTCATTAACATGGTTTATGTTCATCTAACAACTTTACATTTTTTGTCAGCTTGACAATCATGCAGTTAAATATATAGTCAGGTAACGACGATGCCTACTACAAGTAACTCGCCAATATAAACTATCATTGAAAATTAGAAGCAACAAGAAACACTACAAATTAATGACATTTGATTTAGAGACCCTCACCCCAAGGAATAAGTGGAAACCCCCATCGCTTCTCAGGGACCGAGATAATGTATGCAGCTACCTGTACATGACAAGCAACTCTCAAATGTTTGGAATAAAACAACCCGGTAGACAATAATTTTGAGATTTCAGTTAAGTCATTGTTTTTGAGCATACAAGGATAGATGCAGCTAGCGGATAAGGGGAGCCAAAAAGCACAGCAGTCTCCTCTTTTTCATAAAGCACATCCATTATCTCCATGCAGACATCAATACTCAAGAGGTCTCCTAACCTCGATACCTCCCTGATGTCACAAAAGATTGCACATTACTAAGAAAGGAAGAACAAGCGAATTCTAGGGCCAATAAGGCTACAGTTAAGCGACTTATGATTGGCCACACCTGGTTCTTATCACCCCATGAAAGCTTTTTAGCAACAACATTTAGAATACGAAAGAGTTTTTGATGTAAAGAAAACAATGGAATTCAAAAGAAACAGCTAGCTTATCTGAAGTACATCTACCACCATACAGCTCTCAAATTCCATAATAACTCTTTGCCGGTTTTGAAGAGTTAAATAAGCAACAGAACACAGTAAGCTTGCTAGATCAGTAGAAATGGATCAAACTAGTGCAGGGGGCAGATACTTTTTTTGAAAGCCTCACCTAAATTGAGTAAGAAGATCTTCCAGGAAGAGGAAAGCAATGTTAGAAGCCCCAATATTGAATCGCAGCACCTGAAACCTCCTCAACAAAATCACATAGATCAAGACCAGAGAAAAGACCAAGAAAAACTCAATCTTTAACATTATTATAAGTGTACCTCCATAAAGACCAGCTCCTGCCGATTATATGCAAACACCATCTATCATCAGTACAAGAGATGAATGATACCCCCCCACCTTGCAAGTCCAAGAGAAGAGCAAAAGGGCACTCACGGCTTCCACGAAATCACGAGTAGTGAAATGTTGATCGATGATAAGCCTATCCCCCAACGACTTCAAAGTCTTCACGGACAGCGGATGGATTTCATGTAACTGAGCACCAATCATCATGTCACGGCGAAGAGGGATCATCACGATTACAACGACCCAATCAAGAACTTTGAAAGAGAAAGAATCAAGAAGTACAAGACCTTGCTGGAAATCCAGATGGAGACGAGACAAAAGAGCTCCAGCTTGCACTCTGCGAGGGGGTTGAGGAGCCAGCTCGGCCTTTTGCTCCCATCAACAAACCTAGTTTTCCATAGAAGATCAGAAAAGAATGCAAAAGCGAGGCGGTGAAGATCACGAACCATGACATTGCTCTATATGCACGCACGTCTACCTGTCGAGATGAGGAGACAGGGATGGGAGGAATCGATCGGCGAAGAAGGAGAGAGCGGTGTACAGCACGACCGGAGGGACGGAGAGCTCCTTCTTTTTTTTTTAGTAGTTAAGGATTCTTTATTAGAAGCAGACGCAGAAGGAGATCATCGAGGAAGGAGGAATTACCTGGGAGGACTGGAAGAGGAACTCTATCGCCTGACGCCGGACTCGAGGAGGGAGCGGGAGCGGAAGCGCGGGCGGCGGGGAGGAGACCGAAGCCACCTCCTCCTCTCCCACAAGTCCCATCTCTCTCTCTTTCTCTCTCTCTCTCTCTGGAGAAAGAACAAATTGAATTTTAATACGCTGTCAGGAGCCTGGGGCGCGGGCGCGCGAAGGGGGAATTGCGGTATTCCATGTTTCACGTTAATTCAAATGCACCCATAGACTAGGAGTGTCATATATTGTATCCTGACCACACCGTCTTTCATGTAATATGAAGCAAAGACATGTAACCTCTTGGCTCAACTCAATAAAAAATATATAGGGTTAATATCATTTTAGTATCCTCTAGTTTCACGAATTATCAATTTGGTCCCCATATTTTAAAACGTATCAAAATGGGGTCTATAGTTACCAAACTTTTCAATTTGGTGCAATTCTGATAACGCCGTTTGCCTGATTTAATGTCAAACCGGCCACGATACTCAATTTACTCAATTTTGACTGATTTTATAAATTTTGACTTTCGCTGACGTAGGAAGGCAGGAAAAGAGAGATATACGCTGACGTAGGATACTGGTTTGACTTTCGCTGACGTAGGAGAGAGAGAGCACCCGCCAGGGTCGGGGCAGGAGCTTCGCCTGGGCGGCTGCGCTCCCGTCTAGCGACGCCTTCCGGAACCCGGCCTTCTTGAGCTCCTCCCCCCACACCTCCACCTTCACCTCCCCCGTCCGCTTCGGCCCGCCCACCGCCACGATGTTCTTGATCTCCGTCCCCAGCAGCTGCCTCTCCACCGCGTGCCACCACTCCTCCTCCGCCCCCGCCCTCCCCTCGGCGTCATCCCCCAACGCGTCGAACACCGCCGAGTAATAATGTAAGGCCTCGACGAACCTCCCCAGGAAGTCCCCCACGTGGCTCATGTCCTGCTCCGCCATGGTGATCAGCTTCGGCCGCAGTGGTGGGGAGAGAGAGAGCACCCGCCGGAGTCGGGGCGGACGCCGTTCGTGGGGAACCCCGTGGTGGGCGACGAACCTTCGGCGCGCTCGACCCCGTCCAGGTGACAATGATGGCCAAGCACCTCGACACCATCTACGTCTCCGGCTGGCAATGCTCCTCCACCCACACCTCCACCAACGAGCCCGGCCCCGACCTCGCCGTCTACCCCTACGACACCGTCCCCAACAAGGAAGGACCGCCACTGGTTGAACGAGGGAGTCCGAGGGAGAGAGATGGGTTGCTGCTGGCGTGATCAATGGCGAGAGAGAGATGGGTTGCTGCTCGGATTTGAGAGAAAGAGAGCTCGATAGCTCGGGAGTCCGAGGAAGAGAGATGGTTCGCTAGGCCGGAGCTCCAGGAGGTGAGGCTGGAGTGCCGGGAGGGAAGGATGAGAGAGGAGTTCGAGAGAGAGGCGGCGGCTGCCGGCGCGATCGAGGAGAGGAGTTCGAGAGAGAGCTCGGGGGAGAAGGAGGGGAAGCCACACGGGCGTGGGGAGAGCCGGAGAGGAGGAGGTCTCGGCCCTCGAGGGAGCCGGAGAGGAGGAGGTCTGAGTGGAGGGCCGGGAGGCAGAGCGCCGGGAGGGGAGGGGAGGCTGATTTAACGCCAAATCGGTCAAAATTGACCAAAAACTGGTCAAAATTGTGCAAAACCGGTCACTAGCCGGTCACTAGCTGGTTTGGCGTTAAATCAGCAAACGGCGTTACCATACTTATACCAAATTGAAAAGTTTGGTAACTATAGACCCTGTTTTGATACGTTTCAAAATATGAAGACCAAATTGATAATTCGTGAAACTAAAGGGTACCGAAATGATATTAACTCAAAATATATATATATATGATCGTTCAGAACAACCACAGTATGTGAGCAACTTCGAAACCCTCATTAGAAGGAAATAAGCGACGATCCGTGCATCTTGGTTGTTCGTACTTCGTACCCTGGTTTCATAAGTGACGTCTCCGTCACCAGAGAAAGCACCTTGCAGGTTTGATGCGGGACCAGCCATAGATCTGAAAATACGAAAGAATATTCCCCAACTTTTTGGCTTCCACACGAGTAGCTTTCAAATAAACAGTCATCAGCGAACAACCTGGCTTGTTTGATCCTGTAGCCATCTGGCTTGTCTGATCAAAAACAAAGAGTAGCGATTTAGTAGGCCACCTCACCATGCCCCGAGCCGCATAGGAGCTGTGCATCGACGAAGAGGGGCTTGTTCACTGGACTAGCATTGGCTCTCATCGAGTTGACTCCATCCTGCTCGGAGAGTTGCACGCCATCCACCTCGCGGTCAACACTGCGATGCAACGGAACTACAAACAGGTCCTTGTGGAAAGTGATTCCCTTCATGCCGTCCAGATGATTAATGGAAATTTACCTTTGGTAGAGGGCTGTCAAGAGATAGTGCAAGATATATGGTGGATAGCTCGGAGAACTACTGAATTCAAAATTGCATATATTCCCGTATAGACAACTCGCACGCGAATTGGCTTGATCGAGAAGCTCTTACGTTGTGTTCTGTTTTTGATGTAACTGAGAAGGCCAAGGACGTTGTTCCCATTCCTCCAATTAATTCTTATAATTAGCTCTTAATTGAACTTCCTAGCCCTCAGACTCGACTAATAAAAAGAATAATAAAAAAAAAACCTATGCCCCAAGCCACATGAAAACATGGCCATTTCGGAACTCAAGACGGCGTATATTGTGAAACCGCCAAGTCCGAAAGAAAGTAATAGAAGGAACCGTCGTCTCCAATGACAACAGATTGAGAACGATGTATGACAAGCCATAACTTGAGTTGTTTTACAGTAGAAGACTAATAACAGGATGGCAGAATCTTCTTAAAAGCATAGTTCTATTATTCTGTATGCTTACTTAAGTATAAAGTTCGATACAATGAGGTATTACCAGCATACGTACACAATGTAAAACCCGCCTTCTCGGCTCATGCACGGCACAAGCGGAAAACAACTGTCGAGGGTCAAAAGAAAGGAAAAAAAAAATCGGATGAATTACTCCGTCAGGTTTATGGTAGTGAAGTTGGGGCTTCACGCAAAAAAGCAGCGAGCTCCAGATGTTATGTTCGATCTATAAAAGACTGAAGCTTCTGCTTGGTGGCAAGAGCAGCTCCTTTGTACCATGCAGCTGCAGCCATGGCTCCCGGGTCAGGAACAGAAGCTAGAATATCCGGAGGTACATATGAAGAACGGCCAGCCTGCATCAAATTTTCATATTTCAAGCGTATCAAACACAAACAGAGAAACACGATCTGCATGTGATATAAAAAGCTCATATGTAACTGCAATCTAACTTCAACCACAACAATGGATCAATTTCTATTGAATGCCTGGGTAGAGTTCTGTCAGTCACTTATTTCACATAAAGCTTATGACAGGACTTGGACAACCAGGCAAATCATCAGTGTGTCTGTACATATAGCTGCCAATTTCCTTCATTCTGTTCCTCATAAAAAAAAACAGAGAGAGAGAGAGAGAGAGAGAGAGAGAGAGAGGTAGGGGTGGAGGTGGAGGTAATGCAATAGATATCTTACTTGTGCTCGCATGGTTTTTGTTGCTTCTGCTCCATCTACTGCTGCCTCAGATGAAAGGACAAAAGCACTCACAGGATCGTCCCCTGCATCTAGCCTCTACATGGAAAGAAGTCAAACAGACTTTTGTTCAGTAGAAGCAATAAAACCAGGTAAACCTAAAGTCTCACTCACCTCGTTTAGAACTCTCGACGCCGGAATCAGGGCATCCAACATTGTGCGGTAGCCTGCGATAGCACCCCCATATTTACTGACTGCAGCAATAGATGCTGCCAGAGCATCAGCCCCTAATGAAAGAAAAAGGTCTCAATAATTTGGCTCAAAAAATTATTCTCAAGAACTCCTATCCCAAATCCATAACTTCGTCTCACATTGTTTTGATCCAATTGTTGGATTTCCCTTCAGATTTGCATATGCCGCCTTACAGAAAATATCATATCTGAAGCATGTAACCATAGAATTGTTAGTCATTGACCAAAGAAACATAAAGTATCGAGTAACATGTAAAAGCCCTTTACCAAAAAAAAAAAGGAGAAAAAAGAAACACTTGAATTCCGATATTAACCAATTTATATTCGCTAGGTTAGAAGGTGTATAATCCAACAAATAAACTGAAAAGCGATGAATGCCATACAAGATCCCACTCGTCCCTCCCATCACCCTTCGGATCGAGGCCCCAATCTCGTTTACTGTTTCAACGGCATCGTTCAGAGGGTAACTGTAAAGCAAAAAACCAACTAAAATGATAACCCACAGAAGAGAAAAAGCCTTACGGAGCACATGTAATCTGATGTATAGAGCTAAAGACTAAACAATTTTCTTATCATCAATCAGAATATCAAAATTATCATAATATATATGTGAAAATTGGGCAAACTGTAAATGAGGGGGAGATAACTAGCCATTTTAATTGAATTACAGTTTATTGTACAAACCAAAATTTAGCACTCATTGCGTCCATAGACGTAAAAAAATGCCTCAATTGGACAAGATACTTTTAAGAATATGGCAATAACTATGAGATTGATGTGACACCATTAGGATGCTCTGAAAGCATGTCCATGTCTGAGATCCAATAACTTATAGCACAATTGAGTTTTGAAGGTAAAAAAACTTAGCAGCTAGGTGTGTTTTAAGAGACATGCTTTAATGCAGATGGTATTAAGGTTGATCCCTAGCTTCTGTTTACCGTTTCCTTTGCAAACCTGCTAACCATCTGTCCATTTGCATGGGCAATGAAATCACTTTGCATACTATATCAAAGTAAGTTTGACAACTGATGAAAGCAGTTTCATCTATTAGAAGCTTGATAATGAAGTCACAGTTATGGTACTGGACACTCAAGCAGATGATGTCTATGTGGATGATTAAAATGATCCAATAGATAAGGGCACTTAAACAATACCAATGTGTACAAGTATCAAGCCACTAAAAAGAGTAGTCACAGGAAGATTGAGTCCATGAATATGCAAGGCTTAAAGCGCTGAACTCAAGGAAGGCATGTAATAAATCCTTACCATCTCTTCAGGTCTTCAAGTATCGCAGTCGCACCTCTGTACATCTGTAGAAAATAATACAAGTTTAAACTTTAAACCATGTGTCATACACTGCTCACGTAATAATTATGAACATCGTATATGTTGATGGAATGAACTCACCGTAGATCCACAATCTCCATCACCAACTTTACCATCCCACTCATTTAGCTTGTCCTTGAGATTGATAATTTCATTTGCTGCCGCCTCAATAGCAACCTCAAGTACACGAGCTTCTTCATTCAGCTCTTGCGGTTGGGTAAATACCTTCCAACATATGAAAGTTTAACTAAATTGAAGTACCACTCAAAGCCACGAATAAGGAAAAAATGCCCATCTTATGTTATCATTTGAATCAGACATTGAAAAGAACACATATTATGATCATTTTATCTCCTGGCGATAAGATAAAAAAAAGCTAAATTCAAGAATCATCTATTTGACTGGTAATTCGTCTGCTTCTAACTTCGAACACTTCTTATGAACACCTCATACGCTTTTGTTCATAGCCTATATAAAGGCATCATCAGAAAGTACATAGATGTCATTCTCAGGCCTTTTTTTCCGATAAGACATAGTTAATCATGGAGCACAATTCCAAGCCAAGATTGCATCAGAATATATTTGATTTATTACAGAATGAGCGGGAGAAAAAAATTAAGAACAGATTTCTTATCTATTACCTCTTCAGCTCTTGCTGGACGAGCCAGTGGCAGAGGAACAGGAATTTTAGCAGGTGGGCGATCCCCTACATGTTAGAATGGCCATCATGAGTGCATTAGTACAGGGGAAAAACAATAGTAAAATGGAATATAGACATGCAAAATACAACATAACTTCAGAGTCAATATAAACTGGCTTTAAATGTCTAGACATAGAAGGATCCTAGCAAGGATTAGAAGAGAACCAAATTCCCTGTCACAGGCGAAACAAACATCATACAAAAGAATTATGTGGTTAACTGTCACATCCTGATTGGCGAGGTCTTGAATTGCAATAGAAGTTCATGTCACAAGGCAGCAAAAATGAATTGAACACGACAGATAGAACTATCAAGCGAATGATCACTGACTATGAACAATGTTTAAGCGAGTTATATAAAAGCCCTCTAGACTAAGATTGGTGCGTGTTGTGTGGATACTTGGCCATATACGTACCGACACAGGCGGGCACAAAGTTTTACCGTTCTAACACGGACATTTGACCCTCTGAAACACATATTGGGTGTTTTGGCCCTTAGGGGTGTACTATGAGTTGTTTGGGCAATCAAAATAAAAAATAAGTAGTTTTAAACATCAAAAATTAGTTCTAAACATCAAATATTCTATAATATTCCAAATTTTGGATCTGAAATGCAAATCCAGCAAGTCAAACAACTCATTAAGTGCTCAACAGTTTCACTCATTCGACCCTATTAAGCTCATAAAACCCTTATTTCGTATTTTTCTTTAACCCTAATCAATTCGACCTTCACCCCACATTCCTCTCTTCACTAACAGACCCTGTCGGCTTCCCGGCAACAATGATCTCCCCCAGCAGGTTCCTAGATCCTCCTTCCCTCCCTCCTCTTCTTCCTCCTCACCTCCCTCCAGGTTCCGGCTTTGATCACCCATGCTGTCGGAACAGGGGTTGGCATGGCTGTTGCCAGCGCCACTTGCCATGCCAGCCACTGCAATCCTTGCTCCAGAGCATTGGTGACTAGAAGTAAGATTCCCGGCCTGTTATAGCGATTTTTATCTGCTTTGAGTGCTTAATCTCCATGCTGTTCATTTCTACATTGACATGTTATAAATAGACAAGAAACAAAGTGTTCCACATTTCCCACCTTCAGCACCAACTGGCCAATTGGGAGCCTTAGTTGGGGCATCCAAACGTTGCAGAATCTGTTCATCGGCCTTCATGATAGAAATGGAGAATCCTGTAGAAGGCAATCATACTGATTAGCTCAGGAGAAGTCACAAAGGATCCAGTGTCAACTATGTCAGCTGCAAAGGCATGCTCTTTATCATATAAGCTTTCGATTACAAACAGGTATTTCTGATGTAATTACCTGCCATATCAAGAGAGGTCATAAAGGATCCAGTATAAACTCTGTCAACTGCAAGTCCATGCTCTAGCTGCAGCTGCGGAACTGCCTTTCCTGCTGCAATCATCAGCTCCATTATCGGGGTCGCACCCAAGCTGTACATCAACCAAATCAAGCAGTTTTCACTCCCAGATCTAGAAGTCCTAGATATTGCACCATGAGAAAGCTGAGCTGAAACCAATAACAGCTCTAAACAACTAACCTAGGCACTAAAAGTTCGTATGACGTGTTTTCATCATTCAGCACCTTCAACAGTCAGTGGGACAGATTCTTACACAAATTCAATTCCAGATTCAAGATAGGCTACGACCAATGATCAGGCAGGGTGGGATGAAGCAAGCAGCAATCTGAAGATATTCTGCTCGATCTTTAGTTTATGGAAGTCCTAGTCTCCTTTACAGAAAATAGGAGGGGAAAAAAGGGTAAGAGATTTGGTGCAAAAGAATGCCTATCCATCGACGACTTTTAAGAGTCTGAGCCATATAGACCAAAGTCAGAATCTAGAAGCTCCTATCATCCGCCAAAGCTGTTCCCTACTTGGAATGGCTACGGGACACTGAGGGTGGAAAATTCCTGATTACTAAGTCCAAACACTTTTGAAAAAGTGAACTCAAAGGCATTATTAACAAGTGAACTCGTACATAAGAACCAACCAAATTGATGGGATACTTACTTAACTGCAACCCACTTAACTCAGATACCTAAAAGCTTAACAGAAAGGCTTTCTCACTCAGCTACAGTAGCCAGAAAGTCTAGTTGGCATTAGCATTTCCTTTCTAAGGAAAGTGGAGGTGATATACATCATGATGTACATAATAGCTACAGATTACAGAAAGATTTAGCGACTATTGACTTAACAATAATCCTAATTGACTAATACACAGAATATCAATAAAATGGAAAGTTCCAGAAACAAAAAGAACTACCTATATTACCATGTACGTGGTTTAAGAGAGAATCTAAACTTCATGCCAAAAAGTATTCGGACAACTCGTATTCAAAGATGCTAGAAAGACCAAAGTCCATCAAATTACAGCAGCTGAAATCTTTTCCTGTTTCTTAACTTCCCTTTTTGTTTTCCCCCCACTTTTTCCTACACAATTTTTGGACTTTTATTATTGAATGCATACTTTTTCTTATAATACATATCTTATGCGGCCAACACATGTAAGTTACATACTTGAAGAAAAGCACCAAAGCAGCAAACATATTGCAAAAGGAAATCCGAAGACTCGTTTAAATATTTCAGAACCATAAATGACTATCATTTCGAACCCGACTCATCTTTATATACTGGATCCAACTTAGAGTATGGTTTCTTTCCTAAAACAACTAGAGCAACTGATCCACATAACATAGTCAAGGACAAACCTAAAGAACAATAGATATTGCAGACCACACCATGTGCTAAAACAAATTTAACAACGAATGGTCACTTAAGCTACATATCTTGTACTTTGGGCTTCGAGAAAATACTCCTTTGTGATCTATCCATAGGAAACAAACCAATGGATTCAATCTTAATTTTGGAGAAGGTTACATAGAGCCAATACACCATGAAGGAGCTTAAGATGACCATTAATAGTGGCACGTCAACACTAAATTCAATCTTGCTATGGCGATTGGCAGACCTCAAACTTATCTTGATCTGAAAATTGCACATATCCTGGTGAGGTTCAAAAGCAACTGTGAAAAGTTAGAAACAACAGTGCACCATGGGATACCATGTTAGTGTTTGAAAGCTACGAACATCCTCGTACATGTATGACTGTAGAAACCCCTCAATTACTGACTCCTACTTCTCACGCATTAAGACATAATTGACTGTACCAAATAGAATTTATGTTTGCACATCAGAGCTAATATGAATTTTCCAGTAGTCATATATAAAACGTCATGAGTAGCAATAACAATCAATTCTTTAGAGCAACTTTTAGGAAATTAAATTGAGGGGTGACACATTTCACATGTTCATAATGAATCAACCATATCAGTAGCACCAATGATATAATTCATCACAGAAGAGTAGATTAAAGATATATAATTAACCAAGCAAAATGGCAACTACATGTAGGAATAGTTCGTACCTCTATAAACTATATAGTGGTGCTAATGATATCACTTATTTAGCTTTTCACCAAAACAACCACAAACCACACAGGGAAGTATCAAGAGTGCAAAATCAATATAGAACCATTGGAAATTAAACTATCCTTCACCAAACTAGCAAAATCGACAAGCACCAAAACAAACAAAAGCATATAAACCAAAACCAAGCATGAATTTTGGGGTGGCAGGTCTTTAATACTAATCTGGAAAAACACTACTTGCAAGTCATGCAATTATTTACGGTTGAGTAGTAGAGACAAGCTAATATATACAAAACTGGGACAAGTATGAATGCTCTTACCCATTAATCATGATGACCACTCTATTTCCTCTGGTTATTGGGACATATTGAGTTTCCTACAGGTAGGCAGAAAGTCACAGCTGTATGATTATCCTTTCAAATGAAATGCTGATGTGCAATTGTATGGAAACTAAAAATTTCAGTCAAAATAAGTCAAGATCCAAAGGAAACAAATTGTCTTTGGACTCTGCCAGATTAAACATGTTTCACAAAGTTTTATGGCATTCAATAATTAATTGTGTAACTAAATCCTTGTTATAAGTGTAATAGGCTACTATTTCTTGTGCATTCGTAGTTACAAGACAAACGATGATAATAATATAAACAACAAAAACGTTTTACGTAACAAGGCATAGAGCTGATTCTTGATATCCTTGACAAACAATAGGTAGAGTGGTTGATTGATCACTGCAAAGAATAGATGCAAGGAAAATTCTCAAAACTATTCTGTGTATAATGAAACAGGGACCATCAAACATTAAAGTAGCACAATTTATCTGATTGCTTACTGATCACTTCGAATATACCATCAAACATCAAAGTAGCTGTTTGGTTGCCCAATTTTAGGAAAACCCAATCTCCTATAACCAGGTTTTAGGAGGATTTGAGATTTAGTACTTAGTAAAATCAGGAAAACAATTATTACAGCAAACAGGGCGCACTTGTTCTTAACAAAATCCCTTCATAATTTCGGCTTCAAGAACCAATTGTTACCCAAACAATGACTAAAGGTCATTGATGACATTGCCATGAAGATAGACTTAATAGAGATACTAGAATTCGATAACTCAAACTTATTTGTGTACCTAAAGGTTTACTTGCACCGATATCAATTATTGCCGTCAAAGATTAATGAAATGTTAGATTATTAATTATTTATCAATTACTAAGAATATTTAGGAGGATAGTAACGGTAATAATACAAGCCTTAATGCTATGAAGAATACACAACTCAAAAAGATCTAGAATGTGAAAATAGACTATCCCTGGCATGCATACCCTTCAATCTTGCACTCATGTTAAGAGTTCATCCATTTATGATCAGATTTTAGATGAAACAGAACTACGATGATCAGACATCATCCACAAGAGATTACCGTTGACAATATCTGCTTGAGAACATGGGAAACAACAACATCGACAGGTTGGAGGTCAGCCACAGCAGCCCCAGGCTCCCCATGCTGAGAGGGTGAGAAAGATTATTAAACTTCTGATTGGTGAGAAAAAATAACCATCCATAAAACCTAAAGAAGTGCTAAAAAGACTGGCTTATCCACAGGAAATATGGGCAAAAGCTAGTTCAATGTCAGCATATTAGTTACCAAAAAAGGACAAAGGGCTGGAATAAGGACTTCAGACCAGTGAAAATTTGCAAGATAGATAAAGCATGCCTATTAACATTTAGTAAACTTACAATTCCTAAGCCAAGTTCCATCAACCCGGAGCCCAAACGATCTGGTGTAACCTGACCAGGAAGAGTGCAGACTGACAAAGCAACCCCCATGGTTCCAACCACTTCAGATGCATGCTTTGCTTCTGCAGCAACATCCGCAAGAGAAAGACCAGCAGCTGCAGCTGCGCCAGCAACCTACATAATATGAAAGCGAACCGCAAAAAATTAGCAAGTTTGCGAGCAACTTAAATGGATAGATCATTGATCGTCCTACTTAAGTTTTCCTGTAGTTTGTATTCTTACCACCCAAAGCATTTTAACGGCCCTACCAACCACAATTCATCAGAAACTTTTTGCCCAATTTACATGTGTTTTGTTCCCGAAAATGTTTGTGGACGACCAAAGGGAGTTTCAAATGCACTGCATCTTCTAAACATTCTTGCAACTTACTGGAAAGGTAAATACGCATTACATGGTCCATTTTACTAGACCAAAAATTTGCTAACTATCTTGACTCAGCCGATATCAACCAGCTATGTGCAGACCTCTATACAATACACCTTCATATTTTATGCCATTTGCTCATCTCACTATGTTAGGCAAGGCTAGCATTGGTATGGAAGTAAAAGCTTTCATCATTCTCATAATCTCAAGCTTTCCACAGGTGAGCTCGTGAAGCCATGATTATATGGCAAGTCGGCACGCAAATCAATATATGGCCTGTAACCAAGACAATGGCGGACAGGAAACCTGCAAGATGGATGAAAAGAACCAAATAAACATTACCTTGTGGACAAGAATAGCCCCCGCCAAACCTCTTCTTCCAACAATACCTCGAGGTGGTGGCAGAGCACAGTCATCTCCAACAATTACAGTCTGCCAATATCAAAATCTTGTCACATATCTAACTCACATGAAGATACATAAGGTTGCTCTTCAAAACAATTCAATTCCGTGCAAGAAGTTCAGAAAACCTGAATGTTGTACCTCTACATTATAACCTTCAGATTTTGCTTGCTCTGCTGCCAAACCGAAGTTAAGCCGATCTCCTGTATAGTTCTGAGAAAGTGCAAAGAGCAAATTCATGAGAAAAATGACACGACAATTAAGTGATACGTGTGCAATCAAAAAGCTGACATTGATATGATCAATTAAGTAGACATGAAAGAGGACATTCAAAAAGAAGTAAGAAAACAATTTTCTGACACATCAAAATATTCGATAGTGAAATGCAGTAAAATTAGGATTAATATTACCTTGACTATTAGAAGGCATCCTTTAGGACCAGTCACAGCTCGAATGCCCTACGTGATTCCAAAATGTTAAGTCAAATTCTAAACATAAGAAAAGGGGTAATTTGCACCAACAACGACCATACCGCCAAAATGGAATCAACATGAGGAGAAGTAAAAACATCCCCACAGATGGCTGCTGTCAGCATGCCTTCGCCTACAAATCCAGCATGAGCAGGTTCGTGGCCACTCCCACCCCCTATCATATGGGCAGATGATCAAAAGGACCATTAAGCAAGTCAGCTCACCATTTTAAATTGTGGCACGACAAGTGGCAAGACAAGGAAGCTTGGACATTGGATGCTTCACTTCGGAATGGCCAAATAATACTTAAACACATCCACTAAAACAAGCTACCAATGGGACTATGTTGATGGGATGAGTGGAAAATTTTCAGATGATCAGAGCAAACGAAGAAACCATGAAGGCAATGATTTTGTGTACTAGTGATGCAAGCAACCAGAAAAATCAGATAATATTTAGACCACAACAACAATACAAATACCAAGAGAATTCCTACACTCGAGTGTAATGCACGAGACCAGTTACACAATAACCAGCAGAATACTTAATGTGCTATTTATCACATTGTGCTGACAGTATTGGCACAAATTGGAAATGATGCCCTAACTATTTTCTTTTATCAGAGGGACAGAAAGAGTATAAGCCAGGAACAAGGATAGTTGTCTTAGCAAATTATCATTTTGGCAAGAAGAGATCAAAATATAAGTTTAAACACAAATAAGCAGACAAAATGGAGAGAATTATCATGCAGAGGGTTCCTATAGAATAAAACAGACAGTGTTCTCTCACACGGTATTACACCAGAGGTGACTATTCCATACGAATACAGCTATCTTCTGCATAAAAAGATCTTTCTAGGTATACTTACCAAGATTTCAATTAGACAACAGAGTCACAAGAAGAAGAGCTTATCTTTTCAAAGGTCGATGACCTTTAAAAAGAACTCTGCAGAGAATATTGCTCCTTAGTCTTCACATACATGAGAAACATCGATTGTGGATGTTTTTCATTGTCAAACTCCTAAAGATTTTCTGCAATAGTTAAGACCAGAGCATGTATTACCCCTTATTTTAATTGCAGTTATCTTCTTTTGTATGGTTTCACCAGTGCATGTGATTGCTCGTCTCTTTGACACTATTAAAAGCATTTAAAACATATTTACAGAAAGATATCCAAGATCCCACTAACACTCCTAATCTGACCCCTTCTAAGTACGAAAACAAGAATTAATCAAGAAAAAACAAAAAGATCAATGCAGCCGTAATGAAGCATACCAGAGATTACTGCAACCTTGTCATATGTCTGACCTGAGACATCAGCACGCAGGACCACCTTTATCTATAGCCAAATTTATATGTTCACCTCAGCTTTAAGAATGAAGCTACAAAGCATGCAGTCAAACCAAAAGAAGCAGAGTTGCAAGATTCACCTGAGGGAAGCCATTCAAGTACTGCAGACCAGAATATGTCTCCACGAGGCCCTCAATAAACTCAGTCACCACATCTACATTCAATCAACTTAATTTAGAAAAGATCAATAGAAATGCAACGTTTAGAAGTTATCCTCTGAATCAGCATGTTTAACCAAAAGGCTCATGAAAAAGGCCCGAAAGAATCGAGCGCGCCTCTCCAAGACGAAGCACTAAACATCCGCATGCAAAATCCAAGTTCAGAGATAGAACAGAAACATCCCAAGAAACGTTATGATCCGAAGTCAATAAAGAATCGCAGCAAGATCTTTAAACAAAAGACTTAAATGACCGAAAGAATCGAACGCGCCTCTGTAAGACGAAGCAGTAAAGATCCTCACGCAAAATCCAAGTCGAAACAAAAAGAATCGGAACAAATTCAAGATCCAAATGCGGATTAGGGTCATACCGTTAGGATCACTGATGAGCTTCTTCCCCTGGTACGCCATAGCGAGGATTCTATGCTCGATTCACGGATCTCTCTTCTCGATCAGGCGAGGCCGTCGTCGAGCATTCCAAAACCTCCAATCGAGCTCGGAACAAGAACGAGAAGAAGAAACCCTAACCTAAGAGAGGAGGAGAACAAGGAAGAGAGAAGATTGAGGGAGGGGGATGGACTCTCTTCTTCTTCTTTTGCTTCGGGTTTTATGTCGCTCTGATCCCTCTCCATTCCCCTATATATAGATTTTAAACAAGCATAGAATAATTCCCCCAATTTCTCATCGCTGTCCGAATAAAAATGACTAAAATCCCATTTTCTCCTCGTCAAGGTCAGTAATCACTATTCTGCCACTAACCGCCAGGACTAGCTCAATGACCGTTGGATCAAGTCCTCTTCGAGTGGATGGCGCGATAAGGACCGTTGATTTCACTCAAAAGTTAGTGGCATGTTTCGTAATTCTTTCTAATTCGGGTGGCTACTTTGTGCCAGAGTTTCCGCCCGTTCTAGAAAGCTTAGAAAGGAGCGGGACTTGGTTGAGTAGGATCGAAAGAGGATAATATATATTAATAATGGCCGGGGATCCGCTGTGGAGTCCCAAACAGCTTGTGCTTCCTCTTTAGCATCCACGTAGCACCTGAGCTGTTAAGCTTCGTGGGTCCCACTTCAGTGGTGGCATTTCGGTAATTAAGTAACCCACGCATGGCATGGGAGAACGAATTCGGGGAATATTCGCGAACAATCTTATTCTTAGAAATGGGTTGTTAAGCTTCAAACAGCAAACAGCGAACAGCTAAAAGCGGACAAAAAACAATGATGAGAAAATAGATAGCATCCGATAGATCTCACAGTGACGTTGATGGCATGATCCAATAGTAGAATGGCCCCTTTACTTTTTTTTTGCCTAAACCCAAAATAGGTATCCTCGTCAGGGGTGTCCAAAAAGCTCAAATGATCCGACCAGATCCGTCAGGGTCGTAGCCCCTGATTCTTCCTGAGCAGGTACAGTTTTGACACATATGATTGTTCAAATTCAGCATATAATTTACATGCATACTCTTATGATCCGAATTTGAGTAGTCATACATACCCCAATTGGCAATACCAAGGTTACTATCCTCCGAATGTTCAACCTCAAGGTGTAAAAAGTTCTGAAATCTAGACTTCAAGAGCTTTCCAACCATATATAGTACATCATCTGGCTCTTCCTGAGCATGTACAGTTTTGATGTCAAAGATGGTTCATCTTTGCTCCTTTGCTCTTTTGCTCCTAGCAGGTTCTTTATTTGTTCGTTTTAGTACCAAACTTGATCTAATCTTCGTTGAGGGTCCTTAAGCCTGAAATGGAGAAAAGACAATCAAAATAGCATTGCTCGGAGACTAACGAGACCTAGTTAAAATGGTTATTTGTGCACTTTTCACGTCTTATCACACCCCCCAACTTGATCTTTGCTAGTCCTCGAGCAAAGCAAGACAAAAAATAAACATAAAGCGGTAAACCTAACTAGCCACTTTCGTAGGTCTCACGATTACACTTAGCATGTGTAACAAGCCTTTAAACCCCTGGGTGGCCCCAGTGGAGGAGTTATAGTCTCCTGATGGTTTCTAGTGATGATACCCACAAACATCTATACATCCCCTTGACATATCATCAGAACTCAATTATAATATTCATTAACTCTAATGCATCAAATAGAAATAATATTCATGAATGTATTCTTTAATTTACAGACACATAAAAGTAGAGTAAATACAAGCTTGTCATAACACACTTCCAATACTTCAACATATTTAATCATAATTCAAAAATAACCTTAACACTGCAGTGTGTGAATAAAGTTCCACATGCATCAGAGTCTCCATTATATCCAAACATTCAACTGTTCAAGATCAACATTCTAAACATGCACATATTTTCCACTATCACATAACAATATTTGTTCTTTTTTCAGACACATACCTTTTTTCTTTAGGAAATTCAACCGTTTTACGCGAACAACATGCTGGTTAGGCACCCTGCCCGGTTACTAGGTATGAAATCCTTTTTTTTTTTTTCTCTTTTTTTTTTCTTTTTTTTTTTTTCTTTTTTTTCTTTTTTTCTTTTTTTTCTTTTTTTTCTTTTTTTCTTTTTTTTTCTTTTTTTCTTTTTTTTCTTTTTTTCAGGTAATTCAACTGTTTTACGCGAACAGCACGCTGGTTAGGCACACTGCCCGGTTACTAAATTGAAAACCCTACACTTTCAGACAGATACTTTTTGTGAACAAAAAATTGCATGTGTTCATATATCTTCTGTGACATGACAGAGAACAGTAAATCTATCCCAGTCTTAGGCTCAGAATCTAATTTCAACTCATCCACATGTGTGGAAGTGCTCAGTGCGATAAGATATGTCATATTATCCCTAAATCATGGTAAAAGTGTTAAAGTATAGAGATAATGTCATGCATAGCTAAATTTGCTAGACTTTATATGATATATAAATTTCCGAACAAATCATCGAATAGATTTCTAAATCATGCATCTTTATCAATAAAAATCATAATGTCATTCTTTTGACATGTTTTAAGGGATGTATAATAGACATGAATTCCCTAAGAATTCTACCCCCAACTTAAATGTAATTGTCCTCAATTACACTAAGTCATAAAAATAAAGCAATGTATAAAGGGTAGAGATCACCATAAGATCGTGTCAGAATAGTCGTCGTCCGCATTATAATCACCACCTCGCCCACACAACGGAAACATCGCCACGTCAAGAAATCATGTCTCTAGAAAATACGATTTATATTTGGTATTAATATCCGCCCATGAGCAATGTACAAAGGAACACCTGCCATAAAAGTACCTTTCCAAAGAAAAATCAAATAGAATAAATGGAAAATATATCATGAATAGCAAAAAGGCATATAAATTATTAAAAATTTCGGCAGAGTCTCCTTTGTATTTCTTGAATATGTAGCATGTACAATCATTCATCCACATAATTTAAAATATAGACATTAAATCATCCATGCGCAACACCAAAAATATTCAGCATCAATAATATTGTCCTGATTGATGATCGCGACCGTCTGATCAGACAAATGGGTTTTGGAGTATATAGATCGCGTCCATCAGCAATCGGACGGCTGAGAGCTTGCCGGCCGGTGATCAACTGTGAAACGTCATCGCCGGAGGACGGGAAGGGCTGGGATAGAATCGTGGAGGGCCAAGGACTTTTTCGGTAAGCTCTGATCGAAGCATCGTGGCCTCCAGACGGCGGAACGGCGGTGGACGGCTTTGAGGAAGATGGCCGGAGTTGGAATCCGGCGCTCGGAGCTTCAATCGAGGATGGCAAGGATTGAGGAAGGATCGTGGAGGCCTAAGTAACTCACCTATGGGATTTATTTGAAGAATTGGAGTTCCAGGAGGCGAATAGAAGATGGTCGGAGAGGTTGAGACCGTCGGTGGTGAGATCCAGTGATCTAGGCCGCAAGCAAAGTTTTTGATGGGTGGGAAGTGTTCGTGGCAGCCGAAGGACACTTCTGGAGGTGGCTAGGGGTGGTGGGAAGCAGTGGAAGAGGTGATCGGAGATGGCCGGTGAAACAGGAGAGGCTCACCGGCGTCGGAGGAGGTGATATTGAGGGAATACGAGGTCGGGAGGAGGTATAGGAGAAGATGGCGGTGATGTAGGTGTTGGTTTGGAGGGACGGGGATGGGCAGAGAGACGGCGATGGTGGGCAGCGTCGTCGGCTCGGGGACGAGCCGACGAGCCGGGACGACGAGCTGTGAGAAGAGATAGAGTGGGAGGAGAGAGGAAAAACGAGGAAAAGAAAGGAAATTTAGGAAAAATTCGAAAAAATAGAAACAAAAAATAGAAAAATCTTAAAAATTAAGGAAAATTCTAAAAACTCAGGAAAAATCCGAAAAACTACTAGGTTGCCTCCCAGGAAGCGCTCGGTTTATCGTCATCCGCTCGACGTTATGTTATAAAGATCAAAACCGAATTTGGGTGATCGATGGTTCCATGTAAAGAAATACATTGATTGAAACATATAGAAGATGTGCAAACATAATTCATCAAAGATGAAAGACTAGTCCCAAGTAATGAAATCATTAAAAAATTTAGTTAGTGACCAATCACCATCCTGCAAACCATATATTTCAATAAATTTGTCTATCGTCATATAGGCTTTTGGTGGTCGATGAGTGAAAGTAAAGAAATACATGTTCCTAAGAATGGCGAGTAGGTGCAAACATGTTTTATCAAAGAATAAAAAAGGATTCATGGCAAACAATTCAGTAAAAGTTTTAATCATGGGCCAATTGTCATCCTTCAAGCCATGAATTTCAATAAAAAGATCCATCCTCAAGTGGTCTTTTGGAGATCGATGATTTGAGGTAAAGAAATACATGGTCCGAATACGAGTAAAGTCATGCAAACATGCTTCATCAAAGAAAAAGGGAAGATCCTTAGTAAACAAACTACAAAAATGGGGAGTCTTGTAAGAGTCTTTGATGAAATTACAATCAAATTCAGCATGGCTTAGGAAAAGTGGAATAACAAGGTCCGTCTCCTCACAATCTTCGACAAGTGTGGAGGAAGTAAAGGGTAGAGGCTCAAAGTGAGGTTTCCTAAAGGAGGTCTCACAAGGATCATCTAAGTCATTTAAATCATCAAAAATAGGTATAACATCATCCAACACATCAAGGACCGGTACGCCATTATTGCAAGCACCATCAATCTCATAATCCTCCAAAACCGGTAAAACACACTTCTCATCCGATGCATCAAAAATTGGCTTAATATCATCGCTAATATCAAACACAAGTGGATAATCGTCACAAACATTGTCATCAATATATCCATCGGAAACCGGTAAGTTCTCATCAATAACATCATTGACATCAAATGCCGACAATATATCCTTACAAACATCATTATCATTCTTTTCGTCGGAATCCGGCAAGTTATCACAAACCACATCACCATCACATGCATCGTAATCATTTAAAGGATAAGCATCAACAGCATGATCATCACGCATATGAAGTACCAAGTCATGCATGCATTTATCAATACCATTATCCTCAAGAAACACCGGAGGCACCGATTCATTCACATCACAATGCATATTATCATCTAAAGTATCACGAACCGGTAATACCTCAAAAAGAATCTCATCGTTGCTTGTATCATAAACACTGGTAAGATGAGCATCACTATTATCATCATCAACATCATAAATAATATGAGGTATTTGTCCTTTCATCCAATCAATATGTGATGCCGACCCCATATCATTAATAATATCATCACACATTGGCGAAACATCATTCAAATCATCATGACCAAGTGAAGTCTCATTAGGAATCGCATAATTGCATGTGTCACTAACATTGGTAAATTGGGTATCACAAGTATCATCATTAGAACTAGGAAGTACCGACTCATTCCCACACTCATCAACCTCATCATCATATGAATCCATCAAAGAAGCTAGTTGTCCAATTCGGGCTTCCATATTGGCTAATACTTGTGAATGAGAATGTAGGATTGGTGTTAGCTCCTCAAAAGTCTCTAAAGCTTTAAGAATCCTTTCATCTAAAGATGGATCTACGTATGCTTGTGATTCAAAGGGACTGAGAGGTTCATGCCAATGTTGGGGTGGTGGGTATTGTGTTTGAGGAAGATAAGATGGTTCAAAATTAGGTGCAAAGTATTGGTCCGATATACTCATATCTTGTAGTTGAACATTGGGAGGATAGTAACCTTGGGATTGCCAATCATGGAATGGATGATCACTCAAATCCGGATCATAGGTGTATGAATGTGAATAATATGTCGGGTTCGAGAAATCATATGCATCATTAACATAAGCAGGTGCATAATCAGATGATAAAGAATAATTGTTCAATGTGGCACCCGGTGGCATATAATTATCGGCCATGTATAAATAATTAATTAAACAAGGACCAATCAAAAAGTTAGAAATACATTACAAGGGGTTGGTCCAAGCATGAGACGTCCGTCATCGCCCGTAGATTATCGATTCTCCTTGCGTCGGCGTCTCCGAGCAACAGAAAAATAGGCAATGTAAGCACAAATCGATTTCTTTTTTTTTTAATTAATTTTAATTAATTTTTTAATTTTTTTTAAATTTTTAATAATTTTTTTAATATAATAAGCATAAGAAAATAACTAATTGAATTAAAACTACACTAAGCAATTAACTTAACTACTATTCTATTCCCTGGCAACGGCGCCAAAATTCTGACACGCCTTGAAAGTGTCGTTGTCTTAACAAGGACGCCAAAATTACAAATTTATAATCCGAATCACTAACTAACTACTTTATGGGTAGATAGCAATGAGTCCGGTCGAATCCACAGGGAAAAGAAGTGTTAAGTATAATTACCTCGTATAGTTCTAAATCAAAAGATTGATAAAGAAAATGATTTTGGGTTTTTAAACTACTCTTAACTCATATTAAACTAAACTGAATAATAATAGGATAAACGGCCAAGAGATTTCTAATCCGTAATAAAGAAATAACTAGGTCTTCCTAGGACAAAAGCAATTCAAAAGGTGTTAATGGTTTTAACAAGTCGATAGGTGAATGGCTAGAACCCCTACCGCTCAACAAAAATTCGTAAGAAAGTCTTCATCGGAACGAAGATCAAATCAGCGGATAATTGGAATGAGAATAATCAAAGTGGTTCTAGCACTTTGAGATCGTCTAATCAATAAAGATAAAGAACGAATTGTAGGTTACAATCATAGGTCTTAATGGTTCTAGCATTAAGGTAGTGGTTCTAGCACTCCTACAATCATAATGTAGGGTTTAGAATCCAATTCAAAAATCTAACATGGTTCTAGCATGAAAGCATCTTGAACAAGTTCTAATCCTAGCCTCTAACATGCAATGCTCAAAACCAGCGATCGTAATCTCAGCATAACTTTCACATCCGAACTCGAAACAAGGTGATTCAAGATTCGGTGGAAAGCTAAGACAGAGATCTACGACTTTTGTGTTTTGAGTTTTCACAAAATCCGGCTGTATACCCACGGAAAAACCGAGACAAGACAGACCGAAATTAAGACACAAAGAACAAATAATCCATTCACCATAATAAATATTACCAATAGATATGACAATAAAAGATTATTCCATTAAAAACCATTAAAAGAATACATGCTCAGATCCATGAAAGTCCCTAGAAAGATTCTCTAATACATCATAAAAATTCCTAGGCTAGAGATTAGTTACTCATCTTAGGAAGGAGATCCGTCGATGAAGGTTGTCGCTGCGCTCCATCCATGGATCTTCCACCAGAGATCTAACCTAATTTGTGGAAAAGAAACTAAGAGAAACCCTAAGAGATGACGAAAATTCGGCCATGGAAGGCTACCAAAACGCCCCCAAAGAAGGCTATTTATAGCCTAAGACAAACCCTAACTCGGATTAGTCAATTTCCTTTTATTTTTCCCGCAGCGCCCAAGGAGATCGATCTCCTTTGGGATGAGATCGATCTGATTTTCCGTAACTGCTTCTTCTGCACCTCTGTACTAAAAATAGCATATCTTCCTCTAGGAAACTCCAAATCACGAACCGTAAAAAGTTCTGGAATCTAGACTTCAAGAGCTTTCCAACCATATATAGTACATCATCTGGTTCTTCCTGAACAGGTACAGTTTTGATGTCAAAAGATGGTTCATCTTTGCTCCTTTGCTCTTTTGCTCCTAGCAGGTTCTTTATTTGTTCGTTTTAGCACCAAACTTGATCTAATCTTCGTTGAGGGTCCTTAAGCCTGAAATGGAGAAAATACAATCAAAATAGCATTGCTCGGAAACTAACGAGACCTAGTTAAAATGGTTATTTGTGCACTTTTCACGTCTTATCAGCCCCATCCGGCCGGGGCGTTGGTCTTGCTGGACTGTATTGATCCGGGTTCAGGGTCGAACCAGGCTCCTTAGTCAAAAACCCGGTCCGGGCCAACCCATGTTTTAAAAAAAGGTTTACATGGGCGGCCCGATTGGACAACCCAAGAAGAGCGACCCAACCACGTATGACGAGCAGGGTCGTGTTCACCGTCGGTGGTCGGGATCGGTAGGTGAAGGGTCGCGTGGTCCCCCGGAGTCGATCCACCGGCTCAGATCGACCGGATGAGAGGTGGAGACATGGATCCGGGTGAGGGCAGCACCAGTGAGGGTCCTTGTGAGGTGACCTGTGAGGACCTGTCCCTCTACTTCTGGGTCGACCGCTTGGGTCGGGCCCGTGGCTCGTTGTGGACAGTAATGGCAATTTGGTAAATTACGTCTTGTCGATTTGTTTCACACCTGCGTGGTGCACACACAACCCCTATGTTTGATTTATGTGTTTACTAGAACCCTAGGCGGGCTTGGGATCGAAAGATCCCAGCTCGGGCGCGTGAAAGCCTGTTTTTAGGGTAGCTTGCGGCCCTGTGTGCGATCGGTTGCTCCTGGGAGCGACCGATCGGACCTATGTCAGTGGTCAGCGCGGCCGACGTGTCCAGATAAGGACGCTGTGAGGCCCGCTGGGTCTACCGTGGGACAAGATGCATGCGCCTGGAGGGCGGGGCTGAGTCGGGTAGCCGGGTAAGCAATCCCACAACGCCTGGATATGGTCCGGGTTCGATATAAGTATATTGAAAACCCTTAATAGACACAACGCTTTTTAAAGCCGTGATGGCAGTGATTCGTCAGAAAACTCTATGGTTAAGCGTGCTCGACCTGGAGTAGTCACATGATGGGTGACCTATTGGGAAGTTTTTTCAGATTTCTGCGGTGCTCCAAAAGCGGACAATATTGTGTCGGGGAGCAGCGTCGCTGGGCAGATCCTAGTCGGACAGGGAGCCCGCGGGGCGGGGCCCAGTGGAGGGCCGGGGCGTTACAGACGCGAACCAACTTAACCTGGCCCAGTCCGACCAATCGGACTCGAGCCTATATAAGTAGCCCAAGTCCTCCAATGTTTTTTCGGTTTGTTTCTCTTCTCCTTCTTCCCCTCCGTTCTCCCTCCTCTGGCCATCTTTTTGAGTGCTTGAGGGCTCGTTGGATTCGTGGCAGTGAGATGAAGATTCTTGGCTTGGTTTGAAGCCGGTTTGGTGCTCGTACCGTAGGGATTCAGTCGAGGTTTGCGTGTCCGGTAGGTTTCTACCTACATGAGTTTGTTTAGGGGTTTTCTCTTAATCTAGCCAGTAGATTTAGGTTTTCTTGGTGTTGTTGTGTGCATCTTGGTTAGATTAATTACTGTTTTAAGTTTCATAAGATTTTATTGAGATTTTAGTAGATTTTAGCATGTTTAAACTCGGATTTTTCGGTTTCTCTGTTCTTGAAGAACATCCAGTTTACAGCGTGTTTTCCGGTCTGTAAATGCATGATCTTGATTTATGATGAACATGATAGTTCTAAATCTTTGAGTCTGCTCTCAGAACCAACCAGTTACATAATTTTATGATTTTCCTATGCATTGTTATGAATTTTCTACGGATGGAATGCGTTGCAACAATTAAAGGTAATTAGTGAAGTTAATGATTTTGATTAGCGTTTTCCCCGCAATCGAACCGTCGGATGTTTCTCGGTTTTAGATATCTTAATCCCAGCATGTTTATCTACGGTTTTCTAAGTTGGATCTCGAATCTGACGTCGGATCGACGAGGTCGCTTAGCCTCTAATTAGAGGATTTGATGTTTAAATATTATTATATGCTCAAAACATATAATATTATATTATTTATGTTCATCTGAGTTTTCAGGGTTTCTTCCCGTTGCAGGGGTTCGTGGTTGACGGTCGCGGTATCGTCATAATGCCAGGACCCGCTGCGGATTAACTGGCAGCAGTTGGTAGCATCGCTCTAGCGATCCAGTTGGACGTGTGTGTTATTTTATCATACTGTTGCATGCTTACTTCTTACATGTGCATGATTATAGCATGTATTCTTTTGTGCATTAGATACATAAGGATAGGGCGTGGGCGATGGGTCGGTCGCCGATCCGAGGCTTTCGAGTAGCTCGAATATAGCTCTAGGACCGTGGCGGGTAGAAAGGTCCAGGTTGGATTGTTGTATTCAGTCGATATCGATGATAGGCTTAGATGACTTTAATACATATTGATCGATGATTTAGAGGTCGTGTCAGCCTCGAGCCAGGTGCTGAGGGTGCAGCCGGTGTCGTTGTTTCATTCTTGGGCAGAGGGTATGCCTGCTCGGGGAAGACTTGTCCTGCCCCGCAGTGTCTTCGCCCTACTGTACTAGGTGTTTCTGGGATGGGCCCAGTTCGTTAGGGTGACCATGGTTGGATACTTAGAGACATTGGTAGGGTTATGGGACTCCGTAGCACACCTAGGCCTAGCTTGGGGGCGACACTATTGAGTTCCCTCCTTTCTATGTATCGTAGTGTAGAACACTACTAAGCTTAGTGCTTAGTCCTATCCGGACTGCGTTTTGCAGGTGCATGCGTTAGCTCTTCTTTAGTGGCCCCTACGGGGCAGGTGTTTGGTGGCACGGTGGCGTCTGACGGTGCTTGAGGAGCGGTGATCGTCATCTACACCCATTTTGTTATAGTTAGCCTTCTACGGGAGTGTGATGTATATAAATGTTAACCCTTTTGAGGATTTGAATTATATTTTATTATATTATTAAGGATTGGAATTATTGTTAAATAAGGGTATTTATGAAATGTTTAGGGAAACCAGTAAGTTAGAGGAACCTTCACCAAAATTATTCCACAATTAATTAGGTTCCGGTTCGCGTCGCCTGGCCCGGTTGTGCCTTCGCGGGTCGGGGCGTGACATGACCAGCGTCAGGGACGACAATCGGAGGCTGATGCCAGCGTCGGGGACACGATCTCCTACCGGAGAGAGGAGAGGAGAAAGGGCTCTGATCAGGGACCTCGATGCCTAAGGGTTATCCCCTGGAGGAGCTTGGCGTCGAGCTTGAAAAGTGGGGGTAGATCCGGCGAAGATGGATGAGCACATCGGGCTTGCCATGGATCATCTCCATCGTTTCCTCCCTCATCCTTGTCCTCCGCCTTCGAATCATCTCCTTCATCCCACAAGTCTCTGACGTTGTCCACACCAAGCCGCCCTGTCGACGACGATTTAGAATCCCCACTCCATTTCCGTCACCGTCCTTGGCACCTTGCGCCGTCCCCGATCCAGATCTCGGCTGTCCAAGCCTCACCCACTGCCTCCTCACCTCGCCAGTCCTCCCTTCTCCGATCATTGTCGACTACGCCGCAGCCCCCTTCTCCGATCATCGTCGACCATGATGCAACCCCTTTCTCCGATCATCGACGATGGTGGAGACATATCTGGGCCCGGTCTGGTTCGGCCTGATCCAACCTGGTCTTCAAGCCGAGCAGGGGCATATCCGGACCGGACCGGATGGAAGGCCTATTGGGCTCGGTACTGGCCTGGCCCGGTCCGGATGATTACTAGGGCCGGACCAGCTATTGCCTCCAACCTGCCCCGCCCCAGGTTACCCGGCTAGCCCATTTGGACACCTCTAATCCTCGTTATTTCTTTTTTTCTTTGGGAGTACATTATGATGAAATGGGGCTATGTTGGTTGCAACTTTCTCCATACGATAGTTTGGAATATGGAACATGAGCTTTTTATTATCTCTTTTTGTGTCTTGTAATTTTTTTTCCTCCTTTTATTTCTTGATGGGTTGTGTTTTTCCTCTTTTTTCTTTCCTTGGGTAATAAAATAAGGGATTCTAATACACCTTTGTTATTACTATACAACGCCGCCCCCCCCCCCCCAACCACACACACTTAAAATAGAAAATACCTGAAACACCCCTCTCATCATCTTCCCCATGCCCACCACTATCTTTAACCTATCCCCACCTAGAGCTGTCCCCATCACCACCGCTGTCCTCACTGGCACCAACACTTGCCGCCACCGACCTCACTAGCACCACCACTGGCCGCCGCCTCCATCATAACCACCCGTCGCCGCCTCCGCCACAAAGAGCCATCCCACCACCACTACTTCGAGAAGAAGCGAGAAGAAGGAGGGTAGTTTGGGCGTTTATTAAATTTTGGGGTGGACTTAGTAGCAATAGAGGGGTATTTAGAATCATCATATTTCCCTTCATGAGTGTGCTTCTTGGGGTGCAATGTGGTAGGGTTGGATCAGATTTCCCTCCATGAGTGTGCTTCTTAGGGTGCAATGTGGTCGGGTCGGGTCGATTACGGAAAAATTCGAGATAAGATCCAAGTATTAGGCCCATGATAGTGTGATCTGAATCCGGACTACGCATCAGTCAGGATAGCATTTGAGACCAAGGTCTCGCGCAGGAGGCTATTCAACAAAGAGGTGATGAGCACCCTTATTATGTGATCTGACACCAGAGAGATTTTCAAAAAAAAAAGAGGGACAAAACTAATACATAGTTTCGATAGAATTTGAGCACCAAGCTGCAAAATTTGGTCCACAGTAATGTATCAATAATGCTGTCACATACAAGGATCAAGTACAGATGAAGCAAAGTAGTAGATGTGTTTCCTCTAAAAACCGCTTCAAACTCTCCGAAGTACAGAATTAAACTAGCCTGCCTGGGTCGCCTGGGTCACCTACGATCCGAAGTGATTTTAATCCCATGAGAAAGAGTTCATCTCCTGTGTCCGTTGGTTTCCTGTGAACAATGAGAAACAGTACATGGCCAAACCTCAATTTCATCAGAAAAGAGATTGAAAGGTTAAATAGTTTGTTTTGTCTAAGATAGACAAAAGTGGAGGAATTCTACTACTGAGTTTAGTTCAATCTTTCCTTCTGAAAGAAACGTGGGACTGTCCTAAACTAGTTGCAAAATAAGGAGATGAAATTTGGAAACAAATGTGTTGTAACTCCACCAATCCATTAACAACACAAACTATTTAAATATCAAAATTCATATCGTAACAAGCATCGAGTGTCTCTCGCTCTTCAATCCCAGTTATGATTTGTTTAGCAAAGTTTCTGAAATTTGAAAGCAGACACAACAATCCCGCTGTTGTCAGTTCTTACTGAAGTTGCCAACTCGAAGATAACACATACGGGGAATCTTAAGCAGTCTAGCAGAGTATGCTTCGATGCATGCAATATGATAATGATCATAGGAATACGATTGTATAGTTCAAGTCATGGGTAAAACATTTACACTATTGCCAATCATAAAAAAAAGGGATGAAGTGCAAGGTGATGATTATATCCGTTTACACCAGAAAATTATGCATATAAACAATTCAGAGAAAGAGACTTTGCTCCTTTACCTCCAATATGGATTTGGCCTCAAAATCAAATGCTTTGCACAGAATCTCATAGCTTTTCTCAGCTCCTATCTGTCAGGAAAGCAAAAGATGTGATGGAATCCAAAGGCAGTAAAGGCAAAGAGAATTCATCAAGTAACAATAGTATAGGTGGTAGTGAAGCTTCATACGAGAGGGTCTACTCTTGATGGGGAATTACTCGAAATCATATATCTGCATGAAGAGACAGTTCATCTATGATTAGAATCAGGGAAAGGGCTTGCACAATATCATACAACTTAAACAGATATGGTTATAAACTCAAAACAGATTGAATATTTTACCTCAATTTATGTGTATAGAAATTCATAGCTACAATATTAGCTTTCTGAACTGTAAGCATTACAGCTCCCATGCGATGCTGCGCGAAGTAGAGGATGAAAGATTATGTCTATGCCAATTATAGCAGCAGAGAAGCTCAATGAACGAACAACCAGATGACAATCACAAGGAAGAGACACAGAAAATATACAAATGAATGAGGCCTACCATGCCATCATGCGAAAAACTTGGTCTATGTCAATGCAATAAAAGAAGTACTGAAAGTTAACGGAAGTTAAGAAAGAGGTTCTTTGTCATCAGGAACCAACATCTTGCACAAGAAAATTTCCACTACCTTGCGAGCAATAAGTTCAATAAGTTGCATTAAAAACTTCCCTAGCCCTTTGCCTCGAGCACAAGGTTCCAGCTGTAGTTCATACACATAAAGGATGGGTACATCTTCTTCAGCAATGAAACGGTAATGAACAAAACCAACAACATGATCTCCATCACCTATCCAATGGTTACAGGTCATTTTGTCTTCAGTTTTCAGAGAATTCTCATCTGTAGTTGCGTGCGGAAATACCCGCACAAATATATAGCGAGCTTCTGAAGCAACCATTTCCCTACGTTTCACCTTTTCTTCCACTGACCACTCTGAACCGTACACAGACTCCATGTTAACCTAGAATATTTTAAACTGATATAAATAAACATGCTTACACTGCTTTCTCACTAGGAAATTTTTTTTCTTGATTTCAATAAGAGCAATATTTTCCAGCAAGTTTACCTTGAGGAGATTCTGAATGTACTTCTTCATAGGAGATGAAAGTTGTTCTCCAAATCCAGACTCCAGATACACTGACAGACCTGGCCACCAAATTAAAATGAAAGTTGATACTTCACTAAGAAACAATGTTATTGATCTCAAAAGGGGAAAAGAAAGCAAAAACTCAAATGGTCCGAACATAGAGTAAATTATAAGCGACCAACCGCATAAAATTCCAACCTGATAAAGCTATCCAAAAGGAAAACTTATAGCACATGACTGACAGCCGGATGTCAACCTTTGAGAACTAATTTGAGTTGTGGAGCAAGAAAATTCCACAGAGAGCCTTTTCGACTTGATTTGTAGAAAAATTCACCTCATGTTTCCCCAAGTTAGAAAGCTGAAAAATCATGTAAAAGTTCCCTAGACAAGAGTAGAGTCTGGACTCTGGACATACAGAAAGAATGATAAGTTTCGTTATCGGGAACAACATTCTTCTCCAACGCAAGGGTAACAAGCAAAAGAGAAACTCAATCATTGTCTGATTTGAACAAAGGTTGCAGAATTTCTTATTCCCCCCAAATTAGTTCATACTTTCAGCCATCAAAACATTGTAAATGTCATGCATGAATACTTAAGCCTTACGTCCGTCATAAAGGCTAGATGATTAGAAACTTTACACGCTGAGGAACATACAGATAGGGATTCAAGAACTTCCTAACCTCGAGCTAAGAACTTCCTGGCCTCGAATTCTACTAAATGCTGAATATAGATATTACATAACTATTATTCAACAGGCAAAGCTGAATAAGAATAAGGAAGCAAAAGTGAATCGCACTGCATATTTGCTCAAAAAATATCAGGAGGTAAAAAATGTAAGAAACCATAACCATTTTTTATATATGCAGTAAATTTTATTAGTACGATTAGACTCTTCCAACTTACCATTCCTATCGTATTGACAAAAGGGAGAGAAAGAAGCCAAATGGTCCTTCACAGCTGATGCAGATTTTATAATTTCGTCAATCGCCTTTTTCTTGTCCAAGACCTATTAAGAGGAACACTGTTAGATAATGACTGCTAGTAGTTCTCATGCACTCTCAACTCATAAATTTAACTCCTCAATTCTTAACTGTGCAAAAAGCAAATAAGTTTGCAAATTGAGCAAAAATTCTTGGCCTTTTTTCTGCAGCAAAATAGATCCCTCCACATAGGAAAGGAGCTTCCATTTTCCATCTCGCTAAGGCATAAAATATGTTGGTTCTTTGAAAGTACTTATTAATTTTGATCGTCTCTTGCTTGTTGTTCATCACTTTCTCTATAACTTTATGGTTTCATCACTTGAGAGTTGCCACAATCACCATTATCCTTATAAAACACTCCAGAAATCCTCTAGCACATATGTTCCATAAAAGAAATAAAATGCTCATCTGTGCTATTAAGAACATATATTTTCACTATCATCTATCCAGATTCATACGCCCTTATTTTCTCAAAGTCCTACAGAACAAACCAACCTTAAATGCTACCAATGGATCACTCGAGCAAACTATCAAACAACGAAAAGGGAAGCCGGAGATCACTTAACCGTCGAAAGATCAAAGGATCAGAAGCAAACCAAAGTACGCCATTAGAACATTAAGGATGAAAAAGAACATCAAATGCGAAGAAACCATAAGAAATCAAGAAGCAACCTCCTTTCTTCTCGTCTTCTTCTCTTTGCCACTTTGGGCTCTCTTGGTATCCATGGACGCCACCTTCTTCCCACAGCTCTTAGCCTCAATATTCCCACATCGGCTGTGAGCTTGTAGGCTTGTATCGATTTTAGAACTACTCCTTTGCGAGCTCTCGGCGATTTCCATTCCAAAGGGGGTTTTCTCTTCTTTTTTTTTGGATATCGTCACGTAGCTAGATTTCAGCCGTTTTACATAAACCCATCATTTTCATTTATTGCGTTCCGATACCTCTATAATTTTTTAACAGAAATGATTTGTGCACGTCACAGGTGCATTTCACATGTATATTGTGCTACCGATTCATATACATGTCTCTCGATAGTAGGCTACCGATAGGTATATACATGCCTATCGATATATCACTATCGATAGTCATGTATATGAATCGATAGATGTGCTACCGATTCAATAATGTGAGATGCACACGTCAGCTGACGTGTGCACCAATCACCGCTCATTGTTTAATTTGTAAAAAAAAGACAGTTCTATCAACTGCCGCTCCATTTCATTAGTTTAACATCAGAATTAACAAAATTACTCCTCTACTTAACATATAACTTCATTCTCAATCAATCTCCGTAGGAAAAAAAAAGATATGGGTTTCAGCAAAATTATGAAAATATAAGCACCTTTTTGCAAATTAAATACGACGCATGAAGCTATGCGATGTGCCTTTTTGTAAATTAAAAAATAATAAAAATAATCAACCTTATAAGGAGCAATAACGATTAATCTGCATTAATTCATATCCTCTAAGTTTCTTTATATATATTTGCTTTATATAAACCTGCATTAATTCATATCAACCTAGGTTCTATTAATATTATCTTATTATTTTATGCAATATGCAAGACTTATATTTATTTTATATACCCTAAGTTAGACTTATAATATTTTTATTTTATAGGCTATGTTTTATGGTGACAGTGAACAAAAAGCTATGACCAACGTTCGAACACTGGACCACCTACGGGTCAACACAGCCGTCTAACCAGACAAACTACAAAGAATTTGTTAAAATTTTATATTAACAATAACTAAAAACTGTGCCAGGGGCACAGGTGAGTACTAGTAAAATATAATAAGCAAAAATGCAGTGGGTTTCAAAAAAATCACGAAAAAACAAGCGATGATATGAAAAAAAAACTTTTTTTATTTACTTTAAGAAGAATCGTGGGTCGCGTCAAGGAATCCGGCTCGACCTGAAATCCAGATGAGAATTCACAAATCGAGTTCATAAGTGGGTCATGTCAACGTAAGGTGTCCACTGTCTCCTCCTCTACTCCACCACCTCCAGCACCAGCAAGTTACGCCACCACCAACACTACCGCTTCACCTCCGCCCGCGAACCCCATACCCACCGCCACCAAATCCAACAACACCATCATCATCACCACACATCGTCAACACCACACCCCCGTCGCCGCTGCCATCATGGCCCCACCGTAACTGCCGCCGCCTCCACAACCCCCATTTCCACCAACGCAACCATCATCACCACCACCATACCGCCGCCACCGACACGACCACGACCCCGCCCCCACTACCTCATCGCCATCGTCGTTATACCCACCGCCACCATAAAAAGGGCATTTTTGGGAATTTTTTGAAAAATGTGGTGAGGAGAGTTAAAAGGGTAAAGATTTGTGTGCATGGCGCTGAACATGCACCTCAATCGGTAGACATCTATCGATTATATGATTGACCCAAAACCCTAGAATCTCGTTTCACAATCCGTTGTAGACGATGACTCCAAAACATGAGTTAAGACTTACCAAAAATGGTTGTTTGCCTAAATCCGTCACACTTTGGCTCGAAATATGACTCTTTCCTATTTCTGCGAGCCAAGTACAACTTCCCCCGTGCCATATTCCATATTTGTCGTGTCATCCCATGCTGGAGACTTAGGCCAAGTGGAATTAGGACACTTGCACGCTCAGTTTGGCCTCTATGGCCTAACTGCATTCCGCCGGGCGAGTCGAGTCATAGTCCAACTAGAACTCCCGCACAACTAGGACTTCCCCGTGCCAAAACTTTCATTTCTCGCGTCAAGTCCTTCCAAGATCCCAATCCAAGTGGAATTAGGAATTTTGCATGGTTGATTTGCTCTAGCTGGCCAACCGCGTCGCGCTTGGGCATTCCAAGTCCTAGTCCGACTCGAACTTGGTCGTTTGGTCGCGTCGCGCGTGCGCTCTGCGTGCCATCACGCGTGCCGCGCGCGCGCATGCCCCGTGCGCCTTCCTGAGTTGCCTTGTCTCGCGTCCCGCTCATTTGCCTCGTCGCATGGCGCAACATATTTCGTTTTGGCTCAGGTCGCCGTGCCATCTTCAAAATCCACTGCATCCTGTCATGCCGCATCGCGTCGTGCCGCATCCAACCGCGCCATGTTGTGCGCCAAACTCCTTTGGCGTTTGCATATTGCTTCTGCGCCTCCCTGGTTGTCTCGCCGCGCGTCCCATTTTATAGGATCCCTTTATGACTCATCAAGTTCTGTTTTTGATCGGACCACTGTGCCATTTTCAAGTTTCACTGCACCATCTTTTGTT